>SSNS01000089.1:1985031-2017296 GCA_006937985.1 Aphyosemion australe
TGCTGTAATCCATAATTTAATTGTTTAATTTCCCATTTAGACCAGACTTGCTAGTATGATGGATTTCTGGTCATAACAGAGTCAATACTGAGGTTAGAAGTGAACCCTAGCTCTCCCTGTTACAGTTGCTTCTGCTGAGTGAAGTTTCTCAAACTGAGGCTAATCTATAGCACAAGTAACCAAAAGAGCACCCAAACGACAAGCCGCAGCTACGAAACTGCCGGGGCTCGCTCGGGGGGACGCCGGCATGTGGAATCGGCGTTTGTTTGGTGAAAATCGGTGGAGAAACGCCATTTTGGCAAGCGCGTGGTAAAAAAGGCGGGAAAAGTGCCCACGTGGCCCAAACGGACCCTTAAAAAGTACCGAACGGCACGAATTCGACGTATTTGGTTCAGGGCGGAGTCGGGACACACCAAAAAAAGTTTGGTGCGCCTACGACAAACGGAGGCCGAACCGTGGCCTAAAAGGGGGTCAAATTTAGTCAAGGCCTCAAATCGGGCCTTCTGGCAAAAATGCTTTTTAATTATTAAACATAGTAAAGTGGGTTAGAGACATGGGGTCTGTTTCCCTGAACTCGAAAAAATAGGAGGAACAAGTAGAAACTAGAATGAAGTTGATAGGATGTACGGTTCTTAAATGGCGGTCAGACTTAAGCGGTCAGAAGTAACGGTCAGGGGTCAAAAGCGTCCCTGAGTGGCCTAAAATTCTGAAAATATTCTTGGGAGTAGGTATTTATAAGTCAAAAACACCCTCCAAATTTGGTGAGGATTGGACCTTGGGAAGGGTGTGAAAAAAATCCACAAATGTGTTTCAGAGGAGCGGTCAGAAAATCCATCATTAATATTTTAGATGATTTGGTCAATAACTTTGGTTCTACGTGGGTTAGAGACATGGGGTCTGTTCCCTTTCAGTCGATTCACTCGGTACAACGAAGGTACTATGGGACATCACGCCCTCGTGTGGCCTGGCTGAAGACACTTTTAATCACGCCTGTAAGGCAAATGAGCGTGACGCTAGGTGGTGGCCCCGCCCACCATCTATAAACACCCAGCGTCACCGCCATTCCTCAGTTCTTGCGCTCTTCACCTCGCTGAGAACACGTCTTTAGAACTAGCTGCGCTATTGAAAAGCTAGCTTAACTGCTCGCTGGTGTTGTCTGCTGCCTGCTGGTTAGCATTCGCCCACCGAGCGCTAACTTTTCGTGGCTTTTTCAGCTTTGCCTTCGTGCTTTTTCCGCTTCGGCTCCGCTCTGTGTCTCATCATGAGCACCGTGTTGGAACCTACTAAGCGTAAGTCTGCTTCACGTCCCTGTCCTCAGGGCTGCGGTTTCTCCCTCCATGAGAAGGACCTGCATGAAGCTTGTCCGGTCTGCCTAGGAATTCTCCATGCCAGGAGAGCGCTCTCGGACCCGGAGGCGTGCGAGTTCTGTCGCCAGCTCCGCCGTTCCACGCTCGAGCGGCGTGTGAAGTTCCTTCAACGTCTCCTGGGTGACGCTGCGGTCTCGCAGCAGGACCCTATGCTCTCTGAGTCGGCTCCACCGGCTTCGCCCGGTTCCGACGAGGACGGCCTTGTGATCGAAGTCCCCGCAACTAGCTGGGCGGATCAAATGGAGATGGCTGACGGACTGACAGAATCCGACCTAGAGGCCTCCCAGTTTCCCCCTCCGGAGGAGGACGAGGAGGACGTGCTGGACATTTGTCTTAACAGTCACGACCTGCTGGAGGAGGAGGAAGTTTTCTCTACGGTGGGATGTGGCGCTGCCGCTGGTGCCACGGCTCCTGACCTTCGGGATGACACGTCGTTTCTCCCGCTCTGCCGGAGAGCGGCGGCAAAACTCGAGGTGGACTGGCCCGCTCCTCCGCCGGCACAGAAGAGGTCCCGTTTTGCTGGTTTTTACCTCCCCACTGAACCGGCTGAGGTTAAAAACGTGCTGCCGCCCTACCCGGACTTCGTGGCTGAGCTCACGTCTTCTTGGGGGAAACCGCTATCGACCCGCACCGCGGTGCCAGGCTATGGGCAGTTTGTGGACCTCGACGGCGCCGAGAAACTGGGGTTGGTGAACCTTCCCCCAATGGAGCCCTCCCTGGCAGCCTACTTGGCTCCCGCCGGTAACAACGGGGTGAGTGGACCAGCTATTTTACCCTCCAAGCCGTGCAGGTTTTCCGCTGCACAATTGGAGAAAATTTATCGGGCCCAGGCCACCGCCGCCCGCGCCCTCAGCTCTGCCACCATGTTGCAAACTTATCTAGCGATGTGTTTGGCGGATCTTGGAGCGCTAGTCCCGCCTGGCAGTCCGCTGAGTCCCCTCATCAACGAAGCAAGGATTACTACGGACTACATCCTACGCTCGGCCCGCGGCGTGGCCCTCTCCCTGGGCAGGGGCATGGCTTCTACTGTGGTGGCGCAGAGACATTTGTGGCTGACCCTATCCAATGTCCCGGACCGAGACAGGTCCACCTACTTGGATGAACCTGTGTCCCCCAATGGCCTGTTTGGACAGTCGCTGGATGCTATTCAGGCTAAATTCGAGACGCAGAAGAAGCAGACGGAGGCACTGCGCTCTATCATCCCCAGGCGTGATGTCAGAGCCAAGACTCCCGGTCCCGTTCGATGGGATGTGATCTCCCCTCCTCCGCCACGGAGGACGACGTCGCCAGCGGCGTCTGTGGGATCTGCTACCGGTCGTCCCCAACCCTTGCCTCCCACCCAGTCTGCTTGGACTAAAGGCCCTCCTGCGGGCTCACAGAAACGTTTTGTGAACCGCAAGAAGAAGACGCAGTCGTCCTGACCTCAAGGCCGACCCTGTTCAGGACTCGGACTTTTTCAGACATCCGAGCCGCAGTTTTCAGCGGGAAAAACGGCCACGTTCTGTTGCCGTTTTATCCCCCAGTCCAAAGAGACTTTGTTTACAGCCCCGAGTGGGCGAAAGTTGCACAGTTTTGCACACTGTTTCAATAAAGACTGCTGTTTGCACTCGAAAAAGTGTCGATTTGTTGTGCCCGCACACCACATCTCGCATTGGTCTCATAAAGCTGTATCAGCCCGCTCTGCCGGCGGTCAACAGCTCTAATCTCAACACAAATCCGGTCGGCCAGCATTCTCACATGAAGCAGAAGAGTCTGGTTTCTCCCGTTTTACTGGAGAACAGCGCCTCTCCTCTGCTGGTGGACACGGTGCTCAGGAGGGGTATCATAAACCCAGTACCAGGTCCTCCCGTCCCACTAGAGGGCGACAGTGTACCGGCATTGAGCAGCCGTCTCGCGGCGAACTTGTCTCTCTGGCGCGCATGCGCGGTGCCCCCTTGGGTCGAACGTACTGTTGCCATGGGTTACCGACTACAGTTCCGGGTCAAACCTCCCGTGTTTACTACAGTCGTTCACACTGTTGTGAGCGCCGACGCAGCTGTTATACTGAGAGAGGAAATTCAGTCGCTGCTAGCAAAGGGAGCTGTTCGAGCAGTTCCTCTCGAGGAAACGAACAAAGGTTGGTACAGCCGTTACTTTGTTGTTCCGAAGAAGGGGGGAGGGCTTCGTCCCATTCTGGATCTGCGTGTGTTAAACAAGTTTTTGCGCACGTACAGGTTCAAGATGCTAACGCTCAAACAGCTGCTGAATGCCATCAGCCCCGGGGATTGGTTTGCTACGATCGATCTCACGGACGCTTATTTTCATGTGGGGATTCATCCCGATCACAGACGGTTCCTGCGCTTCGCGTTCGAAGGGAGAGCCTACGAGTATATGGTTCTCCCCTTCGGGCTAGCCTTAGCTCCTCGCACCTTTTCCAAATGTGTGGAGGCTGCATTGGCACCTCTAAGGGAGAGAGGAATCCGCGTTCTCGCTTACTTGGACGACTGGGCCCTAATAGCGCATTCTCGAGCGCAGGCGGAATCTCACATCTCCCAGGTTCTGTCACATGTTCAGGCACTGGGTTTTTCCGTGAACAAAAGAAAGAGCTCCCTAGTCCCGAGCCAGAGTTTCTCTTTCCTCGGACTAGAAATATGCTCTCGATCGGGCAGGGCGCGCCTCTCGGATCACCGAGTAGCTGCGCTTTGCAGCTGCATGGCCCGCTTCCAACTGGGAGCCAAAGTTACACTCCGCACAGCATTACAGCTGTTGGGCATGATGGCTTCCACCATTGCCGTAGTGCCTCTAGGTCTGTTAAGAATGCGGCACTTCCAGCGTTGGGTTCGTTTTCACCGTCTATGTCCCTCACGTCACCTTCACCGGAAGTTGACTGTCACCAGAACCTGCGTAGCGGCGCTCCTCCCGTGGAAGGAACCAGGGTTGTTTCACCAGGGTTCTCCAATAGGACGGGTGTCCGAGCGCATGGTGGTGACCACAGACGCTTCCCTGACAGGATGGGGAGCTCTGTGTGGGGGTACAGCAGTGAGAGGCGTGTGGTCGCCGATCCAATCGGGGTTCCATATCAACTACTTGGAACTGTTAGCCGTGTTTCTGGCCCTGAGGCATTTCAGACGTCTCCTGATGGGGCAGCATGTGCTAGTCCGTACGGACAACACGACCGTGGTGTCTTACATAAACAGACAGGGGGGAACACGCTCTCTTCCCCTACTGAATCTGACTCACTCATTACTGCTTTGGTCCAATCTGAATCTCCTGTCTCTCAGAGCAGCTTATGTCCCCGGTTGCCTAAACCATGGGGCAGACCTGCTTTCAAGGGGCGGTCCCCTGGCAAGGGAGTGGAGGCTCCATCCAGAAGTGGTGTCTCAGATCTGGACGAGATTCGGCAGGGCGGTGGTGGATCTGTTCGCATCGAGCGCGAACTCACACTGCCCTCTGTTCTTCTCCTTAGCAGACCAGATGGCTCCAATGGGCACGGATGCTCTGGCACACCCATGGCCCAATGTTCTCCTCTATGCCTTTCCCCCGGTGGAGCTGATTCCGGCTGTACTGGAAAGGGTACGCAGGACGAACCTGTCTCTGATTTTGGTGGCTCCTCGGTGGTCCACAAAGTCCTGGTATCCAGAAGTGGTCAATCTGATGGTGGCTCCCCCATGGCAACTCCCCATCAGGCAGGACCTTCTGTCACAGGCTCAGGGGGAAGTGCTGCACCCTCATCCACAATTGTGGAAGTTGCAGGCCTGCCTACTGAGAGGTCCAACCTGCTAGCTAAGGGTCTTCCCCCAGCTGTGGTGGATACTATTCAGAGCTCTAGGGCATGCTCCACTAGGGGCCTATATGCCTGTAAGTGGAGGATTTTTGAGGAGTGGTGTCTAAGCAGGTCTGTGGTTCCTTCACAGTGTTCTATTGTGGACATTCTGTCCTTCCTACAGGAACTGCTGGACAAAGGCTTGTCCTTCTCCACTTTAAAGGTCTACCTGGCGGCTATTTCGGCTTGCCATGAGTCTTTTGATGGGGTCTCGCCTGGCGCTCACCCTTTAGCCGTACGGTTTTTGAAAGGAGTTCGGAAGCTGAGACCTACTATTAGGCCTTCTGTCCCTTCTTGGGACCTCACATTGGTGCTGGAGGTCCTGTGTGGTCCTCCATTTGAGCCCATTGAGTCAGTAGACATGAAGTGTCTGTCTTATAAGACGGCCCTTCTCTTAGCTCTGGCATCGGCTAAGAGGGTGGGGGACCTTCATGCCCTTTCGGTCCACCCATCTTGCCTGAGGTTTTCTCGGGATGGGTCTGGGGTTACCCTGCTCCCAAATGCAGCATATCTGCCCAAGGTCATCCCGTCTAGTTACGGTACTATGACCATCGAGCTCTCGGCTTTCAATCGTCCTCCTTTTACCTCTAAGGAGCAGAGGAGTTTACATTGTTTATGCCCGGTTCGTGCTCTTAGGGCTTATGTGGATCGTACCCAGAAGTGCAGGCGATCTGACCAACTGTTTGTGTGTTTTGCAAAACCCTCTGAGGGTAAAGCTTTGTCAAAACAAAGACTTTCCCATTGGATTGTGGAGGCCATTTCCCTGTGTTACAGGGCTACTGGCTCTCAGCTGCCCCAAGGGGTCAGGGCGCACTCTACTAGAGGCGTGGCTGCTTCATGGGCACTGTTCAGGGGAGTTTCGGTTGGTGAAATTTGCTCGGCTGCTAGCTGGGCTACACCTCACACTTTTGTAAGGTTTTACCGCTTAGATGTTACGGCTCCTTCGGTGGCTCATGCGGTGCTTTCTGCAGGGTCTGAGTTGCCATCGTAGAATGGGTACTCAGCCCGGGTTTGATAGCTGCTCATGGGCGTTTTTATATGTCCCATAGTACCTTCGTTGTACCGAGTGAATCGACTGAAAGGGAACGTTAGGTTATGCATATAACCACTGTTCCCTGAAGGAGAGGAACGAGGTACAACGCAGGGCTGCCCCTTCGCAGCATAGCTCGGTGAAGAGCGGCTATTGAACTGAGGAATGGCGGTGACGCTGGGTGTTTATAGATGGTGGGCGGGGCCACCACCTAGCGTCACGCTCATTTGCCTTACAGGCGTGATTAAAAGTGTCTTCAGCCAGGCCACACGAGGGCGTGATGTCCCATAGTACCTTCGTTGTACCTCGTTCCTCTCCTTCAGGGAACAGTGGTTATATGCATAACCTAACGATTCCACGTGAGGGCGCAGTACAGAACTCAGACCAGAAAGAGTTCTGGGTTTGTAGGTTACAAGCAAAACAAACATGGCGACAATGGAAGAAACCAGCTGCTGGTTAATTTTGAGATCAAAACAGAACAAAAGGACAGTGGTGTTGTATAGAGTGTGAAAGAAAAAAAAGCAAAAGAAATCAGACGCGGTGACGATAGTGCGTGTGTCTCGCTTGTTTTGTCAACGCCGCCTACTGGTTACTCGCATATTGTGAATGAGTCGCGTTAATTTCCAAGGATGTGCAGAAACAACACTTTAAACAAATGCAAGTTACGTGAGGGAGCCATGATAAATGCGTACGTGTAATTAAAAGCAAGTTTATTCCGGCCGTAAGTCTGGAATAAACTTGAAGATGAGAGACACTAGACCCAACAATGCAGATGACCTGAAGGCAGTGATCAAAGCTTCCATCACACTTCAGCAAAGCCCCAGGCTAATGGGTTAGGAGTTGGGTTTAGCCTAACCCTAACCCAGACGGATGCCTCCACGTCGCATTGATGCATAGAATGAAATACCTTTCAGAAGACCGACATTTCTGTTTAAAATATGCTTTTTTATTGATCTGATGTAATATTCCAATTGTCTGAAACACCTTAATTTAGGCTTTTCTCATCTTTAACAACAATCATCACAGTTACAGGAAATAAAGGCTTGAGTAATGTACTGGTTTCACTTTCTGACACGAGTCACATAAAATATTGTACTTTCTTTCAAAATATTCTAATATTTTGAGATGCACATGTAAATATAATATTTGAGTGAACTGATGCCAAAATGTTGGTTTTGGTGTGATTTTTAGCCTTTTTCGTGCACTCGGTATGGAAAATACTTTTGTTCCATTAGTTGCTTTTGTTTGTTTTTATTGTGTCACCAGTTATTATACACTAATTCTGTCTTTAATGTGTTTTTCATGTTGTGACAAAGCTTTTCTACTCTTCCTCTGTCACGTTAGGGTTTTTGAATCAGTGGATTTGTTTAAACCAGATTTTATTACCACCTGCCTTCAAAACAGATGGGAGGAGAAAATAACAGCAGATTAAGCCTCGGTCTGATTTTTAAAACTGGATGGGAGCTCAGTTTTTCCAAATGATTCATATTTTATGACATTCCTCGTGAATCCAGGCTGCTCTTTTTGTTTCTTCTTGAGTTTTGGAGGAGCCGTGTGGACATCTGGCTACCTGCTGAGATGAAAACCTGCTAACCAGTGACACGAGGATCAGGCTGGTGGTGAAAGTGAAGTGTCATTTGTGCAGTTCTTCTGGTAAATTAGCCTCCGACTAATGAACAAGCATCAGAAGATGTAAACAGACTTTAATGAAACAGAAGTTCTAAGTGGGTTAGTGCTCCTAATTTTAATGTAGCGCTCATTTAGTCCACATTACTGTCCCACCTGGTTAGCCACACACGCACAACGAGGAACATCTGGGAATATTAAAAATCACTTTACAGATGTTATCACAGAGTCCGGCACAGAATAACAGCAGGATTACTGATAGCCCTGTTTTTATTATTAAATCAGGCTGGTGTGCTGCCATCAAGGAGCCTGAAATGTGACATGATTTATGTTGTGAATGTAATTCTAATACACAGTAAATTACCACCAACACCAGTGGGGATCGTTTTAAATGAGTCCTGGTGAAGTTCTTTTCTGATATGTCTATCTTACCTGCAGTAGATGACAGTCAGATTGAGCTCATAAATTCTAAAGGGGACATATTCTACCTTTTTTAAAGTTATGTTTTGTATCCTGTTTTATTTCTGCAGTGAGACATGAAAACTCACCTCACTCCGCCTGGAGTTTGTTCTTCAAAATTCGTATTAAATCCACAGCGTTGACGCATTTTAACGAGCTTCTTCTGCGCGGTATTTTTCGTTGCAGGATGCAAAGTTTACATCACTTTCATGGAGTAAAAGTTTGGCAGACATGTTTGTTTACATTTTTGCTGCTGGACGTCTGCACAGTGTGAGGGGAGATGGGGGAGACGCGATGCTGCACTCAGGGTCTCTGTGGGCTGCAGTAGGAGCAACCGGTCAGCTGGTATGATCGCCTCTGAAAGGCGTTGATCAGAATTTGCACATCATGTTTTATTCCAGTCAAAGCCACACGTTAGAACGCCTCCGCAGCTGCGTATTTTCCATGATTGCACGATAACACAAACACTTCCGGCAAATTCTACTTCCGGTCGGTGAACTGGGCATCGAAACTAGGAATCGAAATAAAAAATTTAAACCATTCTGGGAAAAACTGACAGTCTCTCGTTGCAAGTCAGTGGTAGATTAAGATTCTCTTAATGGTTTTTAAGTGTCTTAATGGGTTGGGACCTTCTTATCTTGCAGAACTTCTTTTACCTTATGAACCCTCGCGGCCTCTGCGCTCCTCCGGCAGCCACCTCCTCGTTATTCCTAAGGTCAGGACACGTACCCACGGCGAGGCGTCTTTCAAGTATTATGGCCCTCGTCTCTGGAACGCGCTGCCAGAGGACCTCAGGGCCACAGGGGACATTCAGTATTTTAAGAGCAGGCTTAAGGCTCACCTTTTTAGCTTAGCTTTTAATTGATTATTGCTATTGTTGTTTGTTAGCATGTTTTAGTTTGACTACATCCTTTAATTTTACAACATATTTTACATTACAGTTGTTCTACTATTTATTTAATATTATTCATTTTTTTATCCTTCTTAATTATTTCTACTCAATTACCATTATTAATTTGTATTTTATTTATTTATTTTTATTAATTTCATCCAGTGTTTCCTCTAGGGGGCCCTCTGCCCCGGGAGCGTCATTTGACTACGACGCCCTTGTCCAGACCTGTCGACCAATTGCTCCCGGGTCAGATCGCCCCACCGATGACGTTTCCCAGATTTATGGTTTTTCTGAACTCAGCCAGACGCCAATGTCTTGTATTCATGATGTGTGTGTGTGTGTATGTGTGTGTGTGTGTGTGTGTGTGTGTGTAAGGGGGATGGGGTTGGCTGGGAGGGGTGGATACTGAGGGTTTTGTGGGGTTATTTTAATCTGTATTGCACTTTGAGCTGCATTCAAGTATGAAAAGTGCATTATAAATAAAATTTGATTTGATTTGATTAGAGTCGTGTTGCAGTTATCCAATCTGAGGTGAGATGTCCAAATATCAGGAAATGAGACTCCAAAACCTGCCGTCTGAAGCTCAGCTGTGATGTGGGCAACTTTTAGCATAGATATCATATAAACACTAGATGCCTTAACTGGGAGTCGACAGCGTCCCTACGCGGCGGCCATCTTACCTCGGACAGCTTACGTTCCGTTCTCAATGATAGCAGATGGAAGGTGAGTGAACAACTTAAACAAAAACACTCTTAACTCGATTAAAAATGAACGGATTTACAAGCGGGTTGCATTATTACAAACCTTATAACACATAGGCTTGATAGGACATACTTTAACATTTTTAAATTAATGTGCCAAATCCGTCATATTTTACAGCCACATCTCTGGCGTTTATAACAAACCAAACCGTTTGAAATTAGGTTGAAAATTGAGCAAGTTAGAGTTATTTAAATGATACATTCACCGTTGACACCAATGTTACGAAAGGGGGCAGCTGTCCGAGGTAAGATGGCCGCCACGTAGGGATGTTCGTCCAACCCACGAACAGCACGGGTAAGGCATCTAGTGTTTATATGATATCTATGACTTTTAGGTCCAAGAAATGGTGCACCAACATATTTTTTCCCACCAAGAACGACTTACAAGACATTCATTCCTACTTAAGACCACTGCAAATGCATTGATTACATGAGTAAACCACTCCTAAAACAAGCTGTTGCTGGCCACACCCACCCATCCCCTGATTGGCTGCTGAGGTGAGGAGCTTGGGTGTCATGAGAGGGGCTCGGGGTAGCAACTCGATCTGTTAATTTTCTTTATTGTGACTTCACAATAAGGAACATTTTCAAACGGTTCACCTAGGCATTAAATTCCTGAAACCTAACACTCACAGAAACCAGATGTATACGGTAAATCCTCTAATATTGGCCTGTATTCCATTACCGGCCGGGTCTCCTATATTAACCGGTCTCGCTGTCAGCGGGGGTAAATAAAGGCCGATCTCTAATAGTGGCCGGGGCTACTATTAGAAACAGCGTGTGTGTGTGTTTTCGGAGATCGACGGTAAAGTGAGCCCTCACTCGATTTTTCGAGGCGCACGTATACCACGTTTTACGGTAACAGCGGACTAGTGGATCATAATCTCTAGCTGCAAGATGAGCAGAAACAGAACGGAAAATGCTGTTTGCAGTGATCACTTCATCACAGGTAAGGGCTTACTAAAGGTTTTTTATGGCGTTTTATTGAACAGTTATTTAGAAACGCAGCTACATAAACAGCAGGTAAACAGTTTGATACTGTTTTCATGTGTCCTCACCGCAAATAGCTTTTAGAGTGCTAATGTTTTTAGCAGTTAGCTCAGTGTTGTAGCGTGGCATTAATACCTTAATAAAATGAAACAAATGTACCAGAAATGTGGATTTAAAAAGGCTTAAAACGTTAGTTATAAGTAGATCCTAGCACGTACTCACGTTAGCATTAGCTATCATTACGAGTTAATTACGTAACTAAAATAGCACATCTCACGAGCATAAACAAGATAACGGTCATTTAAAGCTTCTCCGGATCTCTAAATTGTTAACCAACCTGTATTAGAGGATTTACGGTAGTTTTTATTCATGTTTCAAGTGTATATAGAGGCAGTGGAGATCCAGATGGCTGCACAAAGATGCAAAAGGTGAGTTATGCATAAAATGTCTCCTTTAAGCTAACATGGACTCAGAGCAGGACTTCAGAAAAATATTCTATTATCCAAAATGATTTAAACTCAAAACTTTCCAAAACACTTAGAGTGAGCTGTCATTATTTTAGTTCCTGGACGGTTTTCATGCCTCTCTGCACCTAATCAGCCAGCCATGCTCACCTGTGCCTGTCCAATTATCTCCACCTGTGCTCCCCAGGAGCTCTGATGCCAGATTATCCCTAGCCCTCATGCAGCCCAGAGCCTGTTTCGGTCGTATCCAGTCAAGCCAAGTCTGAAGTCACGCTGCTCCTTATTTTTCCTGCAATAAACCTTTATTATTTGCTCCATTCTGTGTGTTGGTGGAATCCTTGGGTCCCGTTCCTCTGACAGTAACATAAAGATGGGATTGGAAGGTTTTAAGCAGGAGGAGAACAAGCTAACTCCATGCAGAAGGGTCACAGTCGGGATTCAAACCTGCGAGTTTCTCTCTGCACACCCATGCAGCCATGAACTTTTGCATTTCTTCAGATATAGCTCAGTGTGTCTTAAATATTTGTCTTTAGATGGTTTCATGTCAGCATGTCTGTGATGATCCGCGTTTGTTTGACTTTTGCCGCCTCTGACAGTAAAACTATTAAACGAAGAATTATCAGATAATAACCGAGTCGGCGCTCGTGTGTGTTTGTGCTCCAAACTGATAACCGAGAGCCACAGATGGAGCCCGACAGGAGTGTAACTTCACCTGATTACGTGTGTGTGTGTATCCCTGTATTTGTGCTGCAGGACTGTGCTTCATGTTTACACCAAGATAACGCTGACAGCTATAATATCTAACATTTTTTTCACTATTCCAGCCGTGTTATGTGTGCAGCAAGATAAGAACTTTCATTTGAGATAAATCTGAGCAGCACAAAGCTGGTATAAAGTGTTGCAGGAAGGCCGAATAAACACATCAGAAGATGGTAAACGTGTTGATAAGCTCGACACGCGTCTCTGAGTAGAAACGAGCTGTCGGGAAAGACTAGAGCTGAAAACACATGAAAGCAAAGTGACTGCAGAGAAGATCCGTCTGCGGGACTCAGAGACAGAAAAGCTTTCTGCAGGCTGACAAACAAATCAAACTCAGAGGGAATTATTTTCAACTCATAGACGGATGGATAAAAATCTGTCCAATAAATCATTCAGGTCAAATTAATCTTTCCGATTGTTGTCATAAATGTGTTTTTCAGTTCAGAGGCAGATCAACACTTCCTGTTTACAGGTTGTCTGATAGCTTTAAACCAGCAGTGTCCAAACTGTGGTCCGTGGGCCATTTCTGGCTTTTACCCCTCATTTACACTGAGTGCAGAATGGATGCAGTCCGGAATGCGTACGACTTCCATAAAACTAAAAAATCATCAAGTGCAGTCCTAGCATTCACACTGACTGTGGTGTGTTGCGGATCCAGATGCGGCGCTCTGGAAAGTTTCTGTTTGGTGTCTATTTTTTCTGGATGCCAAATTCGAACTTTCATGAAGTTAAAGAAATTACATGAGTCAGACAGTAAGTGAGACGTAGAACAGGGAGGTTCATCTGGTACATTTCAAAATAAAACCCATATTGCATTTTTTTCCCTGGCTTTTTTTTTATTATCAATAGATGCGTTTCCACTGTCGGAACTTCAGGGTAAATTTACAGGAACTTCCCAGCATGTGCGTGTCTCCACTTCACCGGGTCATTTTCAGGAACTTTCAGAGTACCTGATCAGGTGTAGGTACTTGAAATGGCCCAGCTGAGTGGAACTTTGGGTTACCTCACGCTGATTGGTTGTAACTCAGCAGGAAGTGACATCAGCAGACGCCAGCAGTAGTAAATTTTAAAGAGTTGCTTGTGAAGCAGAATAGAAGCAAGAAAATAAGCACCGATCTCGCTGCTTTAAAATTACCGTTATTAAACTCCCAAAACCGGAAAACACGACAGAATTCCCTCATAACAACATAATTTACGGAGCTTGTTGTCTCACAGAGTGCAGAAAAAACTGAGCTTCTTTTAGTCATTGAATACCACATTTGACATCACGCAGCTGCTCTCGTCTTCCGAACCGATTAAATTTTGCTGGACTTCGACAGAATAAAACTTAACGTTATTAAAGGCCTTATGTGGGATATTCATAGAAATCATGGTAAAAAATGCAGCTCTTTAGCAGCATGCAGTTCAGAGTAAGTATTGCAGCTACGGAGGCCCACTCAAAAAAGGAACAACCTCCAGCATTCACTCCAGCCATCTGGTCCGTTTTTTTATAAAAAGCATGAGATTGATCTATTTCCAATCTCTCTAGCCTAACCCACACAAAGCATCTAACTAGTCAACCAGTTAAAAAAGGCATTTTTAATTATGACTGTTCAGTGTCAGTGCTAATGACTATAAAAATGAGTGTTAGTGCCTACATGACCTTAGTGAGAATGAAGCGGTTCAGAACCTGAGTGTAAGGCCTGGAATGTACTTGCTCTTTAACCTCGAATTGGCGCAGGCAGCAGGCTGCATCTTTGTTCACATGCTGCTGCATGGCACTGCACTGCATGTAGTACGGGAATGTTCCACTAGGGGGCACACTAGTGTACTCAGACAGGATAGCGAGCCGGGTTTGTGGGTACAACCAAAACAAACATGGCGTCAATAGAAGAGATCACTAACTGGTTAATTTTCAGATCACGACAGAAAAAAAGACAGCAGCTGTATTGTAGATAGTATGAAAGGTGGGATTTTTAGTTGTAAAACTGCTTTTTGTTTTACAAAATAACACCTGGTATCTATTTTTTAAAAATCTTTCAAACATTTAAAACTTGTACCTGAACTTTTCAGTGTAAAACCTGAGATCACTAATCTACATAAACACCAGGCAGTGAGAGCTGAATGAGTTTCTGTTGTGAACGACAGGAGCGTTTCTCTCTAACACGGAGGAACGACCCGGTCCGTTCACGCTGACTGGCATCCAGTTACCATCAGCTCGCTGATTGTTTCTGCTGCCTGCAGGAGGTCTGATGCCCGTCCACACAGACAGCCGCTAAGTGATGGAGCTGTAATGTGTCAGCGAGGGAAAAGCCTTTAAACTCTTAAGAAATTGCTTTCTCCGCTGGTGCAGAACATGCTGTGATAAATGAAACCCGAGGTAGTCCTCTTTGGTCCGAGCTAAAGTGGAGGAGTTGTGTTGAGCTTGTTTGGGTTCACAGAGCCTGGAAATCAGGAAGAATCTCAAATGTTTTGCAGCTGAAATAAGACAACACTGTTTCCTCGGGTCATTTCAGGAATTAGACAGAACCATGAGGATAGATGATACTCGTTCTGCAGAGTGACACCTTATTCTGAACTCCTCTGATGTCTAAAACCTGTAAAGGAAGTTCAAATGTGATGTTCTGTTGGTGTGAATCTTTAACCAAGACTCGATAAACACTGATGACTTACAAACAGAAAAATGTAAACGTGTTTTATGGATTAGAGTCTCACATCATCAAAATCACAAAATACAAAGTACCAGTGGCGGCTCGTCCATAGGGGGCGCTAGGTCTCACAGTCTCACAGGAAGGAGAAGAAGAAGATAGGAATCACAAAATATATTTAAAAAAACATGAAACGAAAACTAAACGATCTATACACCATATGGACTAAGTGATGTGTGTAATCTGTGTTTAATAATGTTCTTTTTACTTTTAACACGGCCAAATCGTCGACGTACTTGTCACGTGTCCTCTCGCGGGCGCAGCAATCTTTACCATTGACTTAATATGGGCTAACTGGCGCATGTGCAGTGGGTCCCCAAACCGTCCACAACGAGAAAGAATAGGAGAGCGTTTGGGCGCATCTTGTAGCGATCGTCACCGCCTCCCCGGGTGAATTCTGCTCAGACCAGGGGGAGGAGATCGCTCATTGGTCAGGTTGTTCACCCCGCCCAGAGGTGAAAACTTTCCACAGGCTAGCGCGTCGTGCTAGTTCAGTTTGTTGTAGCTGCTGCCGTGCACACCTCAACTATGGAGAAAACAAATACAGTTGCGTCTCTGAAAAGCGAGCCGTTTAGTAGGAGGACACAACAGGAAAAACTTGGCCTTAAAGAGCTTGAACCCGACCAGCCGGACATTAAAATAAAGCAACAAACGCAGGACAAAGGGAGAAGTTACACAAGGACATTTTCCCAGACTTGGTATGAAAAAAAGGCCTGGCTAACTGGCTGTGCTACAGTCTGATCAGCTCAACTTTTACGTTGGAATGTAGAATTTCACGAACCGAGTGGATTTTTTTTACTACACCACACGGATTATGGCCATGACCTGCAAGTAAGCCTCATTTTAGCTTTTGGCTTCAGGAAATAGCATGCTGCCTCGTTAGCGGCTAGCACCGCTCCATACGCTTTGAACTAAGAGTGGTACATCTATTCTTCTTGTTTGTGAGTCTGGGCTCTGATAACTGTGGGGGTAACATTTACAGGAAGAGGGGAGCCTGAACCTATTATTTTGCTTACAGACCTAGGACTAAAAATCACAGCCTCAGTCTTGTTCTCATTCAAACTGAGGAAATTCGATGATAGCCATGTTTTAAGTGTTACTGTGACCGTCAGTTGTGTGACGCTGATGCATAAGAATCAATGGTAATTTGGCGTCCCCTAGTGGTGATATGTGGTTAGCGCCCCACCCCAAAAAAAAGTCACCGGCCGCCACTGCAAAGTACAGATTTCATCACAGCTCTGTCATTTTCAGTCAAACTGAGAAATATAACAGAGGGAACAATGAGCTTTTTCTACATCAAGCTCCTCTCAGAAATTGTTCCAATGCATAATTGTTAAATGGCCTTTTTTACCATCTAGCTACATCAAAGTGTGGTTCCACCGTGTGCTAAGACCTCTGGTAAATTAAAAAATTGATAATTGAAAAGTTTCCCCATGGAAAAAAACGAGATTTAGAAACAGGTGATGTAGCCCCGCCCCATCTGGAGCTCAGGTAGAGTTTAAACGGGTCACAGGAAGTTGGACTTTCCATGACTAGACTGGTGTTGTGATCTCTTTGATCCTGGTTTAATTTGGAGGATTTTTGTTTACATGCCAGCTGATGACGATCTCTCATCATCATACAGGTAAACATTGGTATGTGAATCTTGCTCCACCTGCTGCGTTTCTCACTGCTGTAGGACCGATGTTGACCTCTCAGGTCCCCTCAGAGTCCAGAGAGTCCACAATCCAGCTCCCCCTGAGTTCCATTACATCACAGCTCTAAACAGGAAGTGAGGCTGTTTTCACCTCCTCACTCCTCCTCCATCAAACCCAGTAGAAACAACAACGGTGGGGGGTTACCATGGTGACCCTGATAAATCACTGGCAGCAGCTTTAACATTTCTGTTGATCTTAGTTCTTTTTACTCCTATAAGTGCTTTATAAACATCAGGAGTTTTGCCTCAGGTTACATCATTACATAATGTAAGATTTTCTGTCCGCTGATTTTTGGAATCCTTCAAAATTTCTTCAGAATTTTTCTAAAAACAGTTTTGTAGCTTTTTCACAAACTGACGGATATGAAAAGCATCTAAAAACCTACAGATTCACAGTCAAGGATATTGATGGTAAACATCCTCACACACACACACACACACACTCACACACACACCTGTTTTGAACAGCTCCTATGTTTTTCTCTGCCTGCTACGAAAATCCATTTTTCTGTCCGTTCTCCCCGTTTGAACATTCAGGCTCCCGTAGCAACGCTCGCCTGCTTTTATAGTAGAAATAGAAAATATGTCATCCAATCTGGAAATGTCCACCAGTCAGAGGAAGTCCCTCTGAAGTAATAAGCAGTTCAGCATGTTGCCTTCAATTCAGTCCTCAAGTTTGTTGTTAGGAGACCAGTGGGGGGTTTTCGACAGATGAAGTTACAAAGAGAGACCGTGATGTTTTTAGACAGGGAATATTCTTTGAACTAATCTAATTTCTCTCTCTGGACTGGTGCAATGATAAATTGGGATGATGAATCCACTTGGCTCTAAAACATAAATCGATAAACTCTGATTCATCTGTTTCATCGCTGAATGCCTCCGGAGCACCTGAAGTCTGGGACCGTTCCTCTCGTTGGAAGTGAGCAGGACTGATGTCTGGGATAAACTTTGTCCTGGAGCCACGTAAATGAAATCCTGTGAGGAGGAGCAGGCCTGGACTCAAATGTAAAACCTGAAGAAACAACAACACTGCTTTGTAGAAATAACTAGATGGGATGCAAAGTTAAAGCATCAAGTCAAGGCCCCACCTTTACCTGCCACCTGACTCCCAGGTGCTCCCAGGCCTGTCTCCTTCTGGTCCTCTTATTCCGGGTGAGACTTCCTATTTTTTCATTAGTCCCTCCCCTAAGACTCAGCTCCACCAAATCCTCCCCCTTCAGAGGAGGAGTTCAAGTACCTTCCTCTTGTTTCTGAGTGGTGGGATGGAGGAGAGACTGTCTGTCTCACTGATCCTTAATAACACTCTCTCCCATCATCATGATAGATTTAGTTCAAGACAAGAAAAAATTAGATCCTGGATCCCGGAAAAGGTTAGGTGCTCCGTTATCCGAGAGCTACTTAAGGCAGAGTCGCAGCTTCTCCCCAGCAAAAGAAGTCAGCCAAAGTGGTTCCTGGTCACCTTCTGGAGGTTTTCCATCTCTGGGAATGTACCCTGAGGCACACCCTGAACCTGCTGGAGGGATCTTTGGCTTGGGGTGATTTGAAATGGGAAGTGTCGCTGGAGAGCGGGTGGTCTGGGTTTCATCCAAACATCAGATAAATATGGGCAGCAGTAGCTCAGGAGGTAGACAGGGTTGTCCAGTAATTAAAAAGTTGTAGGTTCAATCCTGGCTCAGAGAATGCTGCTGTTGTGTCCTTGGGCAAGACACTTAACTCGCCTTGCCTGCTGTCGGAGGGACCATTGGCTCCTGTGTTCAGCATTCTCGCTTCCGTCAGTGCGGCCCAGGGCAGCTGTAGCTACGATGTAGCTCATCAACACCAGTGTGTGAATGTGTGGATGACTGAGTGTGTTGTAAAGCGCCTTGGGGGGTTGTAGAACCCTAAGAAGGTGCTATACAAATACAGGCCATTTACCAAATAGCAGAAAACAGATGGAGGGATGGAGATTATTAACAGAAAACTGAAAACCTAAAGTGTGACCCGTTGGGATGTTAACGTGTTTGTAAATTTATCTGATATTGATAAAGTTATCGGCCAAGATTAAACCTATAAAATAACATTTTTATGAGTTAAAGTGATAAAAACAGCAGAACCAAAACAGTCTGGAATAAACGTTCCAGCTGTTTCAACTTTAAACTACATTTTCACCAGTCATGCCTCAAGGGTGTGTGTGTGTGTGTGTGTGGGGGGGGGGGGGGGGGGGGGGGGGGGGGGGGTGTTATACATACATAAATGTACATTTCTGTTCCAAATCCCATGAAGAAACACAAAACTGATCAATAACCGAGTTTGTTTGTTGAATCTGACATCAGCTACAATAAAAGCCCTGAGGTGGTGCCTTGCTACCCCCACATCAGGGGTTTTACACCTCCCTCCCTCCATCACCCCCCACCACCTCGAAAAATAAAATCCATGAAACTCAAAGAACTCTGTTTCCAGAAAAATGCCTGCAGAGAAATCCATGTGTGTGTGTGTGTGTGTGTGTGTGTGCGTGCGTGTGTGTGCGTGCGTGTGTTTTGGGAGGTTTGTCTATGAGCTCATTGATCCTCCGAGCCGAGCAGCGGAGCAACGTGGGAGCTGGAATCAATGGAGCGGGAAATTAGCCCTTAATTAAGAAATATTTGTATTCAACTCGTCCAGCGCTGCCGGAGGAGACACCTGTGTGCATACTAACCACAACCTGACAGAAACACTAACACACACGGGGAGACGACTGGGACGGCAGGGTGGGAAAGAAAATCCTAAATTTAAAACACAAAAAACATGGATTTAATTGTTTATCCGTGAGCCGGTTTTTGTTCTAAAAGCTTTTAAAATATTTGAAGTCTGAATAATACACAAACACATTTATGAGTCTGTTCTTGTGGAGTCAGTTATGAGAAAAACACCTCGTGTCTCAGAAAGGCTGCATAGAAACCAACATGGAGGACGGTTGAAGATTTAATCCTAATCTGACACTTTAAGACGGAATCTACACAAATTATACCTTACTTCTTCTACTGATGGGAATTACAGCTCAGCTCTAAGAGTCGGCTTTTTTGGCTCATTTGGTTTTAGTGATTTTACAGCTCCTACAAGGAAAGCCGTCTCCTGTGAGAGCTGCAGCCCCTCCCGTCTCATCCTGTCTGCTTATTTTTTGATTATCCGGCTCTGGATTGCAGGGGCAACAGCTCAAGTAAAGTCTGGTTCACGGCGGGATGACTGAGCCGATTTTTCCTTCTGACGATAAGATGCACCTGATTACCATAATGGCTCTAAAGAAATCTTATCAGATATTCCTGCAGTGTGTGGTGTGTTATGAGGGACGTCAGGACCACTCCGATCATAAATCAGGGAGATTAATCGTGTTGGATTCTCTTGATCCGATTGGGAGGAAGAACGAGCGGCCTACATGGATAATCCCACCATCTTAACCCAGGATCTCCTCCCAGAAGCACGTCTGAACCACCTCAGCTGGACGCTGCAAATTACTCCGACATCTCTTCCATCTCAGGTGGGACCTCTTCCCTGACCTGGAGAAGACAATCCACCTGAATCAGAACGTGAAGCAGCTCTGTGGGACAAAGTACAACGATTTTATCTTTAGGTTTGTAAACGTGGAGTTGAAAAACTAAATTTGTGTTTTTATCTGACTGGATTGGTTTGGACTAGCAAGTACAAGAATGTCCTGGAATTTTTATCTCTAAAACCATTTTTTATTCTAATATAATAAAAAGTGTTCCTTGGTAAGAGCGTAAAGCAGACGTTTTATTGATTTATCATCTCAAACACCATTTAAATTCAATTCACACTAAACTTCCCCTTGAACATCGTTAAGATAAATTCAGTTCTCAGAAAATCCAGCAGGATAAGATTAGAGAGAAGGAATAAGACGGGGAGCTGTACGGAGGAGGAGGATGAAGGTGAGCGCGCAACAGGAAGTGACTCAGCCATCAAAGTCGGATCTTTACCTCTCCTCACACCACAGGAGAGGCTGACACCACACACCTGAAAGCAGGGGAAGCTGGGAAATAAGTGAGAAATGATGGGATTGCGGGGCTCAGCTGAAATGAGGCCTGGAGATTTCCCGCTGGCATCAGTTTCAGGTGATGTTTCCCAGCAGGTGGAGGTGATTTCAGACATAAAGTTGGAGGAGAAGAAAAACACACAGCTGTGTGAAAGCGCGAGGTGAAGGAGAAGAGTTAAAGACGGCAGGTATGGATGCAAATAGTTTAGAAATGACCTTTGACCCTTCCCAGATTGACGGGCAGGAATTTCTTCCCTACAGCCAGAATCAGACTGGGCTGTGACTGATGGACGTTTTTATCAAGGGAAGTTTCAAAATGTCTGGAAATGAAATGAGCTGCAGAGCTTCAGTTTGTGTCACTGAATATATATTTTTTAACATTTTCAACAAAAATGCAAGAAAACATGCAGGTGATTATTATTATAATTCGCCCCTGAAGTAGCTGCAGCTGGCTCCTGATCACGTCTTTTTCAAAATACTGCGCTGCATTCTGGGAAACTTTTGACCGAAAAGAAGGCAACAAGGCACCTCTCATGTATCCTTGCTCAATTAGCTAAACGGAGGACAGACGCATCATTAGCACATGAACATTGGAACACGCCTTGGCAATTCCTGATGACGTATCTCCTAGGCAACCGGGGTGGGATCAAGGCATCAAAGCGAGGTTCCTTGACATTGAGAAACATTCTAAGTGTCTGGGGGATGCTAATATTAGACGCCATGCACCTTCTACGTGAGCCTGCTCGGGGTCCTGCGCCTGCCGATGACGTCACACTAGATGATTGGATGGACGTACGAATTACGGAAGTTACGTTACCACGTTTGAAAGCATTTAGGTGGTAAGAAACATGAATTTATTAACACAACTGCTAAACTCTTTCCAAAACCTATGTGAAAGAACTAAAAAAGATATGCACTATATTTTGGCCGAGTGGTATTGCCGTAGTGTGACGTCATCAGCAGGCGCAAGACCCCGAGCAGATCCAGAACCTACACCGCCAGAAAACTAGCATCAGCATTGCATTCTCTAGATGGAATAAACTGAAGGACTATCAAAGTCTGAGGAGTCACGCCATGGTCGCATGCTTTTTGCTCAACAGGTAACAACATTTTTCGTAATATTTTTTTAAACTAGCGACAGTCACAGCGACATGGTGTAAAACTACCCTGAAATGTATGAACTGCCCCCTATCGCTTGGAAACTACACACTGTCTCTTTAAGATGAGGCAAAAACCCAATTTGATCTCTCCAATTCACCGTGGTTCACATACAAAAGGCATAATGGGTATTGTAGGTCTTTGCATCAGTGCTGCTTCAGCTTTTGAGTCCCTTTATAATTTCAAACAACTTTATATCTGCTTTATGAGGAAAATGTCCTTTTGAGTGGATCTCATGAGTCATTCTAGATTGGCGTCCAAATGACAATAAAATCAGGATTAATTGTGAAGAAACTGCAGCAAAATTAAGATTAAGTTGTGACAGAAGAACCTGCAGAACTTTTTTATTTAGTTTGCTATCACATGTCCTGCCCTATGTCACCCAGCCAGATTTGAATGTTTCTGCAAAAGTGTTGTCTAATGATTCAGGCTAATTTCATCAAGAATAAAAATTTCTCCCTGTTTTGGATTAAGATCAATGCTGATGTCTGTTAACACACACCCGTATGCTCCGGAGCAGCAAATAGATAAAACGTCAGTTTTTAAGGAAGATTTCATAATTACAGTGATTGCATTTAATCAGCTGATACTGAACATTAAAGTGTTAAAAACTACTGCTCTTCCTGTTTTTTTGGTTAAATAAATAGAGGTGATATTTACAATGTTGCTTATTTTAGTTTGTGTGTTTTTAATTTTTGGACCTAAAATGTAACCTTTTAAAGGAAACTCACTGAAACACCAAAGCCTACATTTTCAACCTTCTGTCCTTTTTTTATTATTATTTTTATTTTAAACTTTTATCCAGTTAAATCAAAGTTGTGGTTTAAACACTCACTGCTCTACAGACTGAAGGACCTACGAACTATAAACTCTGAATTCAGACGAGTATTTGCAGCTCTGAGGTTTCACATATTTGAACTTCAAACAAAACGGTGGATCATTGCAGCAGCTGATGAGGCTGTTTGATGTTTTACCACCGCTGCTCGGCACAACTAACAACCTGATGGAAAATTCATCAGCTCAATCTGGTTAACTAAGAAAGAAAACCTCAAGGAGCCATTTAAACTGGCTAACAAAGAGTTTTAATTTAAAGTCAATTATTCCTTGGTTCCTAACAGTTTTTACCACGTCTAGGCTCCTCCTACTTCCTGTTTTTATTTTTTTATAACCACGGGTGATTCTTTTCCAGCTGCAGCTCTAAAATTACCAACATTTGGATCAGTTTGACCTGCAGTACTGGGTCAAAGCGGATTGCTGCTGAACAGAGTGCACGTCTCACGTCAAAAGGGCTGAAATAGGAGTATTTGTGTGTAACATGTAAAAGCCGTGTGTGAGTGGAAAAGACTGGAGATGGAAACATAAGAGAGTAAAAAATCCATGAGCAGCTAATGGTGACGTCCTAACCCGAAACCCAGTGTGTGTGTGTGTGTGTGGGGGGGGGGGGTCCATGTTGAACAGATCATATGCTGGGCAGGAGAATGGGTGAACAGAGATAATAGAGAAGATAGGATGAAGTGAGGAGGGCTGAAAGCTTCTAAATGTGATCTATGTGAGATCATGTGGTAGTGGGGGTGTTGTTGGAGACAAAAAGAGACACTGTCAACTGAGTCTGTTACGTGTGGCGTTTATGAGTAACTCCAAGTTCAACAGGATGGCATCCGAGTGTCTGATTATGAGACACCATCAACAGAAATGTTAAAGCTGATGCCAGTGGCTCATCAGGGTCACCGTAGTGGCTCCTGTGTCCTCTCTAACAGGAAGCCTGACTGAAAAGGAAGCCTCAGACAAACAGCGACTGGGTGAAAACTAGAAAAACAGGTGAATGTTGGGTTTGATGGAGGAGATGCCACGAGCTGTAGAGATTAAAGCTATAGACCAGGGGTCACCGACCTGGTGCCCCCTGGAACCATATAAGGTGCCCTCAGGTTTGGTCTAAAAATAAAACAATTCACTGGTCAGCCAACTCTAAAATATTATTTTCTGCTGCTATTTTTTTTTAAATTGCACTTTGTGATTAAAAACAAGGCAGCAGAATTAACAGAATAGTGGGAATTACAGAGGAGCAAATCTAATGAGTCATAAAATGAAGCTCTGGGAAAGAGAGGTGGAAGCTAGTGTTAGGTCAGATGTGAACATTTGTGAGCAGCAGAATGGTTTGATGCCAAGAAGGAGTACTACAGATTTTTTTTTTGGTTTGAGGATGCTGACGGAGAAGTACAGAGTTGTGTCTTTGCAGATTTAGAGAAAGCATATGATGGTGCTGAGAGAAGAGCTGTGGTGCATGAGGAGGTCTGGAGAGCAGAGACGTGTGTTTGTCTCCCTCAAAGGCCTTCATTTAGATGTATATGTGTGTGTGAACTCTAAACGTTGTGCAAGTATGAAACATTTGTTTCCGATATGAAAATCTAAAACCGTTCACAAGTTAGTGACATCATCACCTGCAGAAAAATCTCCCAAAATCCTCCAAGTTAAGCTGTGATGAAAGAGATCAGAACAGCAGTTCAGCCACGGCCAGTTCAGCTTCCTGTGACCCGTTTAGACTCTGGAAGATGTTTCTGCAGGTGTTTGTCAAGCCACTAAAACCCAGACTCAACCACACAGTTTGATGTATGATCTCCAGGTTTTTAGCTGGGCGTGAAAACGGTCAGAGTTTGAAATGCAGAAGCAATAGTGAGGAGGCTGCTTAGGGATTCTGCTACGGTGGCCTGTTTGGGTTTTTTCCACTCTGCAGGGAAATGCGGCACTAACAACCTGGATGCTCCCTTCTTCCTCTTTGGGTGATTGAAAGTGGAAAGTTGAGAGTATAAAGAAGATGTGAATTAGCTACCGGGCCTTATCGACCCTCCCACCCCCCTCCACCCCCTCCGGGCTCTGAAGCTCCTCTGGGACTAAAACACTCGGTAATTATGTCCACCGTGCCCAAACAGCGAGCAGCACCACCTAAACAAGGAGTCAATAAAACTCTGCTGCTTTTAAGCAACAAAAGAGGCAGAAGGTAGAGAGGAGCATCCTGATATTAGCGCGAGTTAGAGACACAGAACATTTGGTTTTTATTTAGCTGTTAATGGTGGAGGTGAGCGTTCGATGGAGTGGAATAATACGGCGGATCGATGTCCATCGACCTCTAGTCCTGCTCCACACACTTCCTCTCACAGTGATGCCTCAGGGAAGCCTGATCTGCTCCCACAGACAGAAGGTAACTGGAAATAACATCCAGGACAGCAGGACTATGGATTTTTATCATAAATGATAAAAATATTGATTATTTTAATGCACCCAAGCCTCATCAGCTGCTTTATTTATGCTGCACTGAGCTGTACTTTTTACAACTTATTATGGAATGAAAGGGGATTTGTTTTTTTAATTAGCTGTAATTTATCTGTGGATCCTATTAAACTATTCACCTGTAGTGGTTTTGTCTGGTTAAAACTATTAAAAACAAGGAGTGTTGAGATGTTTTAGCAGCTCTCTGAGATATTTTTTTTATTTCAAAATTAATTAAAAACAGTTTTTTAGTCCATCTTTTTATTCTGAATTCAACATGCTTAAGATAAGCTCTTCATATAATAAATTACTCCAAACCTAACTTGTGCTTCAGTTCGAACAGAGAACATTTTTTTTAACAATTATGACTCAAATTGGAAAAGGCTGGAAGAGAGAGAGAAAACTGGACATTTGACTGAGTTCAAATTTGACTTTGTTCTCTGAGCTGAATACCTTTTATTTATTTTTATTTATCCATAACTTATCTATCTAAACGTCTGTAATAGTTCAAATGAAAATCAAAGTCTCCAAAAAGCTGAAAATTCAGTGAAAATGTTCTGCTTTCTAATTGACTTCTCCCAAACATCCACAATATTTCTTCCATTCTTCAATAAAAAGTTAAATAACCTCCTATTTCAATTACATTTATATGAATATCTGAGTAAAGGTGACATCCTCCCAGCTGCACACCAACATTAAAGCTACAATTTGGAGTTTTTTGGCACCATCTAGAGGCTGACAAACGTATCGCTCGCCTCCTCTCTTCCGTAAAAACGCCTCTCATTTGTGAACGCCCACCCATAGCCAGCCAACAGAGCTAAAACACATTGTTTTACAATTATTATTCTCATGTTATATTATATATATACACTGCTCACAAAAATTAAAGGACCACTTTAAACACATTAGATACATCAGATCTCAATATGAAGTTGGATATCTATACAAATAACGACAGGGCAATGTCTTAGGAACAAAAGGATGCCAAGTCTTTTAATGGAAATAAAAGTTTTCAGCCTACAGAGGGCTCAATTGTGTAGACACCCTAAAATCAGAGTGAAATGAAGATGTGGCAGGCTAGTCCATTATTTCAAAAACTTAATTTCTGCAACTCAAAATGCTTTTCAGTATCTTGTGTGGCCCCCACGAGCTTGTGTGCATGCTTGACAACGTCGGGGCATGCTCCTAATGAGACAACGGATGGTGTCTTGTGGCATTTCCTCCCAGATCTGTGTGAGGGCATCCCTGAGCTCTTGTACAGTCTGAGGAGCAACCTGGCGCCGCCTAATGGACCGAAACATAATGTCCCACAGATGTTCTATTGGGTTGAAGTCAGGGGATCGTGAAGGCCATTCAATTGTTTCAATTCCTTCATCCTCCAGGTACTGCCTGCATACTCTTGCCACGAGGCCGGGCATTGTCGTGCATTAGGAGAAAACCAGGACCTACTGCATCAGCGTAGGGTCTGACAAAGGGTTCAAGGATTTCATCTGGATACCTTATGGCAGTCAGAGCACCATTTCCTAGGCAGTAGAGGTCTGTGCGTCCCTCCATGGATATGCCTCCCCAGACCATCACTGACCCACCACCAAACCTGTCATGTTGAACGACGTTGCAGGCAGCATAACGTTCTCCTTGTCTTCTCCAGACTCTTTCACGTCTATCACAGGTGCTCAGGGTCAACCTGCTCTCGTCTGTAAAAAGTACAGGGCGCCAGTGGCGGACTTGCCAATTCTGGTGTTCTTGAGCAAATGCCAGTCGAGCTCTACGGTGCTGGGCAGTGAGCACAGGGCCCACTACAGGACGTCGGGCCCTCAGGCCATCTTCATGAAGTCTGTTCCTGATTGTTTGGGTAGAGACATTCACACCAGTGGCCCTCTGGAGGTCATTCTGTAGGGCACGAGCAGTGCTCAGCCTGTTCCGCCTTGCACAAAGGAGCAGGTATCGGTCCTGCTGATGGGTTGTGGACCTTCTACGGCCCTGTCCAGCTCTCCGAGAATAACTGCCAGTCTCCTGAAATCTCCTGAAATCTCCTGAAATCTCCTCCATGTTCTGGAGATTGTGCTGGGAGACACATTAACCCTTCTTCTCTAGAAATGGTTGATTCATTTTTGTATTTTATTTTTAAGAAATCATTTATTTGTCAAGAATAGATAATAAAAAATGGTAGTTAATGATTAGGTACTAAGTAATGATACGTTCCTCATTAGGTACTTGGGGGGAGGCCTCACGTTACTATAGGGGCCACAAAAGTAGTAGGTAATGGTTAAGTACTGAGTCGGTAATGATTCGTTCCTTCTCTGTTCTTTAGATAACTACCAATTAGTCCCTGAATAAGACTGGTGGGTGTTTTTACCAGCCTCTTTTATAAAACAATGCCGCCAATTTGCCGCAACGCCGATGCGGCATCTGGGAGCCTAAGGTCGTTTATAAGAGCTCAGACCGTAATGTTGCGCAATCATGTCAGTTTTATAAAAGATTACGCGATGGCGGCAAAAAGGAGGTATGGGGCGGTCTCTACGCTGTCACGGACTTCTGTGTATTTTGGACATAACTTGCTTTTTATTGCGATCGAAGCCGTGCTCCTTAAGTTTTTTTCCCCAGTCAGCTACAGGTGTGTGCTCCACAGTCCCTGTGAGCTGTCAGATGATCTGAGCTGCAGATCTAACGGAGAGAAGCTCCTGGAGCTCCGCATCGCTCCAGTTTATCACCTCAGCTGATTCTGTTTACAAAAACTAAACTTATGGACGTGTTTACTTTCATTTTCAACATAGTTCCTGGCCGGAGCTCAGCATTAATTCATCGAGTGGTCATGACACCACCCTCTTTTGCGCCAAGGCTTAATGTGCGTTTATAAGACCGGCTAAGCCGCAATATTACCGCAATATTACTATCAAGCATGGTGGCACGAATGCCGCAAAATTCCCGCAACGTGATGCCGCCATGGCGCGTTCATAAGAAACACGTTGTGGTAATATTGCGCTGATTTGCCGGCATGGTGTGTCTTATAAAAAGGGCTTGTGGGATATTGTGAAGAGAAAGTTGAGAGACGCAAGACCCAACACTCTGGATGAGCTTAAGGCCGCTATCGAAGCATTACGCTGATTTGCCGGCATGGTGTGTTTTATAAAAGAGGCTAGTAAGTACTGGTTAAATACCAATTAGTTCATGAGTCATTTATTGATGGGTTATTAGTTCCTGTTTTGGTATGAATGACTGACAAACATTAAGTCATCATTCAGGAATCACCATCTAATAAATTTGGGGCTGGGTGTAAAGCTTTGGTAATTGTTGAATCATTAGTGGCTGATTAACTATTTATATATATATATATATATATATATATATATATATATATATATATATATATATATATATATATATATATATATATATATATATATATATATATATATATATATATATATATATGTATATATATATTTTATGAATTACCAACCATTAAGTAAGCATTAAAGAATCATTAGCTAATAAATCCATTATGGAGTGGGTGTGACGCTTAGGTAATCATTAGTGTCTGGTTAGTTATCTAGTCATTTCATGACTAACTAAACATTAAGTAATCAATAGATAATAAATCTAATGTGGGGTGGTTGTGAAGCTTAGATAATCATTATGTAATCATTAGATCCTGACTCGTTCATCATTAGTTACTCACTAGGTAAGCTGATTTTGGGAACATTATTGTAAAGTGTTACCGAAATAGTTAAACCAACATCAAAAACCCTTCATTAATAGTAAAAACAGGCCGTTTCCATAACGAATGAGTTATTGTGTCTGACACAACAGCTGCATCGTTTCTCATTCCCTACACCGTCACACAAACAAACACTGTTCAGATGAAAGATAATTAGCGTTTATTTCCTCTGCAGCAGCTGATAGCCGACTCCCTGTGGAGCGATCGGCCCCGGGCGACTTCCTGGGATTCAGGTGGGAGCGGCGGCGGGCCGAGACTCATTCAGCTAAAAATGAGGAGAAATCACAGAAGCAGGTGCTGCTGTTGTTTTCACTCAGGAGCTTCACAACCAGCCAGTGGGTTCTGGACAATTTTCAGTGAGCAGAACAGGATAATTTTACAGAGAATTTGTTTAGCTGTGGCCTCTCTGCCTCGCCTGTCTCCCCCGCTGCTGACGGCAGGAGACAAACAACAGGTTCACCTGACCCTGCAGCTGCACGCACACACACACGGATACATACATACATGCATGCACACACACACGCACATGCACACAAACATGCACACACACGCACGTACATACATGCATGCACACACACATGCGCACACACACACACACACAGTCACAGAAATTAAACTACTATAAAGTTGTGTGTGATGCTTTGATGGCCCTTGAATGAAGACAAATACCCCGATGATGTCATTAAACAGCCTTATTAGAATGTAAACACCGATGCTGCAGAACCACATTCTTCTAGATCTTCTTATGAACAGCCCCAGGCACCAAAACAAAAATAATAACAAACAACAAGCATACTCACACGCCTGCTGAGTCCATATCTGATCAGATAGAAGCTCAGCTGAATGTTGTGTTGATAAGAAAATCCAAAATCCAGGTAATTCTCCAGAGGCAGGCAGATAATCCAAACAAACAACTGTAATTAATTTAAAAAGGCATCACAAACTCAGAATGTATTTATAAAATAATCTAAGACCTGCAGACGAGTTAAATGTACGCTGGATGTAAATTAGCTGTGAATCTTGAGGAGGCTGTTTGCTTTTGCTCATCAGGACTTCAGCCCGGAGTGTTTTTGTCTCATTAACAGCGTGTTCTCCAACATCTCAGCCCTCACATCAATTAGTGCATTTCAGCCTGAGGAAACATTAAATTATGCTTTCATGTTTATAGAGGAGTGACAGCTGAAAGGACGGAGGAGGGGAGAGGAGGAGACCCGTCCAGTCGGTCGGAGGACTCTAATGGGAGTTGGGGCTTGTATCTCTTTGACAAACAGGTGTATGAAGAACAGCCGGGTCATAGCTGACAAACTAGAATTGTATTCCCTGTATAGTTCATTAACTCAGGTTAAATGTGCTTTTTTTAACTGCAGCTTTTCGCTTCTTTTTCGTAGTTATTGATCTGTTTACATGCTGGAAGCTTTGTGATGCTGTTTGACAAGTCCTTGTTGTTTTTATTAGACTCTCTGACGGTCACCGACTGTGATGTAGGCAGTGAGAGTGCACTCAAGCTTCCATCAGCTGATTCAGAATCAGTTTTAAAAGTCAGATGAGTTAAAACGCGTGAGGATTTGGACTCCAGCCGACTAGTGTTCGCCTCCTCACATCTAAACTTATTCAGCTGCTGTTGCGTCCATCCCTGCCCACTTTTAAAACCAACAGTCAGTATTAGTTGTTTACTGGATGAATTCTTTGAAATGTTTATGTTTGTATGTATAAGTCTTTTACTATAAACTCAGTACTAATAGAATATTTATAACACAATATTCACAAGTAGGACAAGCAGTAGTTATAAATATTTAGGGCATTGATTTTCCATTTGTTGTCATGGTGATCTTCCTTAAAGCTACAATGGCAAATTTGGAAAACAAATTAGCTTAAAACATTTTTTTTGTGCCTCTTAACAATGTGCTAACAGTATAGCTATACATATGTTGTGGAGATTAAAAAAACAACAACAAAAAATATAAATAATAAAGTGGTTCTCTTGCGTTTGTCTAAAAGCCTTTGCCAACAACACCTTTTGGACCGAAAGCAACCATTGGACCACCCGGTTGTCGGTCTTATCAAACCGCTGCACTTCCCTGGGTCCTCCACTCATTGCACACTCACGTTTATCAACAGAACACCACTGGTGTGCGAGGTTCTCCGCTCAATAATATCAGAGAAGGAGAAACAGCCGACTGCTACCACTTCAACTTTAGGACAAACTACCAGAGTCCCAAAAAGAAAATCACCATCTGAAGTCACGGACAACAAAAGATGTTTGGACCTAGAAAACCGCGACTGGTGTTTAGTGCTCTCTTGTTTCCTCTGGCATCACAGGTTTCTGACTCAGGGAATATACCTGAGGGGAGGGGTGAGTGGTCTGTGACTGTGTTTGCGTTCAAAACCTAGCTTGTTTTGTAGATTCACTATAGCAGCTTTAATTGGCCAGTTTGGTATGAAAATGGTTTGGAAGCAGAAAAGTCTGAGAGATTCTCAGCTGAAACAGTTCAGATACTTTTCCCTTCTAAAGTGATGGGAAAGAATGTGGGTGTGCATTAAAACTCAGTGACTGAAAGAATATGAGCTCACATGTTGACCCACAACATCTTACACACTTTCATGACTACAGGTCATGCTAAATATGATGTTGGAACCTATTTTAGAAGTTAATTAGAACTTCTGTAATAGGGAGCCTGAGTGTCATCCCCTCCCTGTTAGCTCATGGGTCCTCTGACCCAAAAATAAAAGAATATAAGTGAATGGGGCTAAAATCTTTGTCCAATGCTTAGTTTTTTTGAAGCCGCATTGGGCAGTAATGCAAGTTGTGTGAAGTGGGTGAGCTACGTGTATTTTGATGACCAACACAGCTTCTACTGTCTCGTGTTTATTTACCATCTTGTCTGTCCAGTATCATCCACTTATTTGGGGTAGCAGCCTCAGCAAAGAGGACCAAACTATCCTCTCCCCAGCAACCTCCACCAGCCCCACTGATGGGGTCCCAAGGTATTCCCTGTGTTGAGACAGTGTTATGAAGAACCTTGGAGGTTGTAGAACTCTAGAACGTCCCATTTAAATACAGGCTATTTATCATTAACAATAAATATTCAGCTTTTTTGTTCACATTCACTGTTTCTTAAAGCCACAATGTGTAATATTTTTACCTGTTTACTACCAAATTCGGTGCATCCAGTGCACAAACTTGTCCCTTTTCATTAATATTTCTCACCAACATCAATTCTAAATATTCCTCTCAGCTTCAAATTTTACATTTTTAATACATAAATTGTGGTCGACGCTCCATGGTCATCCTCCATCTTGAAATACGGTAGCTATTTAGGGACATACGAGCTCTGAGTTACGCGTTTGCACTATGACTGTAACCTGAAAGAAACAGCAGAGGGCAGCAGTGCGCCGTGGAAGCATGGCGTCTGACAATTCAACTAAGAAGAGACGAGACTAGCTGCTACACCGTTGCTGTACTTTGTTAGTTTGAATAACAAACAATGAAATCAAAAGACACATCAAATATGTCAGGTCTTATTGATTTCCAACACTCAGCAGCCGCATATGATGAGAACCCCGCCCGCAACAGCTAGACACCAGC
>SSNS01000089.1:2017875-2071409 GCA_006937985.1 Aphyosemion australe
GGGGATGGGGAGGGGGGGCTACGTGTGGCATTATGCATTAAGACTGAACACTCATTAAAAAATGTTTTTTACCTGCTTGAGTAGTTATATGCTTTGTGTGGGTTAGGCTACAGAGACTGGAAATAAATCAATCTCATGCTTTTTTATAAAAAAACAAACCAGATGGCTGGAGTGAACGCTGGAGTTGTTGCCTTTTTGAGTGGGCCACCGTAGCTGCAATACTTACTCGAAACTGCATGGCGCTAAAGAGTCGCAGTTTTTACCACGATTTCTATGAATATCACTGATAGGGCCTTTAAATCTGCAAATTGTTGTTAAAGTGCTGTGGGCTTGTAATGAGATGTTAGTGCTGCACTGTGTTTCCTGCATAATTTTATTGATGGTGTAAAAACACCAAACAAGACAAGTCATGCGCCAATGAGTCTGCAGTGCAGCGTGGGTAATTAGGCGGCCTGCACTAATTAATCATCCTACTCCCTCTACTCTTATTAAAGGGAGCAGATTAGCAGCGAGTAAAGTCTCTAATTTCTTACAGTGAATCAAACATGCAAACAAATTCCTCTGAAAGATGTTGGAGCACATTTTTACATTAAACACCTCATTTTAGTTATTTATACATGACTTACTATATGACTTCTTATGCTGAATGATTTATCAACAAGTGAGACATTTTTGATTGACAACTCTAAGCTGTGATTGATTTGTTTACTTTGACAAAACAGTAAATTAATGAGAGTGAATAAAAAACAAAACAAGAAATGGGTCTAAAATGTGTCAGAGGAATGAGAAAACACCCAAACACATTAAAAAAGCATTAATGCTATATGAGACAAAACAAGACAACGAGAGGCTCAGAAGCAAAGGAATTTTAAACTTTAAGCTAGAGCTTTAACATTGATCTCAGTGATTGCTGAGTTAGAAACTTGACCAGTTTCATTTGACACCACTCTGCAGCCCTCTGCTGACCAAAAACCACACTAGATAGTTTTGTGGAGCGGGTAGGTGCCCTATAGGAGGAGCTTTGGTGACATATTTATTCATCGTTGTGTGCATGCGCGATCGGCTGTGTGGCAACAAGACAAACAGTATGGCCTGCTATCAATACGCGACATACACTTTCACGCAAATATAAACACTTTACCGTCTACAGACAGGAGGAGGGTTAGAGAGAAGCTTAACATCTGTAATGAAGACAAAAATAAAGTTATTTAAAGTCTGTATGAGCTCTGGGATGATGAAAATTGTTGGTCCGATTTGCCCGTGTTTTCTTCACAACTCTGCTGGGGAGACATTTATTCCTATTTAACAGAAAGCCCTGGACCCTTCACCCATGAATAATTAAAGGCTTTCAACGTCTGGAGGTCTACGATTATTTTGTTTCAAGGACAGTTTGGCCGATGTCTACCGCAAAACATAAACCCATCATAGTGATGAAAGCAGGAGTCGGCACCGGCCGGCGAGCAGAGTTGATTGTCAAAGAAAATGGATAAATCTTCCCTGTGACTGCAAAGCCGGGTAAGTCTTTATTAATAAGTGTTCTTACAGTATTTATTTATTTAATATTATAATGATTGCGGGTTGAGACACCTGAATCAGAACGTTAAAACAACATGACTCAGTGGATTTAAAAATACACTAAAATGAACATCTACTCTTATTAACAAATACTTAGTCACAAAATGAGCCTCACAAACTGTCCTTGCTGCAGGAATCTAGGCTTTCTTCAGATAGTCGGGTCACCCACAATAATCTCTTTCACGGTCCTTTACGGAGGAAATTCCAATAAAGCTTTTTATCAAGCCTCCCACGGGCCGAACGACCAACAACGCAGCAGGAATGATCCATCTGCTTCACTAAATCCTCCTCCAAGCATATGCAAAGCAATCAAATTGTAGCCAAAAAACGTTGTTTATTGCGACCCAGGTCCCATGATGCAATGCAAAAAACATAAACATTCACGTCACAAAAGATCCTCCTATAGCGTGTGTGGGTGGCTCAAACATTGAATACTCCCTTTTCAGGTATAAGTTAACATCTAAACACACCTATAGCATTAGATGTTTTATTACTAACTGAGAGTTCATGAATGCACATCATTGTTGATATTAATCCCAGACTTTGTTTTTATTATAGGTTTAGCCACTGTTAGCTACTAGCTTATGGCCAACAATACTAGCTAGCTGATCAGACAACTGTACTGTTTGTTGTGATCAATCTGTTTGTATTTAAAGCCATACTATGCAACTTTTTCATATTTTTAAAATAATTTTCTTGAGCCAGTATGTGCTAAAATGACTCTTTAAAGGGTTAATTAAATGTCACTCAGACATCACCCTCTGTGGCCAGAATACCACACTTGCAACTTCAGAGTAGCTGGCTGCCACCTGTTGTACTTGGAAAAAAAGAGCTGACATGCCTGGTGCTGCAGTCTGCTTCCAGCATGTTTCCTGCATGTTTTAGATCATGAACACAGCTGATATGTTTGATTTAGTGATGAACCGCTCCTGTAGACACTAATGAAGGCTGAGGAGACATTGCAGCAGTTAGATTAAGGTGTTAAAAAGATGAACGCACAGCGAGGAGATACGTTTGCTTTCACTAATGGACACTAGGGGGTGCTAAAAGCAAGCCAAAACTGCAAAGTGTGCCTTTAAATTGCGTTAGACCAGTCAATACACATCTAAACAGAGGAAATAAGGTGTGTGTGGCTCATTCATTAAAGATATTGGCCAGAGGCTAATTTCCTTTGAATCACATGTGTAAAAATGTATTAAAACATCAAGTCAGTTTCTTTTTGGGATTTTCATGGCTGGATCTTTAAAGAAAATCCAGTGTTTTTAAACGGCGCGGGAAAAAACAGAGGATGGCTTACGGTCTGAGGTTAAGCCGGCGATGACGTTTCACAAGGAGATCCTCAGAAAACTATAGTGTAAAACAGTGAGCAGCTCGGTATTTCTGTGTTAGCTTTATAGCAGACAACAATGTTTTATCAGTCAGATTTAGCTTCTGAAACCTCTGCTAGTCGGTCAGATTGTGTTTTCGTGGATTACAACGAGGAGAACGGATATTGGAGCACACGAAGAGTTCAACCGGAGTTTGACTCCCGCAGCAAGCTGGATAACTGAAGGTGCACACATGTTTGATACTGTTTAACTCAGAAGACTCATGAGCTGATATGGACACCGCTGGCGAAACTATTCTGGAGGAGGAGGATGATGAACATCTTCAGAACTAAAATCGGTACAGTTTATTTACTTTTATTGAATATGTAATTCTTGTGTTCGAAGCTGCAACCGGGACCTCTCAGCTGATGAGATAGCTTTATCATTCTGTCCCAGGATAATTCAATATTCTACAGAAAAATAAAACAATGTGATCCCAGTTTTACCGCTGCGTGTATATATTAATATAACTTCGGGAAAAAATTAATTGATAGCTTACCAGAATAACTTTTCCTGACGCTGCGGCCCCTCGCAGCTGCCGCTACGCTGTCGCTCGTTAAGTCTGTGCGGGATACGGATGATCCGGATACTCGTTTCAGACGAGTATCCGGTACGGATAATGCATCTTTGAGGAGTAGGATCATAAACCGAGTAAAATTCATTATTCATTATGATTATCTGTGTTCGGGTGGAAGGGGAATCCTCATTGGGTAACTGACTGTCTTTACGCTCTGTGATTGGCCAGTCACACAGAGCACCCGCCCCTCCCGAAACACAAAACCATCTCTGCAGCGCCGGGAGCTGTGCTCCGCTCACACACGACAGTGAGTGATGCCTCTGTGCTCGTAGCCATATATCAGCTCTCTCGTCACGTTGCTTCAGTAATCAGTACTCCCTTCATCAGCTCGCCTGTTTTTCAGTTTGTGTAACATTTAAAGTTACGTTTCATAGCGGTGCATTTGACAAGACAGAGCTGAAAACGGCTCGTATCGCGTTGGTCACTGTCCTTCGCTCCAGTCCTCTCCCTCTCTCTCTCTCTAGAAAAAAATAGTTTGATCATAAAATAAAATAAAAATAAAATTAAAAAGTTGTGTCTTATTCTAGTAGTTTATATTTCCTACTGCAGTTGTATTCATTCATGCACTTAAATATTCATGTTCTGAGTTTATTGAAAAACTTGTTCTGTAATAGTTCCTTTACTATTGTGATCAAAAACACTGAATCTCAATTCTGAGGCTGATCTGTAAATAGTTTTCAAATAAACAATACATATAGCAACTTGTGATCAATCCATATCAATTTCAGCCTTAAAATAATGTACAGAGGTAAGCCCCACCCACTTCCAGTTAAATCACGCCCGTTTTCGGTTTAGGCCCCACCCACTCCGAGTACAGATACAGATAATTTAGATGGTTGAACAGATACAGATACAGATAGTGGTGTACTCGCTCATCCCTAGTGCGGGACCTCGTTAACTCGGCTCGTTGTTGTTTTGGCTGTAATCCAGGATGGCACGAAGGTTCTACTGGTCTCAGGATGATCTGTTGTTAAAATACGTGGATCATCGGAGTTAAATCCCAGCTGCTAAAATCCTTTAATCACTCTGTTGTTGGCTCTGTTATTCATTCTGCTGTGGTCTGCTGGGGTGTAGGCAGCTCTGACTGAGACAGAAAGAGACTGAACAAGCTAGCTACCAAAGCTAGCTCGGTTCTGGGCTGCCCGCTGGATTCTGTTGAGGAGATGTGTGAAAGGAGGATGCTGGGGAAGATGACCTCCATCTTAAGAAACCCCTCCCATCCACTGCACCCCACTGTGGAGATCATGGACAGCTCCTCCAGAGGTAGACTTAGACATCCCAGATGTAAAACTGAGCGCTACTGCAGATCTTTCATCCCCTCTGCTGTAAGAGTGTATAACTCCTCAGTTTAAGCTGTACTGGTATCATCCTTTTACACAATAACACCAATGCAATATTCAGTATGTGTTCTATACTTGTGCAATACCGGATTCACATTGTTGTCTGTGTCTCTTACAGTATGCTGCATAGTGTTGGTACCCAAGTTTGTTTTTATCTTTTATTTGTGTGTTTTTTTTTTGTGATCTAAGATTACAATACTAGATTACTGCCTATGTGTATTTACATGTACCCTTGTTTTTTATCTTTCTTCTAATTACCCTCTGAGTGATGGTGCTGCTGTGACAAGTGAATTTCCCCACTGTGGGATCAATAAAGTCTATTCTATTCTATCTTTTAAGATCCAACCTCTGTGTGTGTCGTAGCTTTCCCAAATTACCTTTTTTTTTCCTTACCGGAGCTAACACTGTTAGCCGTGCGGCTACCGTCTTAAGGCTAACGGGACTTAAGGAGTCCAAAAGGACCGGTAGCGGTTCCAGATGGATTTATAGTTGGAATATTTAGATTATTTTTTTTAAATCAAACCTCTGAGTGAGCAGCCCTGACCAGCCCCTGCCTGCAGTCTGTGCATCAGCTGTGTTGTAATGGTCATGCAGGTCTGACTGAAGCTAGCGTTGTGCTTACAGCTCGCTAAGATTCTCCTCACAAATAGTAAATTACTTTAATGTTGCTACGTTAGTTAGAAAAATGCGTGTAGGACTCTGACATATGGCTCAGACTTTTTGCTGCAGCTGTAAACGTGATTACCCGTAAGCATTGAGAGCACAAAGTAGAGCAAAATACAACTAATCTCCTAATAAGCAGCAGGAGCTGTGCCTTCTTACACGTATTTGAGTGACGTGTGCAGAACCAGTGCTTTTCAGTGTTTAGAGGAGATAATTTTGATTTTCTATAATGATTTATGACAAAACTGCTGAACAAAATGAAAAACTGAACCTAGTTTATTTTTTAATAGATGCTAAAGTGTAGGTAAACTGATATTTTACAATTGTCATGCTGAGTCTGGCCAATGCCTTTAAATACTCCCTTTTCTGGGCTTTTACACTAACTCCCCAAAAGACATCAATGTATTTGGTTGAGTTAGCGTCTCTGAGATGCTGCAGCATTCCTGGAAGAGGCGAACTTACCATTAGGCAAAGGTGGGCGATTGCCTTGGGCCCCAAACACTTCAAGGGCCCCGTGACACTGAACAAAGATGTTTAAGATATTTTTTTCCTCCCAAATAAATTTACTTTTTCATTCTAAAAGAAAAATTACACAGAAATTGCATCAGATTGCCTTGTAAGTGTTTCAATGACCCTGTCACCCAGCTGCACTAGTACTGGACTGTAGCGATGAAAGTGAATGACTGACAAGCAAGTTTGTCATCTGATGTAAATAATAATAAGAATTGTGCAACGATGAAGTGAAGCTATCCAAAGGGTTCTGAAAAGTAAAAGATGCAGGAAGATAGTAAAAAGTTTGTTGCAACACAGCCAAATGTGTTTACAGTGCTGAAGAGTAACAAGTACCAAAAGCCGCATTACTGTTCATTCTGCAAATGAAAAGCAAGACGTCACTGCTTGCCGTAGTGCTTTTTTAAAGTAAGGATTGGAAAAACGTTCAGGACAACAGCTGCAGAGGGCCCCATGCTTTTGTTTACCTTGGGCCCCAAAACTGCTAAGTCCGCCACTGATTCCTGGAAGAGTTTGATGTTTTTATGGGTGTTTATCAGATTTAAAAAGTTCAGCAAAGTCCTCGTACAATCTGGCACCAGCTCATTTTTCCTTCATACTAAAAATGCTCCGTAATTAGCAGGTGATGTTTGGGTCACTCCAGTAGTACAACAGTGTAGTGGTTCACTACCCACTAGGCCTAAACTTAATTCACACAATCATGAGTTTTATTTTTAATGAACTTTTCTAGAAACAGTTTGAGGGCTTGTTGATTATTTAAATATTAAATGGTTCCATACCACACTTGTTAGATTGTGGAGCTTTTTGTATAATATCTAATCGAACCCAGAGTAAAGCTAATTTCAGATAAGTGTTGTTCCACATTCAAATAAACGACCTTCATCTGTTTGAGGGGATGCTGCTGACCGCCATTATCCCAAACATTTCTGCCTTTAGCTCCTCTCATGAGCCACCGCACAGCTGATCACAAAAAAAAACAATTCCAATGCACGTCATTCATGATGCTGGTGTTCAAAAATAAAAAACAGCAGCTCTAGAGAAATAAAATCATCTTGTTAATGTTTCAGACCCAGTGAAAACATTCTAAACCAGGTTACTAACCTGGTTCTGGTGTTCCTGTTAACGGAAGAGTTGTGTGTTTTTCATCCATCCTGTCCACCACCGATAACGCAGGCTGAGTACCAGAGTGGGCCGCTGTATTAAAGATAAGAGGCTGTAGATGAGGGTGACGAGAAGCCAAATGTCAGCCTGTCGCTGCTCTGATGAAACAACTTTGACATTTTACCACAGAGGGGGTGTGAAGATGGACAAAGGAGGGTCTGTGTGTGTTTCGTTATAAAAATATGTCACATCTCTGTGAATTCTCACAAATAAGAGCTTTTCTACAAGAAGTGGCCAACATCAATGTGTGCAATGCAAAACAAAACCAAACAGAGAGAAAAGTTGAAATACCTTAAAGTCACCAAACAGGGACACAAAATAAAATGAGTAGGTAAAATACCAGGGTGCTCTAAATCTGGTAAAGTTGAACTAGTTTAACATCTTTCTTTCTTTCTGTGTTGGTGTGCTGCATTTCCATCACTCAGCGGGACGGGGACTGAATCAGGACAGCAAATCCAGACTAGTTCCTTTCTGATCAGATTCTGATGGATGCCAATGCAGCTACACATTAGAGTCACCATGGTAACCTTTAGTGGCTCATCAGGGTCACCATGGTAACCTAAAGCCCCTGTCTCCCTATACCCGCCCTAACAGACCGCCTCAGACAAACAGAAAAACTGTGAGCAGCAGAAGCACCAGAAACTTCACCCACCATCAGTGGGTGATGTTTCTACTGGGTCTGATGGAGGAGACACGAGGATGTAAAAACAGACTCACTTCCTGTTTAAGCTGTGATGTAATGGAACCCAGTGGGAGTTGAGCTGTGGACTCTCTGTACTCCCAGAGGACACCATCAGTCCTACAGCAGTGAGAGACACAGCAGGTGGAAGAAGACTGTCATACCAACGCTTACCTGTATGATGAGAGAGTGACATCATCAGCTGGCAGGTAAAACAAAAATCCTCCAACTTAAACTGGGATCAAAGAGATCAGAACACCAGTTCAAGTCCAACTTCCTGTGACCCGTTCAAATTCTGGATGAGGTTTCCACTGGGAAGCTTACCTGATGGGGGCGGGGCTTCCTCACCTTTATCTTCTTGATATCTATGAAGAAATTATTTCCCAAAGACAGATTGCTACCAACAAACCAGACCATGTTATTCTTGGCTGAACAGCATGTTTTATTGTTTCATTTTCTTTTTTTAAAGACAAACATAATGAAATACAAAGCACACGCAGTGACATCCTGAAACACCATCAGATCCAGGAATTTAGCTTGTTGTGAGAAAGTTTTAATTTCTCCTGATTCTTTAAACTAGAATCACTCTGACTGCTTTCTGCTGTAAAGTGAGCTCTAGCGCCTTTCAGCCCCATGAACGTTAGTTTTAAGGTGGAATTTGATTTTATTCTGCTCGTCTCATGACACCTACAGAACTCTTTTTATCGCTTTTTTCATGAGTTTAGCAATTAGTGCATCCTGGTAAAGCTGCTCTCAGGGTTAACGTTGTTTCTTATTCAGTTGGATTTTCCTTATTTATTCGTCTGATTGTTCCACCTTCAACAACAAGGAAGTGGAACCTGGACGAACAGCTTGGATGTAAAAGTTATTAGGAGCCAGTTTCCTCTGAGGAAAAGAAGCTGGAGGGAAAGTTGAGAAAAAGTTCTGTGAAGGATAACTTCGGCAGAGACCGCAGGGGCAGTTGATTATAAGCAGCGTATTGAATCAATCTGTCTTTGAAAATCAATAACGTCCTCAGCTGTGGAGGTGTATTCAGCCCAGTAGAGTCCTGCGGGGAAGGAAGTACAGAGACCCAAATATTACCAACAGAGAGACAGGAGCGATGCTGTCGAAGCAACGGTATTCCCAAAGGTCGTAGACCTTAAGAGCGATGTAATTCACCCAGACAGGACTTCAGATGAAGAAACAAACGCTAGCCAACAGGTACAGAGAGGGACAGTCGCTCGGCTGGAAACAAAAAACACTCTGTCACATTTTACATAACAAAGACTCACTGCTGTGGAAAATCTGAGCTCAGACAAAACCAAACACACACCGGATTCCTGCCACCTTCCATGAGCGTCTCACGTGTCTGGGAAGACGTCTGAGGAAGGTCATGCTTGATATTCATGGTGAATAACGGAGCAGATCCTCGCTGCCGATGGAAGCCGACAGCTCGCCATCAGCAGAACTATCAATCAAATCAGAGTTTGGAAACATCAAAGTCCCCAGGGAGTGAGCATCTTTTCGGGTTCATTCAGTGAAACAAAAAAAAAAACAAAACATGTGAATGTTTCATGTTTATTTTCTCCTGGAAAAAAAATGTGGAGCCACATCCCAAAATGTTTGGTAATGAGATTCCAAGCTTCGATAGTCCTCCCAGGAGCAGAAAATCACATCTATTAGAGAAAATCCAGTTGTTTTAACCCCCCCCCCAACACACACACACACACACACACACACACACACACACACATGACCTGGTTTGTAATTGGATTGTTTCTCTGGGTTAGCTTTAACTGGAGCCTTAGAGACCATCCCAACCGGAATACTGAGCATGTTTGTCCCTCATCTAATGCCTAAAGTCACATCTGATTATTAACCAGCTAGACTAGTAGAATCCTAACATTTAATGTCTAATGTTTGATATAGCATCTTCTAGGGTTCTACAACCCCCCAAGGCCCCCCACAACACAATTGTTCACACACATTCACACCCTGGTGGTGATGAGCTACAATGTAGCCACAGCTGCCCTGGCGCACACTGACACAAGCGAGGCTGCTGTACACTGGCACCACTGGTCCCTTTGACCACCACCAACAGGCAATGTGGTTCAAGTGGTAAAATGGTAAATGACCTGTATTTGTATAGCGCCTTCTTAGGGTTCTACAACCCCCCAAGGCAAGTGTCTTGCCCAAGGATACAACGACTGCAACAGACTGAGCGGTACTTGAAGTACTTGATCCCACAACCCTCCGGTTATGAGACGGGCACCAAACTCGTCTGCCACCGTTGCCCCAAAATTAGCACAATAAAACATCTCACTTCTAATTTAACCATTAAAAATACCATCTCATTGTTTTGATTTGGCTTGTTGGTTTAATCCTAGCTAATGACAAACCGACACAACATCCAGCAATGCATTAAAACCTTCCAGATCATTTATGTTTTCGGTGGTTTCCACTTTTCAGTCTCTGAGGACACGCTAACCGTGCACTGGGACCGGGGTCCCGTGGGACCCAGAGGAAATCTCACAGGAGCTGAAGTTCGTCTGAGTCTGTTTATTTGAGTATCGATGAGGCGTTGGCCGCTTCAGGTGGCTAAACTTCAAACAAGGACATAATACGATTTTATGACTCAAATGTGAAAATGTTGAAATTTGCAGCCACAAAATGAAATCTGCTAATTTAGGCCATGTAGACATGTAGCCGGGTTCTTTATAAAACTGAATATCCCCCGCCCATCTAGAAATAAAAATGTGGGTTCACACCACCTCGTTTTCAGCAACAAACAAACAAAAAAATAATACAGTGCATCGTGAAGCACATTCATAGGCATGCCACGCCTGTAGGTGGCAGTAGGTTCCCCAAATCACCGGCATATTTGCCGAAAAACATTCTTTGGACATGGAATAACTAGGTGGTGGGTCATAACTGTCCTGAAATATGGAACTTTTTCATATTTTTAAATCATGTTCTTGAGCCAGTATGTGCTAAAATGACCCTTTACAGGGTTAATGAAATGTCACTCAGACACCCACCGCCCTCTGTGGCCAGAATAGGGAGCCTATGTCTCCTCCCTTTCCAGTCGGCTCATGGGAAGAACGAAAAAATGAATGGAAGTGAACGGGGCTAAGAGTTATTTTCTAATCCTCTTTGCCTTACGCCGTGAATCACACATATGTTGTACTTCAATTTAAATGAAAATGAATGATGTGGGTTCGACCACGCCTGTCACATACTTTGAGATTTATCAGTTTGAAGTACGCGGGTCACCGGGGCCCCCCTCTGGAGCCAGGCCTGGAGTTGGGGCACGCTGGCGAGCGCCTGGTGGCCGGGCTTTCACCCATGGAGCCCGGTCGGGCATAGCCCGAAGAGGAGACGTGGGTCCCCCTTCCCATGGGCCCACCACCGGTGGGAGGGGCCAAAGGGGTCGGGTGCGATGTGCAAAGGGCGGTAGCCGAAGGCAGGGACCTTGGCGGTCTGATCCTTGGCTACAGAAGCTAGCTCTAGGTACGTGGAATGTCACCTCTCTGGTGGGGAAAGAGCCGGAGTTGGTGTGTGAGGTTGAGAGGTTCCGACTAGATATAGTTGGACTCACCTCAACGCATGGCTCTGGCTCTGGAACCAGTTTCCTCGAGAGGGGTTGGACTCTCTACCACTCTGGAGTTGCTTCCACTGAGAGGCGCCGAGCAGGGGTGGGCATACTTCTTGCCCCCCATCTTGGTGCCTGTACGTTGGGGTTTACCCCGGTGAGCGAGAGGGTAGCCTCCCTCCGTCTTCGGGTGGGGGGACGGGTCCTGACTGTGGTTTGTGCTTATGCACCAAACTGCAGCTCAGACTACCCACCCTTTTTGGAGTCCCTGGAGGGGGTGCTGGAAAGCGCTCCTTCGGGTGACTCCCTCGTTCTGCTGGGGGACTTCAATGCTCACGTGGGCAACGACAGTGAGACCTGGAGAGGTGTGGTTGGGAGGAACGGCCCCCCTGATCTGAACCCGAGTGGTGTTCTGTTATTGGACTTCTGTGCTCGTCATGGATTGTCCATAACGAACACCATGTTCAAGCATAAAGGTATCCATATGTGCTCTTGGCACCAGGACACCTTAGGCCGCAGGTCGATGATCGATTTTGTTGTCGTTTCATCTGATCTGCGGCCGCATGTCTTGGACACTCGGGTAAAGAGAGGGGCGGAGCTGTCAACTGACCACTACCTGGTGGTGAGTTGGCTTCGATGGTGGGGGAGGATGCCGGTCAGACCTGGCAGACCCAAACGTGTTGTGAGGGTCTGCTGGGAACGTCTGGCAGAGTCTCCCGTCAGAAGGAGCTTCAATTCCCACCTCCGACAGAACTTCGAACACGTCCCGGGGGAGGCGGGGGACATTGAGTTCGAATGGACCATGTTCCGTGACTCCATTGTCGAGGCGGCTGACCGTAGCTGTGGCCGCAGGGTGGCCGGTGCCTGTCGTGGCGGCAATCCCCAAACCCGCTGGTGGACACCGGCGGTTAGGGATGCTGTCAAGCTGAAGAAAGAGTCCTATCAGGTCTTTTTGGCCTGTGGGACTCCGGAGGCAGCTGATAGGTACCGGCAGTCCAAGCGGAATGCGGCTCGGGTGGTCGCAGAGGCAAAAACCCGGGCGTGGGAGGAGTTTGGTGAGACCATGGAACAAGATTTCCGTACGGCTTCGAGGAGATTCTGGTCCACCATCTGGCGTCTCAGGAGGGGAAAGCAGTGCACTACCAACACTGTTTACAGTGGGGAGGGTGTGCTGCTGACCTCGACTCGGGACGTTGTGAATCGGTGGGCCGAGTACTTCGAAGACCTCCTCAATCCCACCGGCACGTCTTCCAGGATGGAAGCAGAGTCTGGGGATTTTGGGTTGGGCTCTCCAATCTCTGGAGCTGAGGTCACTGAGGTGGTCAAAAAACTCCTCGGTGGCAAGGCTCCGGGGGTGGATGAGATCCACCCGGATTTCCTTAAGGCTCTGGATGCTGTGGGGCTGTGTTGGTTGATGCGGCTCTGCAATATCGCGTGGACCTCGGGGGCAGTTCCACTGGATTGGCAGACCGGGGTGGTGGTCCCCCTATTTAAAAAGGGGGACCGCAGGGTGTGTTCCAACTACAGGGGGATCACACTCCTGAGCCTCCCTGGTAAGGTCTATTCAGGGGTTCTGGAGAGGAGGGTCCGTCGGATAGTCGAACCTCGGATTCAGGAGGAGCAATGTGGTTTTCGTCCTGGCCGTGGAACACTGGACCAGCTCTATACCCTTGGGGGGGTCCTGGAGGGTGCGTGGGAGTTCGCCCAACCAATCTACATGTGTTTTGTGGATTTGGAGAAGGCGTTCGACCGCGTCCCTCGGGGGGCCCTGTGGGGGGTACTCTGGGAGTATGGGGTACCAGGCCCCTTGATACGGGCTGTTAGGTCCCTGTACGACCAGTGTCAGAGCTTGGTCCGCATTGCCGGCAGTAAGTCGGGCTCGTTTCCGGTGAGAGTTGGACTCCGCCAAGGCTGCCCTTTGTCACCGATTCTGTTCATAACTTTTATGCACAGAATTTCTAGGTGCAGCCAAGGTGGTGAGGGGATCCGTTTTGGTGGCCTAAGGATCAGGTCTCTGCTTTTTGCAGATGATGTGGTCCTGTTGGCTTCGTCAGAACATGATCTCCGGCTTTCGCTGGAGCAGTTCGCAGCCGGGTGTGAAGCAGCTGGGATGAGAATCAGCTCCTCTAAATCCGAGACCATGGTCTTGAGTCGGAAAAGGGTAGAATGCCTTCTCCAGGTCAGGGACGAGGTCCTGCCCCAAGTGGAGGAGTTTAAGTATCTCGGGGTCTTGTTCACGAGTGAGGGAAGGGTGGAGCGTGAGATCGACAGGCGGATTGGTGCTGCTTCTGCAGTGATGGGGGCGTTGTACCGGTCTGTCGTGGTGAAGAGAGAGCTGAGTCGAAAGGCGAAGCTCTCAATTTACTGGTCGATCTACGTTCCTACCCTCACCTATGGTCACGAGCTTTGGGTAGTGACCGAAAGAACGAGATCGCGGATACAAGCGGCCGAAATGAGTTTTCTTCGCAGGGTGGCTGGGCTCTCCCTTAGAGATAGGGTGAGGAGCTCGGTCATCCGGGAGGGGCTCGGAGTAGACCCGCTGCTCCTCCACATCGAGAGGAGCCAGTTGAGGTGGCTCGGGCATCTGATTAGGATGCCTCCTGGACGCCTCCCTGGTGAGGTTTTCCGGGCACGTCCAACCGGGAGGAGACCCAAAGGAAGACCCAGGACACGCTGGAGAGATTATGTCTCTCGGCTGGCCTGGGAACGCCTTGGGATTCCCCCGGAGGAGCTGGCCCAAGTGGCTGGGGAGAGGGAGGTCTGGGCTTCCCTCCTTAAGCTGCTGCCCCCGCGACCCGACTCCGGATAAGCGGGAGAAAATGGATGGATGGATGGATAAAAATTCATAATTACTATGACTAAAAATCAGACGTCGGCATGTCACCACAGAATCTCCTCTTCCCTAGCGTAGCTGCTACTTACCACATCGCAAGATTTATGGTTCCTCCTGAAAGAAGAATTTGAAGCTCGCTAAACTTACAGCTATTTTTTTCTCTGCACTTCTCCGTGTCTGGTTCAATGACATCAATATGGTGATGTGCATTTGTAATCCTATGTGTCTTTTCACACAAAACCTAAAGTAAATTTTGCCGCAGTTCAAAAATAAGCACTTTTTGGCATCAAAATGTGTTTTTAAAATTCAGACATCATATGTGAAATCCATGGTACATATCAAATGAGATCAGAAAATAGCTTTTATAGCCTCATTCACTTGCATTCATTTTATCTTATTTCCAGGGACCCATGGTCTGGAAGAAGATGGGCGTGACTTAGGCGGCTCCCTATATCGCACTTGCAACTTCAGAGCGCCGGTCCGGTCTCTGTTGGAGCTGACATGCCAGGTGCTGCAGTCTGCTTCCAGCATGTTTCCTCCATTCCTAGCTAGCTGATCAGACAACTGTACTGTTTGTTGTGATCACTCTGCTTGTATTTAAAGCCACACTATGTAACTTTTTCATATTTTTAAAATAATTTTCTTGAACCAGTATGTGCTAAAATGACCCTTTACAGGTTTAATTAAATGTCAATCAGACATCGCCCTCTGTGGCCAGAATACCGCACTTGCAACTTCAGAGTGGCTGGCTGCCACCTGTTGTACTTGGCAAAAAAAGAGCTGACATACCTGGTGCTGCAAGCTGCTTCCAGCATGTTTCCTGCATGTTTTAGATCATGAACACAGCTGACTTGTTTGATTTAGTGATGAAGCGCTCCTGTAGACACTAATGAAGGCTGAGGAGACATTTCAGCTGTTAGATTAAGGTGTTAAAAAGACAAACGCACAGTGAGGAGATACGTTTCACGTTTGCTTTCTCTAACTAGAGGTGCTAAAAGCAAGCCAAAACTGCATAGTATCTCTTTAACGTTGTCCTTCGCCTGTGGTCTTTGCCACAGAACAGTAACTGGGCTTGTAAAAATAAATGAGTAAACAGGTCACATGTGATGTCAGAGCATTTTTGTTGCGGACAGTGATGGTACGAAACCTAAAACCCCGGTTATTTACATCCACAAGCAAAGGATGACAACAAAGAATTGGCAAATCTCCACTGTGGTCAGAGTTTTTGAAAGAAACGTTTCATATGACGTTTACCTAACTTTCATGACAGGTCAAACCGTTGAACAATATCTTTATTTAGTGAGAAACCCGGCTGCGTGTGTACAGGATCTCAGTGTGATTCTAACTGAAAATTTACAAATTTTCCTCTGTTGATTCCTACTAGTCACCATCTGCTTTATTAGCTTGTTGAAATGCTGGGTTTTGCTAGGTTAATTCTATTTTGTGGTTGGTCTCTGGAGTTGTTTTCAGATTCAGGTCGACCTCTGATGTTATGCTGCTGCTTCCAAAATATTTTGAATGTTGAAACTAAAAGATATTCTGTGAGTTCTAAACGCAGAATCTACCAGAACTGGAAAAGATTTCTCCGTTTTCTCAGAACAGAAAGGATAATGTTACTGTATGTGTGTGTGTTTGTGTTACTCATGCAGCACATGTTTAACTGATCTTTCTGTCAAACATTCCCACCGTCTGCTTATTGAAGCCTCTCTTATCTCACGGCACAGCGCCAAACAAATCCCCAGAAATGAGTCCTAATCTGAGAGATCTGTGGCAGGATTTAACAGCGCCTGTTTAATTCACTGCATCCAGAAACACTCCAACTGCCTCTTAATTAGAGAAACCAGTTCAACTCAGACACTTTCTCCCTTTACTTTATTCTCATTACTCTGAAACTTTAGGATTTTTTATCAGCTTCAGCGTTACAGTGTGCAAAACATTCACATTTCTGGTTTATTCTGAAAATTGTTCACCTCTGAGGATTGAGGTGGAGGATGATGCATGATGTTATTGAGGTGCTGAGGGTGATGAACAGATGCAGGTTTTCCAGACACAGAGATCTTACAAACAACTTAGGCCACGTACACACGTAGCCAAAAATGAATATCCTCCCCCACCCATCTAGGAAAAAACTTGTGAAGCAGATTCATAGTCATGCCAAGCCTGTAGGTGGCAGTAGTTCCTTTGCCGAAAAACATTCCTTGGACTCGGGCAATAACCGTCCTTAACATCATCCTTTGCTTGTGGTCTTCTTCATAGAGCAGGTATTGAGCTTATAAAACGTAGTGAGGGTAATCACAAGTCGTCGGAGCATTTTTATCGAGAGCAGTGACGCTGCAAAACCTAAAACCGGTGTTTTACATCCACGAGCAAATACTGACAGAGGAAAGGTTGCAAATCTTCACTTTCGTGTAGATGACAGGCCAAATCAGAGAAAAATATCTTCGTTTTGTGGGATACATGTGTACAGAGTCTGAATTAGAACATTTTAAGAGTTTAAAGCCAGGCGTACACTGTGCAACTTATTCACTCATTGCATTCAGTTCCATCGCAAACTGTACGACTTCCTCGCAGAGCAAAGCTCACGAGTCATGTTCTCACACTGTACAACGCAGTGCTCGGATGCGACCTGCCTGCTCAAATTATACGTGTGATAGCAACACGTCGAACATAAAAATTAGCTAAAAATAGTAGCTTTTATACGTCAGACCTTTGAGTCCGAAAACTCAGAAGACCCAGAGACTGTTGTGTTGTTATTAATGTCTGTTGTCCTTCAGGCTTGCCTTAGTTGTAGGAGGACACGCAGGGGTTCATGGGGGTCAGTCCTGATGTCTGATAAAACTCCAACTGAGATCAGGATTAATATAACCTGTTCTGAGGTTTGTGTGTTTCAGGCTCCTATTCTGAAGGATTAACGGAGGTTCCGAGCTCCTGTGTGGATGCTGCTACGGAAAACATGGCTCCTCATGTCAAGTAAAGGCCTCATTATTATTTCTTTATGACTTTTTTCTGGAAATAGTAAGTTGACCTTTTTATTTTTATATTTTTTCCCTGTTTTTCTGTAGCCCTGAGCTAAGGTGTGTTAAAATTCAAGACTTGATTTGAATTTCGTCCTGCTACATTCCCATCAAGCCCAGTTTAAACAGGATATTGTCTTTGCTCTGAATGCAAACACAGCGAGTGTTTGTGCTTCCTTCCTTAACACAACAGATGTCGAGGCAGCAATAACCGCCTGTGTTAACTAATGATGCATGTTGAGATAAATAGAAGAAGGTTTTTAAATGATGACGAAGCGTTGCAGCTCAGCCCCCGTCCCTGGCGGCCCACCATATGTTCCCTCACACTTTAAATGCAATATTGACTCAGCTGGGGGTTCAGCGAACGCACCGTGACTCGAGACCGCTCTCGACTGGAAAACGACTCGCTGATGTCTCATAATGAAAACTCAGACTCGTGTAGCGGCAGGAGAAGTGATTGATTCACTGGTGGAACGCTCACCTCTGTTTTCAATTTCACTCAATGTAATCATGGATGTAAGCGTTCACACACACACACACACACACACACACACACACACACACACACACACACACACACACACACACACACTCATCTGAAACTGCAACCAGCAGGAGATAGAACGATCCCATCAGACGCTGCTGAACACATCACGAATCAATGCATATTCCCTCCACGGTAAAACTAATACACAGCTCAGCAGCTGAATGGAGTTACAGCAGACTCACACATGCAGAGAGAAACTCTTCATCAAACGTACCGAAGGGCGACGCTGAGGAGTAACTCCATAACCGCAAATGAAGCCCCTCTTTGTTTGTGCTCGCCGATGGGAAGAGGATGAGTAAATATTCATTCTGAGGTGATTTTATTTCATTTTTACACTTTATTGTTACTGAAAATGTGACCTTTTGTCACAGCTCCACACTAATGTGGCCAAAACCTGTTTTATGGCAACAAAATCCCATGGAAAAGTCATGATCCAGTCAGGATCTCATCATGTTTCCTTCCCAGCAGCCAGCCGTTCCTGTAATTCCTTAACTTCCACATCAGTAAAACAGAAATGCTGTTTTACTTATTTGAGATAATAAGACATTAAGGCATAAAGTAAGATAACAATATAAGACAATGTTCAATGTTTTATTCAGTCATACTGTATTTTTTAATATCTTCAGTTTAGTTTATGCTTCAATAAGAGAAAAGGTCAAATAGTCTTTGATAATAGTTCTCCAGCCTCTGATGGTCTTTTAGAGTTATTTTTATAGATGTTGGCTGCTTTTCACTCATTTTAATTATGACTCACACTTCTATAGTGCCTTTCAGAGTCATTTATCCAACATGATCAATAGGACAAACTTATATAATACCTGCGGTTCTTATCAAACCACACAGGTCTGCTTTAAGGTGAGAGCAGCGTGGACACCATCACTGTGTCCGGTCAGTGGCGTCCTATCATGGTCCTAGAGGGCCACCATCCTGCATTTTCTAGAAGCTTCACTCCTGATTTTAATCAGCAGGTGATTAACAGGCTTCAGCAGAGCTTGGCCCAATCCCAATACTCGCATTGCGCCCTACGTCCTTCTGTAAAGTGCACTTGGAGGAAGTGTGCAGTAAGGTGGAGACACAGAACCCTTTGTGACCTGACCCACCAGAGGACTGGAGATGACGTCAGAAGGAGCTGTGACACGCCGGCAACGCTGAGGAGATGGTGGTGGAGCCTGGACCTGCTGCTGCGGCTTGGAACCCCTGTGACCCACTGGAGAAGAGGAGGTGGCATCAGGAGGGGCTGTGCTGAGCCGGCAGCGTCGTCTTGGCGGAGAAGATCGTGGTATAGCTTGGACCCGCTCTCCATGACGTGGGCCAACCCCCAGGGGGCACACCGCCAGCCGGGAGTCGATGAAGCAGGACTTGTCGCTGAGCTCAGCCCAACTGACCCAGCCAACCGGACCGGGACCATCAGGCTGGATCACTGGAGCGAGAACATCTGCGGCAAGGTGGTGAAGGAGGAGAGAGGTCTGGCTGGCCAAGAAAAAATGGGTGCACTAGCACAGGACTTGTGGTAGTCCACAACCCTCGTCTGCACCCGCTCCCAGCGTTTCAGGAAGTCACCAATGGATCGTCTAAAAGCCTGGTGCACGCAGGAGACAGAAGCGCCGCACCGTCGAGTTAAAAAGAAGCCAATATAGTTACTGAGAGTGGCTACACTGGGAGCGCCACGCCGCGTCCCAGAAGCACCGGTCCGCGCAGAGGTGCTTTTGATAACTTTAAAGTACTATTGATCTTAAAATATTCTAATAAATAGAGTACTTACCCATTTTTAATTAATTAGAGTCTCACAAAACACGACGGCAAGTCTGATCACGTATAAACAAAAGAGTCACTTTCCGCTTCCTGTTCTCAAGTCTTGCATGATGTTGTGACTTTCGCGCGACTTTCCAAGAAGCGTTCAGCGGCTCGGCGCTTCCTGTGTGACCATTTGACTTCCCAAAACCACGGCGCTTCCGTGGCGCAGCGCGTCAGTCTCTGGTGTGCCCTAGGCTGAAGCTGGTCAGTTCGTTCTGTCATGTTTTAGAGTGAGGGGAGGATCCAAATAGAGGTGAGTAACTCCAGCAGGCAGCCGAGGAGGTTTAAAGTCTTTTAATTGTGTGCTCAGGAGACAACAGAACACAGCAGAACAATGCAGGTAAGTAGACGAACCCACACAAACCAAGAGACAAACAGGGCTTAAAGGGCACAGGTGATCAGGGAAACGAGAGGCTGGTGGGATCAATAAAGAACGTAACCAAGGGAGTTGAGACACTAGCGCACGGGAGCTGGGGAGCAGAACATGACACACGCAGCAATGGATTGGTTCAATCCCAATACTCGCACTGCGCCCTACGCCTTTCTGTGAAGTGCACTTAGATGAGGTGCACAGTAAGGCTTTGAGTGCGTAGTACACAAGTGTGCTGAATCGGGACAGGGAGCATTGCGTCATTAACTACAATGCATGCTGAGATGCTGATTGCGGTTTGTGCTACTTTAAAAAAAAATCTTTATTAAAGCAGCATTCCGCAACTTTGCAGTTATATGGTCCCTGTCGCTCTCTAGAGGCTTGCTGCGTAACGTCACTGTCGTAACATTAAATCTCTTTCTGGGGCATAAGTCATGTTTACATTCCTAATGTCAGGCAAAACAACGAAAACAAACTTTTCCACCTCCACACATTGAATAAATAGTTTTATCAGGACTGTATAACAACTTTATGCCCAACCAAACACAATAACCCTGGTGAAATCATTTATTACTTACCTAGCACGGCTAGGTCAGAGTCCGTAGTTCATGCCGTTCTTTCTAAAAGAGCTCTCCAGTGAGGAAAAGACGGCCCAATAATAACTCTGGTCTTTGCTCTTGCTCTATCGCGTTCTTCTTTTCTTTTCCTATATTCCTCTGATAAGGGATTTCTAGCTTTCTTTCGTGAATCTGCCGCTGCTACAGCGAGTCTACGTTATACAATTATGGCAAGCCAAAGGGATAAAAAAAATGTGCGTTCTAAACTCGCATTTTGTCTGCCAAAACGCGCGTTTAGAACGCGTGCTTTTTTATCCCTTTGGCTTGCCATATTCTGTCGTAAAACGACACCCAGGCAGTACTTCCGTCACTACCCAACGCACAAAAACTGTATAGTGCAGTAAACAGACGTGGAACCCCCCAACACTATCACAGGTATGAAAATGAACATAATAGATAATACTATGATGCAAAAACTTTACAAAAAAGCTTAATTTTAAGGTGTAAAAGTTGCGGAATGTTGCTTTAACAACTTTCAAACAAACAATTATTAGACTAAATTTGCATTCATTGCTGTCCACATTAAATCTTAGTCTAAAATATTCAGAGCATGAATAAATATCAATTGTCTTAAAATGGACTTCTTTCATTTGAAAATACATATTTTCAGAAAAGGCACTTTTTTTTTTTCAAAATTCCCACGCAGCAATGGATTGTGGACTTTGACGTCGTGCAGATCAAGTGTGCAAAAGTGGCGTTGTCAACTTCCGTACTTGTGAATCGGGACACCCTACACACTCACACCAGAATCGAAGGGCACAAGGATGGAGGTGCGAGTATTGGGACTGGGCCCTTGATGAGCTGCTGAACAGCTGATTCAACCATTACACCAGGTGTGCTGGAGCAGAGAAACCTAACATGCTGGCTGGTGGCCTTGGAGGACCAGGACTGGACACCGCTGCTGTAAGTGGGTGAAGCAGTAAACTATGATGGCTAAGACTCCATTAAAACTTGGAGGCAGCAGGAATGCTTGAACTTTAATTATAATTTGATCTGGGTGATCCACCAAAGATAAAAACATGCATGAATGATGGTTGAAAACATCTCAGAAACATTTCAGCTCCCTTTTTCAGTTTTTTCTTTCCCAGAGCAGCACTCAGCCGCGCTGCTGCAGCCTCTCAGCTCAGATGTGGATCTAAAGTATCCCAGTGGAAATGTGCCTTCTCTCCACGCCCATGTCCATTTCCTGTGAGCACTCAGAGCCTCTCCACCTATCGGTTTTACTCCTTCCTGAGCTTCTTTTGGAGCACTAAAGGACCTATCAGTCTCTCCGCCTGCCTGCTGAGCATCAGCGCTGATGTGGAATATGTAAATGGACTAAAGTGCACTTCCTCGCTCTGATGATAACCGAGCAGGACTGCAGCCTCTGCCTCGATATTCACTCTAAAATGTTCAGGGTGGATATCAGAGAACTGTGAAGGCTCACCGCTCTAAAGTTTCGGAAACTGGTTTTAATGTGAAATGTCTTTGTTTGTGTATAAAGGTATTTACTGTGTTTGTGGTGTCTTGAATAAAAAGTTGGGACATGTTTGAATAAACTGGACGGGTTACATAAGCTGTGTGGTTTGACTGAGCGGCGTCCTTCTATGCGTGTTCTGTCAGTTCAGTGCCATCCTTTCTATTGAACTCATCTTTTGTCCCCAGAGAATCAAAGCTGAAGCGACAGCCGGTCTCCTGCAGTCACAAACCTGCAGGAGGCTGTTTGCATCTGTGGAAACACACGGTTTCATAACCAGATCAGAAACGTCCACCGTGTCCTCACAAACAACAACCTACCCACGGAAACTATTTCTCTCTCACCTTCCTGCTGCGATGAGTCCCGCTAACAAACTCATCTTTACGGGTTTGCGGCTAAATAATTCCCAGGATGTTCCTTCACTGTTTTTTTTTTTTTCACCATTATGTTCCTTTTCTGTGATGAAACTGTTTGGCCTATTGAGTTTGCGACGTCCTGAAAGGAATTTCAAACTGATGTTCCACACTCTGGGCTTTAACTTCTGAGTTTACAGCGAAATATGTTGTGCAAAATAAATGAAATCAAGGTCAAAATGAGGTGAGCATGGTGTCACATCATCTGATGTGTTTGGGATTGTAGAGGAGAGGTTTCTGACGAAGGTACTAATCCTGATGTTCCATCTGGAAGTGGTTTGATGAGTCAGTTTCTCATTCTCTAAAGCCGAGCGTACACTGTGCCATTTTTGGACCGTTATGAGCCGATTTTCCTCTTGTGTGAGAATCTTTGAGGTTGGGGCGAGTTTTGCATCATTTAGGATACAGGGGTAATTAAAGCCATGATATGCAAATTTTTTATATTTTTAAATCATTTTCTTGAGCCAATATGTGCTAAAATGACCCTTTACATGGTTAATGAACTGTCACTCAGACCCCCACCGCCCTTGCGGGCCCTTCTACTACAAGCCTGAAGGACAACAGACTATAACACAACAGTCTCTGAGTCTGCTGGGTTTTCTGACTCGAAGGTCCGACGTGTTGCTCCCACACGTTGAAGGTTGGTTTATACTCTCTGTGAGCTCCGCAACAGAGAGACGCACACGGAGCGTCGGAAAGGTTTTCACATTCGAACTTCTGTTCAGGCAGCGGAGTGCTGCAAAGCAATTCCCCGCCAGGACAACAGAGGGCGTAGTGCTATTCTGTGATATCCTGCCACCAGGACACTCATGTATCCGGTTCACGATAGTGTATTTACTCATGTGTTTACATTGTTTTAATGTATTTCAGAGACTTTTTAACACGGACTAATTTGTCCTTCATTCTCCTCCACCTCTTCATCCTGTCGCCACCTCTAAACCTACATTTCCCGTCGTTTCCATCCACGTTTGCTCCGTATTTTGTACTCCTTCAGTCACGGGTGAATAAACGTTCATATTTCCGGACTTTTCCGCGATGCGTTCTTCAATCTATTATGGGTCTGCCGCTAAATATTTTTTTACTTATTAACGGAGCAACGGCGGTGCTGGTGACGAAGTTACAGGAAGCGTCGTCCTGACCAATCACAAGCTTGCGGTCTCCGTCACTTTCGACGGATGTTTAAAATTTGGGGCATGTCTCCGTCACCCTCCGCGAGCCAGTCGGAGAGCCCTTGTGCCGACGCAAATTGGCAGTGCGTGCGTCCGTTTCACGCAGACGGACCAAGTATAAACCAGCCTTAAGTGTGAGCAGTCATCAGAGCATTGGGTCGTACAGTGTGAGAACATGACTCATGAGCTTTGCTCTCAAGGAAGTCGTACAGTTTGAGATGGAGCTGAATGCTACGAGTGAAAAAGTCTCACAGTGTATGCCCGACTCAAATGGACAACAAAATTTTATTTATAACAAAAATCTGAATGCAATAACAGCTAAATCTGATGAAAACAAGAATTTTCAAAGTTAGATTAGAAATTTTAGAGTAAACGAGTCAAAGCTTTGAAGTCAAATAAAGCTCTGGGAGAACTCATGAAGCTTTTAGCTTTCAGCCATAAAACATTTTTATGATACTGTGACAGTTTGTAACTGAGAGGTTTTTCTCTCTTTTGCCATCAGGACACTTGCCTGGCAGCAGCCACTCAATCATCCAGCAGGCAGGAGCTAATAGCAGCCATTTTTACTCCTAAAGACTCATTTAAAAACCTTCAAGAGCAGCAAATTGCTGCTAATCACTGGCATGGCAGCCACTGACTTACATCAGCTTCAGTGTTGGTTTTGGGGGATGGCCAGGAAGGGAGGGCCACCCCTGAAATATAGATATCCAAGGGAAAAGCCTATCAATCAAAGATTCAAGTTCACCCTCTTTCTGATCTAGGAACAGATATGAATTGTAAGCTGTTATAATGGTGGTATAGTTGAAGCTGAGAGAGCTGATTTCTGGTCAGCTGCATTTACAGGTATAGGAGGCTGTGTGTTATAGTGAATCAGAATCAGAATAGACTTTATTGTCGTTGTACAGGGTACAGCGAAATTGGAGTGCCACTCCATTTGGTGCAGAATAAATGTAAAATCAACACAATCAATCAAATAAATGTAAAATCAACAGTAATATGTGCAAACATTTGAGTAGCAGCATTACAACAGTAATATGTACAAAAATATAGAGTAGCAGCATTGCAGGTCCCTATTGTGTGCAGAATATTTGCATATTGAGTGAAACTGAGAGAGCACATATAAATATTATTGCACTTTATCAATATTAGACGGTAAATGTGGGGTTCGGGTTAACAGGTTCATCTGGTTTTGTGGTTGTTTGCTACGGTGATAGCTCTGGGAAAGAAGCTATCCCTGAATCTATTTGTCCTGGTTTTATGTGACCTGTACCGTCGGCCTGACGGTAACAGGTCAAACAGATGGTTACTGGGGTGAGAGTGGTCTTCGATGATATTGCTTGCTCTACTGAGGTAGCGGGAGTTGGCAATGTCCTCCAGGCTGGGCAGAGAGCAGCCAGTGATCTTCTGGGCTGTGCCGATGACCCTCTGCAGTACTTTCCTGTCTGCAGCTGAGCACCCTGCGTACCATGTTGTGATGCCGTACGCTAGGACGCTCTCTATGGTGGCTCTGTAGAATGTCACCATCAGCCTCTCCTCCAGGTCGTTCCTCCTGAGCACTCTCAGGAAGTGGAGACGCTGCTGGGCCTTTTTTACCACCGCTGTTTGCAGTCCAGGAGAGATCGTCAGAGATCTGCACACCCAGAAACTTCATGGAGCGTACCCTCTCCATGCAGTCCCCATGGATGTAGAGTGGGGCCGGGTCTGCTCTGCCCTTCCTGAAGTCCAGGATGAGTTCTTTGCTTTTTGTGATGTTCAACTGGAGGTTGTTTACTGAACACCAGGCAGTCAGTCTGTTGACCTCATCTCTGTAGTCCGACTCATCACCCCTTGAGATGAGTCCAACCATGGTGGTGTCATCCGCAAACTTTATGATGGTGTTTGAGAGGTGGGTCGGGGAACAGTCGGATGTGTAGAGAGTGAACAGGAGGGGACTCAGAACACAGCCTTGTGGAGAGCCGGTACTAAGTGTGATGGTGCTGGACAGGTGGGGGTCGAATCTGACAGACTGTGGTCTATTTGTCAGGAAGTCCTTAATCCAGAGGCAGATGGGGGTGGAAAGTCCCAGGTGGGACAGTTTTTGGGACATAGGATCACCGCATGTCCCACGTTCTGAAGGAACACGCAGCAGTTTCATTGTTTTTCCTTGATCCACAAACCAAGCTCATCAGTACCGGAGAGAAGTTACTAATACCTGGTTTAGTTGTAAGAAACATAGGAGAAGCTCTCCTCCTTGAAAGATGTCAATCTAATTGAGCCTATGGGGTGAAGCTCCGCCCAATGGGTTTGAAAGCTAGCTTGACAAAATGTATTTAAAAAAATAGAAAATTTAGCTCCAACAATAACAGAGAACATGAAGAAGAGCAACCAGAACTTTGTGGAGCTAAAAGTTCAGTTTTGGAAACTTTGGTGTCACCGCAGCAATTACATTCAATATAGGAGCAAAAAAAGTAGAGTAAAAATTAAGAAATTAAGACTAAACAACAAGAAACCATAAAACAAATACTTAAAAATAATAAAATAAAGATAAAGATTTTAAAAAATGTAAAAATGTTGACTATTTTAAGAAATAAAACAAGAAAATATAAAAATACTGTGTGGAATTAAAAATATGGCAGATTGCTTACAAGGAAAACATAAATGGGAAACTGCACAAATGCAATAATGACTGTGAGCAGGTATGACTACAGTAAAAGGGTGCAAATCACAAAAAGAAGCAGAAATTCACACAAACCACAGAAGAACAGTAACAACCAGGAAGTTTCTTCACAAGGCTAAAGCTATAAGGTAAACAAGGCGGCTAACTAAGATGGCGGCCTGACAAGGTTGATTCTTATGAGCACTAGATGATAATAAAGCACCTTTTTGACATTTATCTTGCTTCCAAGCCTTGTTGAAGATTATTGTGGTTAACATACTAGGCTTGATACTAATAAGGAACAAGAAAATGTCAAAGTCTGTTCAGAAAAGGTTAAGCAGCTCGAGCAAGCAACACGTGGCTAGTGTGCTAGCTAGCAACCATAACTATCTGGAAAAAAATGGATGAATAGCAGATGGAAGAGGAATTTCCTCCGCTACCAATAACACCATCCAAACCTCCAATGGCTATAAACCAGCATTATCTGCTACTCATCATGTGGGCGACACTCTGAAAGAGGATGTGGTCAACATGTTGGTCAGTCTTATCAACACCAGGAGCGATACTATAGAAGAAATGGTAGGAACAGTTTATACGGAGCTAAAGAATATAAGTGAAAAGATTGTGGATATTGGGATGAGAGTCATGAAGAATGAAACTTCTGCACAGAAATGTGGTGACCGTAATGAAATAGAAATAGAACGCTACACCTGTCGATGGAACTTGAGACTCTACGGCAGTGAACCACAAATTGCGGCCCGCAGGCCACATCCAGCCTGCCGGACCTTTCCACCAGGCCCCCAGTGCCATTTTACGGGTTATTGGCAAGATGCATGGCCTTTGGCCCGACATTTTGCCTTTGACCCGACAATGTCGGGGTCTCGACAAAATGTCATTAATGTCATTAAAATGCTCATTAAAGTGTGTGTATGTAATTTTTGAGCAGATTTTTCAACAATAGGCTGTGGGCCAATCAGGAAAGACAAAATGCATGTTCTACTTTGTTTCTAAATTAAATTAAACAAACAGAACAGCCATTAATAAGAAATAACTACAAGTCATAGCTCTCATTCATTTTTTTATTTAGTCTGCAGCAGTTCTTAGAATGTCTGTTTTTGCGCTTTCTACCATATTAGCGTATAATTGTGGTGTTTTGACAAAAAACGCCCACAGTAAGAAAGCAACACAAGTACAATATTTACCTGGTTGGTAGGCAGAGCCAACTAAACTAAACGCTGAAATAAAAACATACATTTGGATGGAAAATTGATATATTCAATTATTAAAAATTTATGATACAATAATAATTGAACTTTATTTTAGAAGAGCATCTGGCCCTCACGGTGTCTGCTGGAAAAAACTCTGGCCCTTGAACAAATTGAATTGAGGACCCCTGCTCCACAGGGTGCCGGAGTTGGAAAAATAAGATGTGCATGCAAAGCCGATCGACGTATGTCAGCTGATTCTGCCAGCAGAAAAGGAGAAGCTCCCATACGTTTTGGACATCGCTCATCGGGTGGGGAACCCTAACCACAATGACCCAAGACCCAGAGGGATCATCATCCGATTTATTTCACGGAGGATTCGAGATGCAGTATGGAAAGCTGCAAAGAACCTTCTCCTTCAAAACAAACACCTACGCTTCACTGAAGACCTGACGAAGGAGGACAAAGAAAATGACTGAAGCTGTGGCCCATCATAAAGAAATCATGTGAAGAAGGGAAGTCTGCCTTTATTGGCAGTTGAGGTTTCGTGAATGGAGTTGATATTCACATATAAACTTTAAATCATACCCAAAATCTCAAATCTTCCCAAACCGTCCACAAGGTATTCTTTGTTCTTCTACATGATTTATGGACAAAAAACAAAGGGGAAAAATATTTTAAAAAGAGGGAATGGAGAAGGGAAGGAAGAAAGGATGAAGAGTAGAAAAGGAGGGGAGGAAGCAAGATTTTATTTGTAAAATTTACATTTATAAAATCCCAATAACACACCCTACTAGCCTAGTGAACTAGACCAAATTCTTGCTTTGCAGAGTTTGGTCTAGGCACGCTTCATAGGAACCCTCGCTGCCTGTGGCTGTCCAATCACAGCTCGCTATAGTTTTGGTTGGGCCAATCACAGCGCTCTATATTGTGGGCCAATCACAGAGCGGGAGTAGCCGATGATGTTAGCGCTGCGCCCGCGAACCCAAGCAACATGGCGTCGGCGCAGGAAACGCGCTCGTTTGAAATGGCTTTGTCATCAACATTGGATTATTTAGACTTGCTGCACTTTCATGGCATCAAACTAACTGCGTTTACATGGACACAAGTAATCGGAATAAAAGCCTGATCGGAATAAAAATGCTTCATGTGAACAAGCCATTCGGAATACCCTGACCCGACTAAACTCAATCGGATCAACTTTTCATTCCGATTGAGACGGCTGGGTTATGCCGATTGTTAATCTGATCATGGTGCATGTAAACACTTATTCCGATTGTGGGTCATCATTACGGCGCATGTCAGTTACGTCATACGTATATGTACATTACGTCGCCACCTATGGAAATGGAATGAAAGTAATGTGGACGTGAAACAACACTGGTCTGTTTCTAACACAAATGTGTTGCTAGATGTGCTTAAAAACTCAAAATAAAACCATGCTCTGAAGAACATCGTAATACTTCTTATTCTACGGCCCTTTTCGGTATACTGGATCATTCTGCACGTGACAAAATGATTTATTCCGATCGAACGTATGACGAATGTAAACACTTGATATGATCAGATTAATTTTTCCAGGGCCCATGTGCCGATCATATTCTAATCCAAATAATGATTGGATTAAAGACATTTTGCACATGTAAACGCAGCTACTGTGTCTTTAAATTCACGGACATCATATGTGAAATCCATGGCACATATCAAACGGGATCAGAAAATAGCTTTTATAACCCCTGTGACTTGCATTTTTTCTTATTTCCAGGTACCCATGGTCTGGAAGTAGATGGGTGTGACTTAGGCTCCCTATTTTGCTGCTGGAGGCTGGCCCCTTCAAATTTTCTTCAGGAACTTTCTAATAATTTTAAATCATAATCCTTATTTCCTCAAATGATTGAAAAAATGGAAAAATAAACAAAAACAATGTTTTTATTGCGCATTACTTGGTTTGGAAACTCAGAGGGTTAAAGAGAGATTCTTGTTCGGGTGGATAAAGGTGCAAAAATCTATTTCATAGCAGAAAAACAAAATGTATGGCCTCACATTTTTATGTATGCCTTTGCTGTGATGTTTCTCCTCATGCTGTCATCAGTGTCAGTGAATTCTATGAAGCGTCTGTCAGCACCACTTCACATATATTCTCACAGACTCTTCCTCAGCAGGCTGACATTTCTGTGGCCGTGACTACGGCGCTGCGTTGTTATTGTGTCAGGAGAGGCCAGCAGAGTGAAAATGTGTGCGAGAGCTGCTCCCACACACTGAGTTTCTGTTGGGTGCCGTGACCTTTCTGCTCCTTCGCTGTTGACAAAACCAGCCCCGCTAAAGCCACCATGATGACGAAAGGACCATGAAACGCTTTCAGAAAATCCATGTGAGAAAAAAGGACAAAAAAAATCAAAGGACCCCTGACAAAGTGTGAATAAAAGAAAAGTGCTTTCTCACACGAAGCTTCGGCTGTCAAATCTGGAGTTTTATAAGAAAAAGTTACTAAAGCATCTGATTGTTCTAATTCTGGAAGCAACCAGCATCAATAATTCTAATAATCATGATTTTTTAAGATTAAACGGGTAACAGGAAGTTGGACTCTCCATGACTGAACTGGTGTCTTTAGTGGTTTTTACACAATGACACTTTAATTTGGGGAAATTTAACAACCTGTCCAATCAAGACTTTTGCCTTAAAATGCTTGAATTTGCTCGACTATGCATTGGTGAATAAAATCACAATTTAATCTAAATTAAAACTAAAATTAGAAAATTTGACCCTTCTTAAAATTATTCAATATATACTATCACTTTTTTTCTTTCTTTTTACACAAACAGGAGTTGTTTTTTACCTTCTTATTTTGCTGACGTTTCGATCGCAGCTGCGATCATCCTCAGAGCTACATCGCCATCTTGGCGACGTCACTTCCTTCTCCGTTTATCTGCGGGCAGCAGAGGACGGTGTCGCCCTCTGCTGCCCGCGCCCTCCTTGCCGATGACACTGTCCCATGCGTGATCCAGTGTATAAACTCCTTCATCTCTGTTCATGGTTGCGTGTCCACGTCTCCTTATTTCAATCGCTTCCTTGATCCATCTTTTGTATTTTTGTTGTTCTGTGTTTATGATCCTTGTTTTGTCCCAGTCCATTATATGATTTTCTCTTGTGCAGTGATCTGTTACGGCTGATTTTTTTATTGTACTTTCTGCTTCCTGTTTTGCTGCTCTTGTGTGTCTTTTTCTCGTCTCCTTCTCACACTCCTTTCTGTGTTCTATTGTTCGTGTGTTGAGTTGGCGTCCAGTCTCTCCTATGTATGTTTTATTGCATAATTTGCATGGAATTTCGTATATGACTCCACATTTATTTCCTGTTGGTATCTTGTCTTTTGGGTGTACTAGTCTTTTTCTAACCGTTGTGTATGGTTTTGTTGGTGTGTTAATGTTATGTTTTTTCATCGTTGCTGTTATTTTTTCTGTTATGCCTTTGATGTATGGAAGGGTTATCACTGGTTTTGGTTCTTGTTTTTCTGGATTTTTTATTCTTTGTTTCGGTTGTTCTTGTCTTTCTGTTGTTATTTGTTGTTTACCTTTGTTTATTGCCCATGTCGGGTATCCGCAGGTTTTTAATGCGTTTTGTATATGTTTGTCCTCTTGTTTTTGGTCTCGTTCTTCTGTTATGATGTTTGCTCGATGGTATAACGTTCTGATCACTGACATTTTATGTATGGTGGGGTGTTCTGATGTCCATAATAAGTATTGGTCTGTGTGTGTTGGTTTCCTGTATGTGTTTATGTTCAGGGTTCCGTCTTCTTGTCTGCTTATTTTCATGTCCATGAATGTTATGCTGCCTTCTATTTCTTCCTCATATGTAAATTTTATGTTGTTTGTGTCGTCTATATTGTTTAGATGTTCTGTTAGTGTCTCCGTTTGTCCTTTTGGTATGATTTCTAGTATGTCATCTACGTAGCGTTTCCATAATTTAATTTGGCAGTTTGGGGGAGTAGTGGCTATGGCTTTTTGTTCTAGATCCTCCATGAAAAACTCGCAAAGGGTGGCTGACAACGGGTTACCCATGGCGAAGCCTTCCAGTTGTTTGTATATTGTTCCGTCGTATGTAAAGTATGTGGAGTTTGCTACCAGNACTGGGCTCAGCTCCTTTATGGAGTGGCCAAGCAGAGACATCACCCCTTTTAGAACTTCCCCGTAGTCCTGACCCGTAAGTTTGGCTAACTGTTGCAACTCAGAAAGGTAAGTATTGGTTTTAGATTTACCCACTGCAGCTGCGCAAATAGTAGCCAGCTCAGAAATGGTATAAATAACTTCCTCGCCCTCACAAACATAAGTATACGGCAAAAGTTGACGCAAGGCAGCGATAGCAGCACCGGAATTGAACACTACAATTAGACAATGATTGAACACAGATGCGGGTTCAACGATGAATTCAGTTTTTGATATTGAACCATACTGTTTCAGAAAGTCAATGACTTCCTCATCGGTTTCACTTTGAGTCGCTCCTTCTACCAAAACCGCATTAGGTATCTTAATGCCATATTTCTCCAGGACATCCATAGTTTTTCTTAGTTCGCCGTTCTGTGTCAACAAACTCCTGGCTGGCTCGCCACAATTTGTGTAGCACGTGCGTTACTCACACGTGGGCAGTTGTCCAGTAACAATGGGCCAATCAGAAAATTCAAGGTTCAACTCATGGAGTAAGTGACACAGAAACGGAGATTAAGTCAAATGAGTTTGAAAAACGTCCAAATGTATTATGCAGTTTGACAAGAATTCACATCATATACATTACGAATACCAAAACACACAGACATGGCCATCAAAAATCCAGGTGGTAAGTATGTTTTACATCTTCGCCATTCATATGATTAAATGCATGATTAAACGCATACTGAGCTCCACTAGCAATGCATTTCCAGTTAAATGTTCTGATCTCAAATTCAGCACTCCAGCAGACCAGGACCGATACACTCAGTCCAAGGGAAGTGAGTCCAAGTGTCCGTGAGGGGGAGGGGGGTTTGTGAAGGACGTGAATAGGGAACTCGCGGTCCGCCGAATAATGAAGCTTCAGTGAGAAAAAGACAAAGTTTTCTTTAAAAGGTGGCTGCAGAAGCCTCCTACCAGCCTGACATTGGGTGGAAGGAGTCCGAGTCAAACCTCCTGGCTTGAATCAGGCCCTCTAGGCTTGTAGCCCAAGGTTCAGTGGTGGTTCAGGGGTTAGCTCGCCATCCAAAAAGACCTGGCCTGAAAAAACAGGACCATGGGGTAAAAGAAATCCTTAGTGCACTAAACCAATCTTACAAGTAATACTGTTGCTAGCAATTACTAATCCACATAACTCATTAGTTAATTCCTCATACTAGTTCCATAATGTACAGTACATCCATCACAAATAAACACATGAAATAAGGCATTGTTGCTACTTCTCAGCATAGCTTATGCTTATCACCCACACACACCCACAGACACCCACACACACACACACACACACACACATACACAGAAAGAGTACAGGACAAGCACCTAACTTCTTGATGGATACCAGATCCAGCAAGAAACTATAAAACTCATGCGTCCTGTCTCTTGTCAGGTAACTATAGATGTTCAGAGAAATAGGCTTATCCCACACCGATAGTTCAATTGAGAAAGGCTAGGCTAATCAGCTTACACCACTCTCTGCGAGATGCTACCGCTAACAATGCTAATGCCAACAACACAACTCACCGATTCCGTCAAGGTTTAAGATATCTCCGCGCTTCAGTCGACGTGTCCTAGTAGCGGTAGTTGGCTCCTAAATCAGACAGGCGATACCTCTCAGTTTCGCTACTCAAAACAGTGCAAATCCCGGAAAAACAACTTATACCAACCTGCAACAACTCATTTCCCGGTATCCCCTCACGCTTACCGACAGCGTCTGACAGCTGGCTTTTAAAACCACGGATTGGCCGATAGACCGAGCCACGTGACCAGGCAACATCAGAACCGTACAGGCCAAATTATTAGGAACAGGAAGAGAGGGAAAAACAAAACCAGACTCTGCGATTGACATCAGGGTTACAAAGACATGTAAAACCCCATAAAAATTTTACATTTAATGAATAAATAATCAGAATTCAATAAAATGTTCATGTCGCTGCTGCTCACCATTTTCAAAACAAAAGTTTCAATCACCATGCATGAGTGGATGTTTTAGTGAAGAAACGGGCGAATTAAGCTGTTTTTAAATTCTAAAATAAATGTTGAAACAATAACTGTTTCAAATGTTTTTTTCTAAAATTTTTATATTTCTCAAAATTGAAGTGTGTTGGATGCATTTTCTTTGTTTTTATGAATGAAATAAATAAAGGAGCATTTATTTCATCACCACAGTCTAAACTTTCCATGAGGATCAATTTAATGTGCCACCCCAAAATTTTCTCAGTCCCCATGGCCACCCCTATGAAACTTTTCTGGGAGCGCCACTGTGGTGAAGATGGAATCATGTCTATCATTGCTGGATAGAACACTTTCCCAAACTGGAAAGTTAGCAGCAAGATTTTAACATCAGTGCTACTGAAAGGATGTTTTTTATATTTAAAATCACATTCAGTATTCAAATAAATGCAGAATCAATTTGTGACCTTCAGCACTGGCTAATCCTTCAAATTAGCTCCTGGAATCTTAGCGCCTGGGAATATTTGCTTTGAACGGCTGAAGTGATTGAAAATCCCTGCACAAAAAGATTTGAATGAAGATACACGGTTTGTTTACAGACCATGTCGACATGTCCTGGTCCCATGTCTAGTCTCTTTGGTGAATACAATTTAGACACTCAGCACCATTTTCTCTTCCTTCTGAGCAGAAAACACAGAGCCTCATCTGGATCAATAGGACTGACGCGGTTACTTCCCATTTGCAATCCCGTGGTTATATGTGTGCAGTAATTAGCCTCCATTACATTGGATAAGAGCTGCAGAGAGAGATGAGCATCAAAATTTAATGAGCCTCTTGTAGCTGCAGTGAATATTTGCTCTGTTTTAAGTGCTACATCTAACCCTCTCTCTCTCTCGCTCACTCGCACACTGACGGGAGTTTAGATGAATGAGAGTTAGTCAATACAAAGTGATATAAGGTCATGGGAAAACAGTGTCCACTTAAGATGGACTGCTTGTTTTCTGGCTTCATGCCACCCATAAAATCCCAGGAAAAATTGAGATCCTGCCCAGAATATAAATAATAACAACATTAGTTGATTTGCAATATTTCTAAAAACTCTCAAACAAAGAGAGTACTTAACCACTTCATGACTGACTGTAAAGTTAAATACTTTGACATTTTAAGATTTTTTTTCTCTGTATATAAATACAAACAGACTGATCTCTCCTTGCTATTATAACGTCTCCGTGCAGAAAAAGTCTAAAACTGTTTGCAATGCTTGCATATGATGGAGGTTAAAGTGGTNGCTGACGTTTCGATCGCAGCTGCGATCATCCTCAGAGCTACATCGCCATCTTGGCGACGTCACTTCCTTCTCCGTTTATCTGCGGGCAGCAGAGGACGGTGTCGCCCTCTGCTGCCCGCGCCCTCCTTGCCGATGACACTGTCCCATGCGTGATCCAGTGTATAAACTCCTTCATCTCTGTTCATGGTTGCGTGTCCACGTCTCCTTATTTCAATCGCTTCCTTGATCCATCTTTTGTATTTTTGTTGTTCTGTGTTTATGATCCTTGTTTTGTCCCAGTCCATTATATGATTTTCTCTTGTGCAGTGATCTGTTACGGCTGATTTTTTTATTGTACTTTCTGCTTCCTGTTTTGCTGCTCTTGTGTGTCTTTTTCTTGTCTCCTTCTCACACTCCTTTCTGTGTTCTATTGTTCGTGTGTTGAGTTGGCGTCCAGTCTCTCCTATGTATGTTTTATTGCATAATTTGCATGGAATTTCGTATATGACTCCACATTTATTTCCTGTTGGTATCTTGTCTTTTGGGTGTACTAGTCTTTTTCTGACCGTTGTGTATGGTTTTGTTGGTGTGTTAATGTTATGTTTTTTCATCGTTGCTGTTATTTTTTCTGTTATGCCTTTGATGTATGATCGCAGCTGCGATCGAAACGTCAGCAAAATAAGAAGGTAAAAAACAACTCCTGTTTGTGTAAAAAGAAAGAAAAAAAGTGATAGTATTTAGAAAAAACACAGAATGAACGCTCAAAAGATATTCAATATATGTTAGATTTTGAGTCAACTTTGCAAAAACATAGCAGCTGTTTTTCTGACCCGGTCTTTTCACCAGATGCGCAAGCGGTGAGTTTTATAATAGAAATGTTTTACCCATGAGCTCAGCGGCGAGTCCATTCCCACGTGAAGTGTTTCAGATGCCAAACAGCAGTGGGTAATTTTCTGTTGTTTACTTTGGAATTTTCACAGGTAATATGCTTTTTTCTACTGGTTCAACAACTGGAAATCTGCATATGACGATTTTTTGGACTTCATTTCCGATCTGAACTGCTGAGCTTGATGACCTGGAAGAGTAGCGCGTAAAAAATAGACTCAAAGTAGCGGTGGGCAATATAAACAATATAAGGTAGAAACGATATAAAATTGGGTAATGATAGAGTTTTTGGCTCTATCGCGATATCGCAATAACACATGACGTCACTAAGATGTGCACCCGCGCCGACATTGGGACAACAGAAGCCGACATTGGGACAACAGAATGGCAGTGACTGCAAGCATGGAGCGGGCGGAGGACGAGGAGCATTCTACACAAGAGATTTTGGACGTTTTTATACTGCTGTAATATATTTGCCATATGAGGATTTTTAAAAGCATGTCATTTTGACATATAAACAAAGGAAAGATATATATTGCAATATATATCGCAATATATATCGTTATCGCACATGCTTCAGATTATATCGCAATTTAGATTTGAGGCCATATTGCCCAGCCCTAACTCAAAGCATAAGTTTAGTGGAGCTAGGGACGCACATTTTCCAAAATTTTTATAATTGGTTATTGACGGCCCTTAACGGTTAACCGGAAACCAACCAACACCCCCCACCCCCACCGACCGGCCGCGCAGATTTGAAGAATGAAACATTTGCCCCCGTTCTATTAATACTATTTCCGTCTACTGTTTTTAACATAAATCTGACGCACAACTAAAGTCCCACACTCGTTACATTTATAATCAAAAAATAATGGGACGGGTGACAGCTGAAATGTCTGTCTGAACCATCGTCAGAACCAGTTGCGCAGCAGTCCGTCTGGCATCAAATATACAGCGCTGCTTTTGATTGCATGCTTATAAGCGCATTCTGGAGGCCATGTTTTTTAAAAACACATTAGTTTCCTTACATTGAACTAAATAATTATACTGACATTTATTTTACTAGACAAATTAGGAGTCAGATGCAGGCAGGAGTGTCATGGCAGACTGACCTGTTGCAGGTCTCAGTTCAGTTTGCAGCGCCATGTTCTGCCAGGCTCAGCACTTTGATGTGGGGCTTCTTGTGTTCCAAGAATGAAATAACCAGGAATAAACTGCTTCCACGCTCTGCTCTTTGTTAACCGCTTCATGTTTGAGTACATTTTGTTTGTTTGGTCATGTGACATTCATTTCTTCTGTGTCGCCCAATAAACATATTGTGGCGGCCCTGCCCACTGCCAGGCCTGGCAGAGGCCGCAGACTTCTGGGAGTGTGTTCGGGGTTATTTTATTCATTTTTCCTGTGTTCTGTGTGGTTGTATTGGTTTAGTTCATGTTGGTGTTGTTTACTTTTAGTTCAGAGTTCGTTATGTGTTAGTTTCAGTTGGTGTCGTTCTGCACCGTGAGTTATTTTTGTATGCCGGGGGGTGAAGAGGGGAGCCGTTCGGCTATTAAAGTTGTTGTGTGACTGCTACTGGTGTGTCTTTCTGGCTACCACTGCATCCACTCCCCGCTAGTTGGCGACAGAGACTGCCACACTATTTTCATAGTGGTGCTCTTGCGCCCTCTAGTGGCACAAAATATATTACACCTAAGCACAGCAGAAGGACTTGGAAGTAGAGGGACTGTTTTCTTCATCCCGCTCCTGCTGAATTTCTGACCATTACCGCCCGCACCCGCATCGTGTGTGTTACACTCCTGCCCGCACCCGTAAAACTACAATAAAAATAGCTGCATTGATTTTGTGTCCTCTCTGGTCCCGCAGGAGAAAACATGTAATTTTATATGCTATTAATACAGAAAACCCGTGAATTTCTTTGTTTCATTTCTCAGGCCTGGATGTCTTTTGACACATTGGTCAAGATTAGTGCACTTTGTTTTCATTTAGTTTTTAACTCTTAACTCATTCACAGCCAATGACGACTATAGTCGTCATTTGCCTTTTTTTACGGGGCGGGCATCGGAATGAGCCCCCGCATCCGTGTATGTCACACATCACGTGATCAGGAAGCAGAAAATCAATGGATTATGAGTTTGTTTTGGGACGCTGCTGTGAAAAAAAAACGATGCTCCGAACCGGAAATGCTTCTGCAGCGGCGCTTGGGCACCAGATTGTGAACGAACGGATAACGCTAGAAATACAGCGATTCTACCTGATGTAAGAAGTGAGTCTACTCTTTCTTTTGGTAGTTTTGGCGTTTATGATCATAGAGCACAATATTCTGTGACTCTTCAAAAAACAGTAAAAACGCTCAAAAACACTGGCAGTCAGGGGCTTTCTGATCAGAAAACGGCTGGCAGTGAATGAGTTAAACACCTCCCGTGATGCCTGTCGCTTGTGATCGGAGTCTTCATGCTCTATGGCGAGTGATTCCTGCCACGACTAAGCCTAATATAACCTAATAACCAGACCCTGGAGAAGGCACAGCTGAAGGAGACGTCACCATGTGAACGTCTGCACTGTCAACACTCTACAGAGATGACGTGCTTCTCTGAGAGCTTCTTCTCAAACGTTAATGTTAGACGATGGTCTCCTTCAGCTGGTAATTCGTGGCAGAAATCACTCACCATACATGCTCATCCCAATCCCACACTGTTTCTTTTAGCTGCCTGCTCCCGCCCGCAGCAAAGTTCATACCGCCCGCTCCCACAAGATTTGTGTTGGGTCCCACGGGAGTCGGACCTAGCGGGACCCAATCCCAATGCAGCCCTCTACTTGGAAGTAGTTAACCGGGCAAAACTATTTTACCCGGTACGGCAATTAACCGGTTAACTATGTGCATCCCTAAGTGGAGCAACGCATACGCTTGGTGGAAACGCACCCATTCATTATAATGGTGGCTAATTGGTACGTGCTACATTTTGTGGATGTTACGTGACGCTTCTGGTGGAAATGTCCAATGAAGCTTACTCTTTAGTCTGACATCCTGTCTTATGCTCATTAAGTTTACTGTCAGGGAGGGAGGACACATGTGGCCAGAAACCCTGATGAGCCACTGGTGGTTGTCACGGTGACCTTCAAAAGCCTTCATCAGCAGCATTAACATTGCTATTGAATTTGTTTCCCCTCTTTTCTTTCAGAAATAATAAAGGTTAACTCACCATTTTTGCTGCTTATGAGGATAAAAAGAATACCAAACCTTTCAGAATTTTTTTTAATCATAATTTTTGTTTGTTTTTAGCTGTACTCGCAAGGGGTGATGCTTCAGACACAAAGTATTCATGATTTCACTGCTGTTAAATTACAGGCTAAAATCCTGACACAAATGATCAGTAAATACCTATTTATTATGGGTCAAAGTAAAACAACAAATGATGCGAGCCACATTTATCTTCTTTAAAAAAATCTGAGATCTACTTTGGCGTCAGGGGCAATTACTGAACTTTTCATAGAATCTGCAGAGAAAGCAGCAGACCAAAAGATAAAAGATAAGAGCCGGGCAGAGGCGGGATCCTCAGCAGAAGCAAATACGTGTTTTATTTCTGTCTCTGCTGCAGCGAGGACTTAATGTGATGCTCTATAATTATGATTACCTAGCTCAGATTTTACTCTGCTGAAGCAAATCTGAATCTGACCCAATCTCCCAATAAGTCCTGAAGTAATTGTGAGTTGGACAAATTTTTATTAATATGGATCAATTAGATTTTTTATAGTTTAAACTTTATAGCTCATACAGAACAACTATGGTTATATTCATTAAAATTAACAGTCTGGGATCAGGAAACCGTTTGAATAAGTATTTTTTTTGTTTTTCTGAATCTGACAAAACAAACACTGATAATGATGATAATCCTGACCTTACACGGTAAACTCAAAGCTTGTTTATTCCAAATGTGTGGTTGATATTCTCAGCTGGAAACAGCTTTAAACATAGTAAATACTCTATTTGTATTAAGAATCTGCTGGGTTTTGCTGAATTCTTTGATTTTTTTCTGATGTTTGAGGATGATGAGCGGTGGTTGGAAACCTGAGACCTGAGAGTGGGTCCTGTGGTTTATAATAACCTTTATTAGCCTATAGGTAAATAAGACTACTTTTGGGTCTCTGATATTGGTTATGTTGTCATTTTTGATGAGTTTTCAGTTATTTTATCATAACATTTTTTATTTTCTTAAACAACAAGTAATCCGCGCTACATCCAATTGAGTTCCGGTTCTCACGGCCAGGATCAAAGGCATGAAAAAAGGGGAAGGGGCCGGAGCTCTTGGTGCAAGCAATTATTTTATTAGGTGAAAAAACTAACAAGCGAATCATGGATCCGTGGTGTCCTTAAGATTCTGGGGGATCGAAAATGTATCCACACCTTCTCGAGGAGGAGACATTATTAACCTCCTGTTATGGAGAGAGGCATACTGGATACATACCCTGAATACCATTGAACCTGCAGGGGTGAATAAAGCACCTAGTCTGTCCTTCTTCCTCTAACCAGGTGTTTTGTTATTTTATCTCTATCATCAGTTTGATGTATTTTATCATGGTTATTATACACATTATTGTATATTTTTTGAATGAGGCATTTTAACTTGCTTAGGATTAATATTTATTATGGCTCATTTTGCTTCGGATGAACTGGAAAGTTATCTTTTGGATGGCTTTGGGCTGGATGAAATTGATATTTATTGACTCCTATAACTCGGTGCTGACCCCGCCTTTCCCCCAGCCCAATAACCAATGAACTAGTATGTTTTCTGTCTAATCAGCCTTACCACACCTGTGTATATATACCTGTGATTATATCAAGGCCTGTAACTCTGACGAAGACATTCTGTCGAAACGTTAGTTTTTTTTCACCTAATAAAATAATTGCTTGAACTGAGAGCTCCGGCCCCTTCCCCTTTTTTCATTTTTCATTTTCTCTTTTAGATTCAGTTCTGTACTTAGTGTTCTTTTTTATTTTCCTGAGTCGCTTCTTTTGGGCTTTTTGGTGAAACTTACTTCCTGTTTCTTCTGTTGCACATTGATTCTGTTTCAACCAGCCCACTTTGAGCTACAGTGGAGCAGCTGTAGCCTTGTTGTCCCAGGTTCAAATCCCAAGCTTTGGCCTTTCTGTGTGGAGTTAGCATGTTCTCACCGTGCATGTGAGGTAAGTTGATTTGGATAAGTATCTGCTAAATGCATAAACAAAATAATAATAATGTATAAACTAGAAAATTCCTGAAGAAATTTTGAAAGGGGCCTGCCCGCTGGCACAAGATGGTTATGTGTTATAGAGGCCCAAAATCATGATATTGGGGTGAGTACCTGAAAATCATGATATATCACACTTCCCACAGCCAAGCCGGTCGTTTTGATGTAACATATGTGGGGGTGCAGGCTGCCGTTCGAGCCGCATTAATAAAATAAATAGCAATAAATAATTAATAGATAATGGAGCATTTTTGCCATGTTTTTCCCTAATAACATCACCATGGTAAATTGAAAGGTTTAGAAAAATAATATCACACTTTCCACGGCTGAGCCGGTCGTTTTGATGTAACATTTGTAGAGGTGCACGCTGCCGTTCGAGCAGCATTAATGCCCAATGAAGAAGAATAAGTGGCTTTCCCCCTGTCGGGTAGGAGTCGCAGGACTACTTATTTAGGCGTTTCTTACTCAAATGCACCAACCAGAAAGAAATTTTAAGGGTCAAAGTTCATGCGGAGAAGAAGCTTGTAGATCACCTGCATGCAAAAACTTTTACTTTTTAAAAAAATCATTGAATATTAATGTTCGTGTTCATACCTTAGCCAGTTTAAGGTAAACGGACCTCTAACTATCCATGTCCACTCAGAGTAACTGTTATTTGCACTTCGAGCCTCTTTGTTGCTCCTGAATCACTTTTTAGTTTTTGGTCAGAGCTTAGTCCTTAAACACAAAGTGACTTTGAGGTTCTGCAGCATCATCTAGGTGGACAGCTGAGGACAGGACACACCTGGTGGGGGGTGGGGGGGGGGGGGGGGGGGGGGGGGGGGGGGGGGGGGGGGGGGGGGGGGGGGGGGGGGGTCAGACAGGGAAAATGAGTCAGCAGCAAACTGTTCAGACCCAATAAAAAGTCAGAGTGTTCGCATAATCAGTGAGCAGCAGGTTGGGACAACGACAGCTGAGTCCAAGTTGCACAGGGTCAGTGAGGAGTTTTAAAACTCAGCCAGGTGTCCAGACTCTGCTGACCAAACTTTGAGGACAATATTTACTAGAAAGAAACTTGCTGTTTTCTATACTCATACCTGAAAGAACAGATGCACGTTTGACTCAGAAAGATCTCAGCTGTTTTATTTTTCTAACTGACATCTACTTTCTTTTGCTGTTCAAATTGCATGTTTTTCATTAAAAAGTAGATTTTCTAATTATAGGTCATTATGTGGGACTTTAGCTGCTTTCTGTTCTTTAACAGGGTTTCCCAAAATGTCACAAACCGCATCTTTACTCCAATAAGAACTTGTTTACAGTCGTGATTAAAGGATTTTGAGGATTTCTGTACTTGAGCAAATAAAAAAATTAATCTGAGTGAAAAGCTGAGTCCACCTTGCTGCTGCAGGATTTGAAGAGGCTCAGGATCAACCAGGAGCAACTGATTCAGCTCCTTTATAAAAGCAGATGATTGATCAGTTTGCTGCTCTGGAGCATACAGGCGTGTGTTAACACAATGAGTAACAACACCAACAGTCACCATAAAAAAGGCAGCTGCTGCTGCCCATTAATCTGGGAAGAGTCAAAGGTCATTTCTAAATATTTTTATATCATTCTACAAAAAGAAAAAAGGATTTGGAAGTGAAAAAACATTTAAAACGGCTGCCGATCTTCTCAGGTTAATTCAGAGGTCAGAGGTTGGTGCTCAGAGAAGACAGAAAACCCAAGATCACCATCCCAGACCCTACTGACCACCGTTAGCAGGTTAAAGTTCACTAAAGAACAAGAGTGAACAAGTTCGACTTAAAGGTTGCAGGAGAAAACCTCTTCTTTCACAGCTCAGTTTGGCTCACCCCATTCCCAGAGGGTTGCAGGTTCAAGCCCTGTTCATTTCAGTTGTTGTGCCTTTGGGAAAGACACTTAACCCACCTTAGCTTCTGGTGGTGGTTGGAGGGACCGGTGGCACCTCGGCAGCCTTGTTTACATCAGGGCAGCTGTGGCTACAGTGTGGCTTATCATCACTATGTGTTTGTGTATGTGTGAAAAACTGGTTGTGTTGTACGGTGCTTTGGGGGGTTGTAGAACCCTAGAAGGTGCTATACCAAATACAGGCCATTTACTAAGTGACACAATTGCAGTTCCACCTTCATCCACTAGAGGCTGGATCCAGAAAGGAGCTAGTTCCCATTGACTCCCATGTTAAAAATGCCAACTTCACAGCAGAAATAAACATGTTTACAGCCTTGTTCAAAAACATTTTAAGTATAATTTACTGTCATGGCAACTCTAAAGGGTGTAATTAGGTGTAATTAAAGCTTAAAATTGTGACTACTTAGGGGCGTGTCCTTTTGATTGAAAGTGCTAGCGGCTTGCCCTCCTGCTTGCTCCAGGGAAGGCATCAGCCTTGGCCTCATGTTATAGGTGTTACAGCCTGGAAGGCAGAGGATTGCAGGGTCACTCAACTGCTGTTTTTCTCTGTTAGCTTTTGTTAGCTCAGTTAGCTCGTAGCTACATTGTCTGAGTTTGTTTGTGTGTCAATCAGCTGCCCCCACCCTCACAGCCCTGCTCTCAGCTCCATTTGTGTATTTTTCGGGAATGACGGCACGAATGGTTCGTCCATTACAGTCAATGATGTTTACCCATAATGCAAAGCAGCACATTTGGAGAAAACTACAAACACCATAGCACAAGCAGATGTCAGCACGGTGGTGGAGGGCTGATGGTTTGGGCACCTCCTCCTCTGTAGACTAACGTGTTCTAGAATCTAATGGGAGACCTTCTGACCAAACTGGGTCATAAAAATGGGACAAATATCCCAAACCCAGCAGATCTAAAACGGAACAACTAAAAAATGAAAAGAATCAAGGTTCTGCTACAGTCCAGTCAAAGTTCAGACCTTAAGAGACGTAACAGTCTGGAAACCTCCGTCAGCTGGAGGAATGTTGTGCACAAGATTAGACCAGAACTCCTCCAGAACCACATGAGAAGATGAGATGGTCTAACATATAATGTGACTGCAAGCTTTTTTCTTTTTTTATAACTGTCATAAAGTAGGTTTAGTGTGGTTCTGATTCCAGGTCAGGATGGACCGTCGACACTTCAGATGTTTTTTTTTTCCTGTCTCAAGGACAAAGAGACTAATTGTACTTTTGTTCTAACCAAACTGTCTAACACTAAAACTCTTTTTATCTAAAGCCCAATTTATCACATCAGTCTGTAATTATGCTTCAGTTCATTAAGTGAATATTGTAGGGTACCGACCTTGTCTCGCCTTGTGTTCTAATGAATATAACTTTAAAATGTCTTCTTCTCTGCTAATACTTAATCAACTTTAAACTTCACCACTTTCATTAAGAGTTTTTATCATAGAACATTTTAGTGAAAAAGGTCCTCCTCCCTCGGGTGTCTGAGCTGTTATGGATGCATTTCCTCTATAAAAGGTGCCGTTTTCCTAAACAGATGGTTCACCAGGACAACCTCAGCAGTGAGGAACCAGATGATTTCAGTAATCTGTGTGGTGAACATGTGAAGGAGCCAAGATGTTTGGTAGATCAGTTAATTAGTGTTTGGTGGTTGGACCACTGGATCTAGACTAGGACTTAACCCTTTGACTGCCCCACCAAGAAAAATACAATGAAAAAATTATTTGTTTATATTTTCTATTCCTTTTGGTCAATAATGATCACATTCAGTCATTTTTTTTATAAACACCTCCTAGTTTTTGAAATATTACCCTCTACCAAACGGTTGAGATGTATGCCTATGGTAAAACTATAAAAAGTACGACAGACATAACAAGTAGGGGAAAAAAGTAAAGATTATACTCATTTTGGAAAAAAAATAACCACCCAAGTCTTTGACCCACTTTATTTTGGTAGTAAGACATCAAACATTGTTGGATTCCATTTCATCAGTGATTATTCTAACAAACCACAAAGTGTAAAAAAAATACACAAATTTAGATCAGAAACATTACATACAACTACTGAAAAAGTTGCATAGAACATGCAAATTTACTTTTGACCTTTCACTGTAGTGTTGAAACAGTATAAACATTCTTTTTTTCAGATTTCTGTCATTTCCACTTTGCACTGGAAAGTAGAGAACACATTGACATAGTTCTTGCTCTTTTCTTTTCTCATTTATGATGCAACTGCACCACTACATCTTGATCATTAGAACCTCTGGTGGTATACTGCAAAGCATTCCTGATTTGCATTCAAGCACAGAAAAACGTTGCATTTTTGGCGTTTCCATCTTGACACACTCTTTGGACAGTAACTGCATTGGCCTCGCTTGTCACAGTGAAGTGGCCAATGACCAAAGCTGTCGTATCACACATCTGGTTGTGAGGGTCTTGTTGTGTGGCTTCTCTTTGATGGTGGTGGAGAGCCCTCACCTATGGTCACGAGCATTGGGTAGTGACCGAAAGAACGAGAACACGGATACAAGCGGCTGAAATGAGTTTTCTCTGCAGGGTGGCTGGACTCTCCCTTAGAGATAGGGTGAGAAGCTTGGTCATCCGGGAGGGGCTCAGAGTAGACCCGCTGCTCCTCCACATCAAGAGGAGCCAGTTGAGGTGGCTCAGGCATCTAGTTAGGATGCCTCCTGGACGCCTCCCTGGTGAGGTTTTCTGGGCACGTCCAACCGGGAGGAGACCTAAAGGAAGACCCAGGACAGGACTATGTCTCTCGGCTGGCAAGGGAACGCCTTGGGATTCCCAAGGCAAAGAGAGGGAAGTCTGGGCCTCCCATTAAGCTGCTGCCCCCGTGACCCGACTCTGGATAAGTGGAAAATGGATGGAGAGCTGGTTGATGGTCGGCCAACTTTAGATGCTGGCTTGTTGACTTGTTTCAAGCTATGGGCAACTGCCAAGCGGAATCTTTTCAATGACATTGGTTTCTGATTGAGTTGTCCACATTCCCTTTTGTAGACCAGTCATAAATTTGCAATGGGGTTATCATCACTCAGTTCACCATCATAGTCCTGAGAATTTTCAGGTACAAGGGCCAGAGTTGTCTTGTTTCATAAAAGGATTTACAATCTATCTTATAAGCATAAAATAAAAGGAAATTGCAGATGTTTGTAGCACGTGCGTTACTCACACGTGGGCAGTTGTCCAGTAACAATGGGCCAATCAGAAAATTCAAGGTTCAACTCATGGAGTAAGTGACACAGAAACGGAGATTAAGTCAACTGAGTTTGAAAAACGTCCAAATGTATTACATGCAGTTTGACAAGAATTCACATCATATACATTACGAATACCAAAACACACGGACATAGCCATCAAAATCCAGGTGGTAAGTATGTTTCACATCTTCGCCATTCATATGATTAAATGCATGATTAAATGCATACTGAGCTCCACTAGCAATGTATTACCAGTCAAATGTTTAACAACTCTGATCTCAAATTCAGCACTCCAGCAGACCAGGACCGATACACTCAGTCCAAGGGAAGTGAGTCCAAGTGTCCGTGAGGGGGGGGGGGTTTGTGAAGGACGTGAATAGGGAACTCGCGGTCCGCCGAATAATGAAGCTTCAGTGAGAAAAAGACAAAGTTTTCTTTAAAGGTGGCTGCAGAAGCCTCCTACCAGCCTGACATTGGGTGGAAGGAGTCCGAGTCAAACCTCCTGGCTTGATTCAGGCCCTCTAGGCTTGTAGCCCAAGGTTCAGTGGTGGTTCAGGGGTTAGCTCGCCATCCAAAAAGACCTGGCCGATTCCGTCAAGGTTTAAGATATCTCCGCGCTCCAGTCGACGTGTCCTAGTAGCGGTAGTTGGCTCCTGCAGCAACTCATTTCCCGGTATCCCCTCACGCTTACCGACAGCGTCTGACGGCTGGCTTTTAAAACCACGGATTGGCCGATAGACCGAGCCACGTGACCAGGCAACATCAGAACCGTACAGGCCAAATTATTAGGAACAGGAAGAGAGGGAAAACAAAACCAGACTCTGCGATTGACATCAGGGTTACACCCTCCCCCCTTAAAACCATGCACCACCCGGCGCATGCTACACAACGTAAACAGGGGAGTCGTAAACAGTGCTTGCCGCAGAGGAATCAAAAATAGTGCCACACGCATCGGCCAGACCATGAACTAATGTTTGAACCGCGGACATAATGGGACTGCCCATAACAGAATACCGAAGACGATCAGGCGGCCGCCTGTTCCTCTCAGAGCGACGAACGGGAGGAACAAGATCAACAGGTGAGTCAGGGGATACTAGCGAATCTGAAGATGTCTCTGCCTGGCCACGGAGCTCAGCCGCCTCACCCTGAGGAGACAGAGCCAGTGGAGTAACCTCAGTGGGAAGCAGAACATCTGCTGCGTCCACAGGAGGCAACAGATCTTCGGGTACAGCCGAAGACCCCACTGGATCAGGCAAGTAATCAGCAGGTGGCGGAGATGGAACAGGAGGGTCGGAGGTGATGGCTGGAACCCCAGAGGGTCCAGTGGGAGGAAAAGACGTAGGGTCTGTGACATGGCGGGGAACAGCAGATGACTGTAAACCATCCGACTCAGATGCAACAGATGGCAGGACCGGAAGGTACGGCAAATCCCACTCATCACTGTCACCCCCCAGGCTTTCATTATCCACACAGGTTTGACTGCGAGTCACTGGCCGAGAAACAGGGGCAACAACAGGGGGTTCGGAGAAATCTTCAGCGGGAAGGAACCCACACGGCAAAAGAAGATCCCGATGTAGAGTTCGAGTGGGTCCCTTGTCATCCTTCTCCCGCCTGACGAGATAAACTGGAAGGTCACCAGCACGCTTGACCACAGTATAGACATCACGTTCCCACTTATCCGCCAGTTTATGTTTCCCCCGCAGCTTCACGTTGCGGACCAGGACTCTGTCTCCAGCCTCCAGGAGAGATGGTTTCACATGCCGATCAAAGCGAATCTTATTCCGTTCCGCCAATTTCACAGCGTGTTTAGAAGCAAGCTGGTAACTCTCCTCCAATCTGATCCTCAGATCCTCCACATACTGCAAATGAGATTTGGTTTGGTCCTCTCGTAGCGGCAACCCAAATGCCAAATCCACAGGGAGTCGGGGGGACCGCCCGAACATCAACTCATAAGGAGAGTAACCTGTGACCTCATTCCGGGTGCAATTGTACGCATGCACAAGAGGCTTTACGTACTCCTTCCATCTCTTCTTCTGCTCTGGCTCCAAGGTACCTAACATGCCGAGTAGCGTTCTGTTGAACCTTTCCACGGGATTCCCACGTGGATGATATGGAGTAGTTCGGGTTTTTTCAATACCCACAAGAGCACAAAGTTCTTTTATGAGCTTTGATTCAAAATCAGGCCCTTGATCTGTATGGAGGCGTTCAGGAAAGCCGTAATGAACGATGAACTGTTCCCACAAGCATTTAGCCACTGTCTTCGCTTTCTGGTTGGCAGTTGGCAGAGCNACTGGGCTCAGCTCCTTTATGGAGTGGCCAAGCAGAGACATCACCCCTTTTAGAACTTCCCCGTAGTCCTGACCCGTAAGTTTGGCTAACTGTTGCAACTCAGAAAGGTAAGTATTGGTTTTAGATTTACCCACTGCAGCTGCGCAAATAGTAGCCAGCTCAGAAATGGTATAAATAACTTCCTCGCCCTCACAAACATAAGTATACGGCAAAAGTTGACGCAAGGCAGCGATAGCAGCACCGGAATTGAACACTACAATTAGACAATGATTGAACACAGATGCGGGTTCAACGATGAATTCAGTTTTTGATATTGAACCATACTGTTTCAGAAAGTCAATGACTTCCTCATCGGTTTCACTTTGAGTCGCTCCTTCTACCAAAACCGCATTAGGTATCTTAATGCCATATTTCTCCAGGACATCCATAGTTTTTCTTAGTTCGCCGTTCTGTGTCAACAAACTCCTGGCTGGCTCGCCACAATTTGTGTAGCACGTGCGTTACTCACACGTGGGCAGTTGTCCAGTAACAATGGGCCAATCAGAAAATTCAAGGTTCAACTCATGGAGTAAGTGACACAGAAACGGAGATTAAGTCAAATGAGTTTGAAAAACGTCCAAATGTATTATGCAGTTTGACAAGAATTCACATCATATACATTACGAATACCAAAACACACAGACATGGCCATCAAAAATCCAGGTGGTAAGTATGTTTTACATCTTCGCCATTCATATGATTAAATGCATGATTAAACGCATACTGAGCTCCACTAGCAATGCATTTCCAGTTAAATGTTCTGATCTCAAATTCAGCACTCCAGCAGACCAGGACCGATACACTCAGTCCAAGGGAAGTGAGTCCAAGTGTCCGTGAGGGGGAGGGGGGTTTGTGAAGGACGTGAATAGGGAACTCGCGGTCCGCCGAATAATGAAGCTTCAGTGAGAAAAAGACAAAGTTTTCTTTAAAAGGTGGCTGCAGAAGCCTCCTACCAGCCTGACATTGGGTGGAAGGAGTCCGAGTCAAACCTCCTGGCTTGAATCAGGCCCTCTAGGCTTGTAGCCCAAGGTTCAGTGGTGGTTCAGGGGTTAGCTCGCCATCCAAAAAGACCTGGCCTGAAAAAACAGGACCATGGGGTAAAAGAAATCCTTAGTGCACTAAACCAATCTTACAAGTAATACTGTTGCTAGCAATTACTAATCCACATAACTCATTAGTTAATTCATACTAGTTCCTCATACTAGTTCCATAATGTACAGTACATCCATCACAAATAAACACATGAAATAAGGCATTGTTGCTACTTCTCAGCATAGCTTATGCTTATCACCCACACACACCCACAGACACCCACACACACACATACACAGAAAGAGTACAGGACAAGCACCTAACTTCTTGATGGATACCAGATCCAGCAAGAAGCTATAAAACTCATGCGTCCTGTCTCTTGTCAGGTAACTATAGATGTTCAGAGAAATAGGCTTACCCCACACCGATAGTTCAATTGAGAAAGGCTAGGCTAATCAGCTTACACCACTCTCTGCGAGATGCTACCGCTAACAATGCTAATGCCAACAACACAACTCACCGATTCCGTCAAGGTTTAAGATATCTCCGCGCTTCAATCGACGTGTCCTGGTAGCGGTAGTTGGCTCCTAAATCAGACAGGCGATACCTCTCAGTTTCGCTACTCAAAACAGTGCAAATCCCGGAAAAACAACTTATACCAACCTGCAACAACTCATTTCCCGGTATCCCCTCACGCTTACCGACAGCGTCTGACAGCTGGCTTTTAAAACCACGGATTGGCCGATAGACCGAGCCACGTGACCAGGCAACATCAGAACCGTACAGGCCAAATTATTAGGAACAGGAAGAGAGGGAAAAACAAAACCAGACTCTGCGATTGACATCAGGGTTACAAAGACATGTAAAACCCCATAAAAATTTTACATTTAATGAATAAATAATCAGAATTCAATAAAATGTTCATGTCGCTGCTGCTCACCATTTTCAAAACAAAAGTTTCAATCACCATGCATGAGTGGATGTTTTAGTGAAGAAACGGGCGAATTAAGCTGTTTTTAAATTCTAAAATAAATGTTGAAACAATAACTGTTTCAAATGTTTTTTTCTAAAATTTTTATATTTCTCAAAATTGAAGTGTGTTGGATGCATTTTCTTTGTTTTTATGAATGAAATAAATAAAGGAGCATTTATTTCATCACCACAGTCTAAACTTTCCATGAGGATCAATTTAATGTGCCACCCCAAAATTTTCTCAGTCCCCATGGCCACCCCTATGAAACTTTTCTGGGAGCGCCACTGTGGTGAAGATGGAATCATGTCTATCATTGCTGGATAGAACACTTTCCCAAACTGGAAAGTTAGCAGCAAGATTTTAACATCAGTGCTACTGAAAGGATGTTTTTTATATTTAAAATCACATTCAGTATTCAAATAAATGCAGAATCAATTTGTGACCTTCAGCACTGGCTAATCCTTCAAATTAGCTCCTGGAATCTTAGCGCCTGGGAATATTTGCTTTGAACGGCTGAAGTGATTGAAAATCCCTGCACAAAAAGATTTGAATGAAGATACACGGTTTGTTTACAGACCATGTCGACATGTCCTGGTCCCATGTCTAGTCTCTTTGGTGAATACAATTTAGACACTCAGCACCATTTTCTCTTCCTTCTGAGCAGAAAACACAGAGCCTCATCTGGATCAATAGGACTGACGCGGTTACTTCCCATTTGCAATCCCGTGGTTATATGTGTGCAGTAATTAGCCTCCATTACATTGGATAAGAGCTGCAGAGAGAGATGAGCATCAAAATTTAATGAGCCTCTTGTAGCTGCAGTGAATATTTGCTCTGTTTTAAGTGCTACATCTAACCCTCTCTCTCTCTCGCTCACTCGCACACTGACGGGAGTTTAGATGAATGAGAGTTAGTCAATACAAAGTGATATAAGGTCATGGGAAAACAGTGTCCACTTAAGATGGACTGCTTGTTTTCTGGCTTCATGCCACCCATAAAATCCCAGGAAAAATTGAGATCCTGCCCAGAATATAAATAATAACAACATTAGTTGATTTGCAATATTTCTAAAAACTCTCAAACAAAGAGAGTACTTAACCACTTCATGACTGACTGTAAAGTTAAATACTTTGACATTTTAAGATTTTTTTTCTCTGTATATAAATACAAACAGACTGATCTCTCCTTGCTATTATAACGTCTCCGTGCAGAAAAAGTCTAAAACTGTTTGCAATGCTTGCATATGATGGAGGTTAAAGTGGTGCTAGAATACAGTTAATCCACAATTAAAACAGAGCTTTGAGCCTCTAAAAAGCATAATGAATGAATGAATGAATGTCTTTATTTATAGAGCACATTTCCTGCATGGCAACAACTCAATGTGCTTTACAGTAGAAAAAACACAAGATAAAATAATCAATTATAAAATATGTACACACTCACCAACAAATGGTATATACATACATAAAATACACACATAAAACAATTAAAAACCCATACATTCAAACACACACACACACACACATTTTCACACACATCCACACACGCCCGTAAAACAAAGACTGAGGTAAAAGTAATTAAAGCAGTGAAACATAATTATGAGCTCTTATCTATCTGGGAAAAAAAATAGAAATAAGAAATGTTTCTTTGGCTTTAATCTGTCCCAGGAGCCCTGATACAGGCCATTCTAAACCCCCTAAACCAGCCTTGCTGTGAAAAGAGCTGTTTGCCCCTCCCACTCGGCCCGGACATGAATATGATAATGAGCTGCTTGCTGATTGGTTGGTTTCCCCAGAAGGCCTCAGACACTGGAGACATGCAGGCTTGAGGAGGCGTGGCTCCCCCTTATGACGTGTTAAGGAAGTCTTTCTCAGAACAGAAGTTTTTCTCTCGCCTTTTTCAACTTTCTAACATAAAAAGTAGGTCACACACGGCTTTGACTCTTTGGCATGCTACTTTTGACCACCCAAGCTGTCTTTATTCAACAACAACAATGAAAATGTTGGTTTATATTTTAGCTCCTCTTTAAGGTTCACATGGCAAGATAATTATGCTGTTTTCACCCAATTCCCCCCTTCCGACAATCATAAGGATGTGCCAGATTACCGTAAAGGCTCTAAAAACACTTTTGTCAGGTATTACTGCCATGTGTGGTGTGTTTAGAGTGCTCTGGTCTGCTGTGAAGCACCGTAGGACCTCTCTGGTAATAAATCAGGAATATTAAACATGTTTGAATGTGAATGTGACATGTGGCCAGTCAGAAAGTGAGAAAACGCAAGAAGCTGCACGCTCCTCCTCCTCCGCCAGGATTTGTGAGATTTCCCGTTTGACTGGGGAATGCTCGCATGTGAAATTGGTTTGTGTGTAGTTTTTACCATACACCACACCCCGTAGGACCAAAGCTGTTTTATTTGTGGGTTTTTTTTTTTACCGCCATGCGTGGTCTCATGTTTTGAAAAAGGTCTGACAATTTTTGCATCCTGCCTCCTTCCATCCTTACCTCCTGGGTGGAGGAACTCAGTGACCAGACTTGTTACCATAAAAACTGATATGTCTCTGTATCAAACCCTGTGGCAACATGCCCACTGATAATGGTTTGACAATGATGTGTGTGGGACTGAATTACTGAGAGAAAAGCCAAGAGAAGTGAAAATGAAAGTTTAATTCTGCAGAAATCGCAACTTTGTATGCACTTGTTGGATTTGGAAGTCGGGGTTGGTCAGGAATCTCAGAGTTTTGACTTTTCGGAGTGTTAATGTGGATTTTTCCAACTTGGAAATAAGAAATTACAAACTGAGTACAAACGCAGAATGAAACAAATCTGCATGTTGTCAGTTATAGTAATAATATCTGTAGCATTAGCTGCAATGAGTGAAGCAAACCCAGGCTAAGGAAGCACTGGCTTGGAACCAGAACACTTTCCTCTTTTCATGCCTTGAGGACGTTGCACACAGCCGTGTTTTCTTTGCTTTACTGCTCACCTTGTTGCAGTAACAGTCACCACAGAGGTGATCATGACATTTTTTTTTTCTTTCTTTTTTATTTATAAAGAAAAAAAAAAAGAAA
>SSNS01000089.1:2076068-2097958 GCA_006937985.1 Aphyosemion australe
TGGAGGAGGGGGGAGAAGCTGATGAATGGTGTGAAGTTGGGAGGTGGGGGGTTGGCTGGCTGACTGGAGGTGGTTGGGGGTGGTGGTGTTGGTGGTGCCTGTAGCAGCAGTGGGGGGAGTGGAGTAGAATCTGTTAAAGAAAACAGGTTAAGCTCATTGGCCCGGTTCTGGTCCCCATCAGCAGACCCACTGGCACCACTCCTCCCACTGTGACGTTTCTGAGGCCTCTCCAGGCACCACGAGCATTGTTCTGCCCCAGCTGATTCTCCAGCTTCCTCCTGTAGCTGTCTTTTGCCTGTCTTATTTTGTATTTGAGTTCTTTCTGCACACGTTTTTGCTCCTCCTTATTTCCAGACATGAAAGCTTTCTTTTTCTCATTCAGCAGGGATTTCAGCTCTGTCCTTAAAACAAGTCAAAATGAGGCTCAGTAGTGGGTGTGGCCTCCACGTGTCTGTATGACCTCCCTACAACGCCTGGGCATGCTCCTGATGAGGTGGTGGATGGTCTCCTGAGGGATCTCCTCCCAGAACTGGACTAAAGCATCCGCCAACTCCTGGACAGTCTGTGGTGCAACCTGGGGTTGGTGGATGGAGTAAAGCCTAATTTATACTTCTCCGTCTGCGTCGGTACAAAGACACGTAGCGCCGTTTTGCGTTGGCGCAAGAGCTCTCCAACAGGCCCGCAGAGGGTGACGGAGACATGCCCTCTTTTTTAACTGTCCATCGAGAGCGGCGGCGAGCACAAGCTTGTGATTGGTCAGGATGCCACTTCCATTAAATACATCAACAGAACCGCCATTGCCTCAACAAATAAAGAGAACTGAAGATATCTAGCGGCAGACATGGAGCAGATTGAAGAACTCCTTGTGGAAAAAGTCAGAAAATATTAAAGTTTATTCATCCTTTACTGAAGGAGCACAAAGATAAGCAGCAAGCGTTTTATGCATGGACGGAAATGACGGGAAACGTGGGTTTAGAGGTGCTGACCACATAAAGAGATGGATTAGAATGAGGGACAAATTTGTCCATGTTAAAAAGTCTCTAAAATACAATAAAACAATATAAACACAGTAGTAAATACACTATCGTGGACTGGATATGTGGCTGTAATGGCAGCTGGATACCCCAGAAAAGTGCTACGCCCTCTGTTGTCCTGGTGGGGAATTGCTTTGCAACTCACCCCAGGTGATAGAGAAGTCTGAAGGGAAAACACCCCCGTCAATGCGTGTGCGTGACTCCACATTCGAGCTAACGGAGAAGTATAAATTACGCTTAAGACATGATGTCCCAGATGGGCTCAATTGGATTCCGGTCTGGGGAACGGGTGGGCCAGTCCATAGCATCAATGCCTTCATCTTGCAGGAACTGCTGACACACTCTAGCCCAGTGTTTCCCAACCCTGGTCCTCAGGGTACACTGTCCTGCATGTTTGCCATGTCTCTGCTTCAGCACACCTGATTTAGATTGCCTCCTCAGGAGGACATCACATGCTGCTTGATGCCTGTTAATCACTCATTCATTTAAGTCAGGTGTGTGGCAGCAGCAAAACACTGGTGTTTGAAAGGGCAACATGAAAAACATGCAGGACAGTGTTCCCTGAGGACCAGGGTTGGGAAACACTGCTCTAGCCACATGAGCTCTAGCATTGTCTTGCATTAGGAGGAACCCAGGGCCAACCGCACCAGCATATGGTCTCACAAGGGCTCTCAGGATCTCATCTCAGTACCTAATGGCAGTCAGGCTACCTCTGGTGAGCACATGGAGGGCTGTGCGGCCCCCCAAAGAAATGCCACCCCACACCATTACTGACCCACTGCCAAACCGGTCAGGATGTTGCAGGCAGCAGAACGTTCTTCACGGCATCTCCAGACTCTGTCACGTCTGTCACATGTGCTCAGTGTGAACCTGCTTTCATCTGTGAAGATCACAGGGCGCCAGTGGCAGATTTGCCAATCTTGGTGTTCTTTGGCAAATGCAAACTCTGCCAAACATCCTGCATGGTGTTGGGCTGTAAGCACAACCCCCACCTGTGGACGTTGGACCCTCATACCACCCTCATGGAGTCTATTTCTGATCGTTTGAGCAGACACATGCACATTTGTGGCTCACTGGAGGTCATTTTGCAGAGCTCTGGCAGTGCTCCTGTTCCTCCAAGCACAAAGGCGGAGGTAGTGGTCCTGCTGCTGGGTTGTTGTCCTCCTACGGCCTCCTCCACGTCTCCTGATGTACTGGCCTGTCTCCTGGTAGTGCCTCCATGCTCTGGACACTATGATGACAGACACAGCAAACCTTCTTGCCACAGCTCGCATTGATGTGCCATCCTGGATGAGCTGCACTACCTGAGCCACTTGTGTGGGTTGTAGTCTCATGCTACCACTACAGTGAAAGCACCGCCAGCATTCAAAAGTAAGAAAACATCTGCCAGAAAGCAGAGGAACTGAGAAGTGGTCTGTGGTCACCATCTGCAAAACCACTCCCTTATTGAGGATGTCTTGCTAATTGCCTAGAATTTCCACCTGTTGTCTTTCACATGCACAACAGCAGGTAAAATTGATTGAAACTGAAGTAGAAAGTGACGCTGCTGCAGCGCACAACAACAGAGAGTCTGTGCTTCACGAGAGTAAACAAGCTGCAAACACATGATCCGAAGCTTAGTCCACCGTGTTCAGGACACGCTGGATGTAGAAAGGTTGATAAAACACCGCTAATGGTGACAGACGTAGCGGGAGTGTAAAAAAAAAAAACACCAATAGCAGCAGACGTGGTAGTTATGACACTGAAAGTAAGGTGCGTCACATAATCGATATGAATATTCCAAATATCTATGGTCCACAAGGAACTTTCCTTGGAGCTTGAGCGAGGCCAAAATAAAAAAAAAATTAATTATGTAGGCCTATATAAAAATTAAAAATATAAAATGAATAATAAATTTTTTTAAAAACATGTAAAAATAAGAAGGAACATATCTGTAAAAATTATGCATTCCAATATGGCAGCCAATATGGAATTTGCTCCTAACACAAACTTTGGGTCCTACTGAAGATTTCTGATTTACAGTTTACCTTTACCTCTAACCATATTCAAGCTACAAAATTTTATTTAGAATTTTATTTTTTTAAGTAATAAAAAATATCACTCTTTTCTTGAAAGATTGTTTGAGACCAGATGTGAAGTAACAATTCAGGAGCAAATAAGAAGAATGGGGTGTTTCTGTTATTGAAGGGGGCGTTCTCGTTTACAAACCAAAACGCCCATTTTAGCTGCTGGCTGGATGATATTCCCTCCTACTACAGCAGTTCACTCCACTCGTATAGCCGTTAGCCCCACAAGCTAACTCCTTCTGATGGTCTTGGTCCTCAACGTTCTTACAATGGTACTTTCAACGCGTTGCACACATCGATCGAGTTCGTGGTTTGACTCGCCGTCCTCTTACCAGGTTGCTACCAACCGTCCCCAAGAGAGAAAAACAAAAATGTTCGCCAATCTCCTCATTTTCTTTGCCTCTCCTTCTTGCTTCCCTGCAGTCTCTCTCTCTCTCTCTCTCTCTCTCTCTCTCTCTCTCTCTCTCTCTCTCTCTCTCTCTCTCTCCAAGAAAAAGAAAAAAACTCGACGCATGCCTACCCCAATCATGGTGCGTTCACAAACATCCGGACAAATTATCATCAGGAAACTTAGTCAACTCAGTCAAATTCGGTTTTAAACATATGTACAAATATCGTCAACCATCTTTAAAGGATTTCGCTATTAGTTCAGAAAAACTCTAGTCCAGGTTAGGGCTGCACAATATATCGAAAATGTATCGTTATCGCAATATCAGCATGCGCAATAGGCAAATCGCAAAGAACAGAAAAATATCGCAATTAATGGTCATCTCAGATTTTTGCTACACATAATGCATTTTGTCAATCAAACGGAAACATGAAGTGTTTGACAAATCAAATAGAGCCCTTCACCCATTTGGCCAATCGGTTGGGTTCTTATAGGTTAGATGCCTTGGTGCCTAGGTGGACGGCACTTCATTTGGATGGCTAGCAAACACCTGAGTTAGCTTAAAGAGCGTCACAATGACTGAGGGTAAGACGTGTGCGGAAAATGTTAGCGAGAAAGAACTCATAATTCCAACAGCATGACTATTCTTTCAAAGTACTTGTGTTCAACAAGTACTTTGCAAGATATGCCAAACACTTGTGGCAACCACGAGGGGAAACATAACAAATCTCCGTTGTCACCTCCAACGCAACCATAAAGATCTATATACTGGGCTCTAGAAACCTAGCGTTAGCAAACCCAAAGTCTCTGACGTTAAAATAAGTAAGAGCACAACAGCCCAGCAGACGCCCATGGGTGGAACTCCTTATGAGAAACCATCAAAGCAGTACAAGGAAATAACTAACGGAAGTAGTCGATAAGTGCTACGGGAGTAAACATATTTGTTTAGCTCTGTAAATGTTCCACAGCGTTGTCCTATTATTTTAAATCACTCCAACATATTTTAATGATTATTGTTTACAAAAATATTGAAACAGATCATGCTAATTTTCTAATGTAAACTTGCATGATTTCATTTTGTTACTGTATTAATACTAATGATAGAGGATGGAGTGGTGTGTCTAAAGTATATATACAAAAACTGCAGATTTAAGTATTTATTCATTTATCGCAAGTCATATCGATATTGCAATATTAAGCACTGTTATCGCATATCGCAGGTTTTCCTAATATCGTGCAGCCCTAGTCCAGGTTTGAAAAGTCTAATCTTTGTAGTTTTATAATTAGAGCAGGTTAAAGATGCTCTGGGAAAATTGGTTAGAATTGCTCTTTCTGACACTGAAACTAAAGAGGGAACCAACTTCAGCTTCTTCTGGTACGTCTTACCAGAAGTCATACTTAGCAGGTTTATGCATTTAACAAAACATTTAATAAATGATAATTAGGGCTGCTGTAAAATATTCTCCAGTCCACATCCAGACAGAATTATCATCTATTGTGTCATGATCAGCTGCAGGGATGTTTATGCCCACAAAGTTTTTTTTTTTAATCAACATTCCCACTTTCCACTGGAGAAACGCATATCAACAATGGAACGTAGAGATTTTTGCCATAATACCGGTGCGCAATGGTGCGGGTTGCAATTATCAACGGGAGAGAGAAAAACACAGAAAAAACAGGCACCTGATTCCTTCATGGCAGGACATTGATGTCCTAGAGTCTGTCCACAAGGCCCTAAGTCCCCTGATTGACTTTACTGATGCCCTTTCTGGAGAAGAATATGTCAGTGTCTCTTGTGTGAAACCTGTCCTTAAAGGAAAAGTTCGCTTTTTTAGACATTAAGTTTTATGTGTTCCTTCACCCACCCAGTGCTCTGTAAACTTTGACCCATTTCACACACACCCCCCTGCTCAAAGATTTTCAGGGGAGAAGTGATTCATAAAGGTAGTTCTGGCTAGTTTCGGGGGCGCTTTATCTGCGCCGTTTAGCCTCACAAAAGGATTAGCCTCTGAAAGCATGGCTAATTTGCATCTCACAAACAAAGAGAAAAAATTTACAACGTCACATTACAACGGGACTAGTTTTTGTCATTCGTATCCCTGCGCCGGTCACCGCAGCTATAGAACGGGCTCGTGTCTGGCTGCTAATCCTAGCTGTATGAGTGAAACAACAACTTCTAAAGTCACTTAAAAGTAGTTTTTCTTAAATATATCGAGCCATGGTGCATACCTGCAGGTTCCCGGGTTGTAACAATAAGGATGTTACAGGATCACCTTTTCGGTTTGACACTTTTCCTGCTAAGGACGTTTCTCTAAGGCATCAGTGGCTTTTAGCAATCGGCTACTCCAAGGATACTCGGCTGGAACGAGTCAAAACCTTTCGTTTGTGCAGTGCACACTTCAAAGAGGATGATTACATCAGGAAAAAGTTCGGGAAAAGTGAAAGACTGTTTTTGAAGAGTTCGGCCGTACCAGAAATCTGGGTAAGTTTTGTTTTTAAAAAATTATTTATTCCGCTATGTCTGCCGTTTTCATGCAATCATCTTCGCATTTTAGCGCATTATTTATGCAATCATCTTTACACCGATGGTTGATCATAGACTGCAGTAGCTTTGTCACCAATCTGTGTTGATGTGTGTGTTTTGTGTAGCAAATGCAGTGCTTCATCCGTGTACTCTGGCTCATGAAGATATCCTAGTAGTAAAATAAGTTTCTTCTTCATCTGATATAGTGTTAAAATGAAATTCGTCATCAGATGAGACGGAGTCTGACATGTTTTCGGCATTCGGCAGTGAAACAGCTGACATACGAAGCGCTGTTTAATATCCGCGGGGACCGGCGCAGGGATACGAATGACAAAAACTAGTCCCGTTGTAATGTGACGTTGTAAATTTTTTCTCTTTGTTTGTGAGATGTAAATTAGCCATGCTTTCAGAGGCTAATCCTTTTGTGAGGCTAAACGGCGCAGATAAAGCGCCCCCGAAACTAGCCAGAACTACCTTTCTGAATCACTTCTCCCCTGAAAATCTCTGGGCAGGGGTGTGTGTGTGAAATGGGTCAAAGTTTACAGAGCACTGGGTGGGTGAAGGAACACATAAAACTTAATGTCTAAAAAAGCGAACTTTTCCTTTAAGCTCTTCAACGAAGAGGTCTTAAAGCCAGAAGATACAGACACAGAACTTACCAAGGTAATCAAGAGTTCAGTCACCAGCTACTTAAATGAAAAATATGATGATGATGCCACTGATGACCTCCTGAGCATGGCAACCCTTGTTTATCCTCGCTTCAAGACCAACTACATCCAGGCTGACTAAGTAGAGGCTGTAAAGATCAACGCTGTGTCTCAGATGTTGGATGAATGGAAAACATCACAGTCAACTACCTCAGCAGAAGCTACATCTTCAGCTACACCAATGAAAGTAACAAAAAAGACTCTTGGCAGCTTTTTCAAAAAGCCCTTTGCTGTTTCCACGTCTGGTCAAACAGATGAACAGGCTGTAGAGGCTGAACTAAACAGTTACCTGCAAGTGCCAAATGAATGAAACCAATCCATTGGTATGGTGGAAGACCCACTCCACAACATATCCCAGAGTTTGCCTCTTGGCAAAGCGGTACCTCTGTATTCCTGCTACTAGCTCACCCTCGGAGAGGGCTTTTAGCACAGGTGGCAATATTGTGTCATGCCACAGGGCAGCTTTAAAGCCAGATGCTGTAAACAGGTTAGTGTTCCTGGCAAAAAATCTGTCACCAAGTCCTAAGATATGTGCACGGTCCAAGTGTCAGACTGCAGGTGTTCAGAGCAGAACGTGTCTTGAGTTCAACACTTTGTCTCACCAGCGGTTTATTCACCAGTTTTTCACCCACAGTGTTTTACATCAGTGTTTTTTCTCACAGCATTCAGCATCAAACCTTTTCTCCAATGGCTCATCAGAGAACCAGTGCTCACGATCAACAGGCTACCATGGATCAATTTATGCTTCAGAAAGAAGTCAATAGGTTGAATGGTCGTTTAAAACAGGAGCAAACTGACTGATTCATTGAAAACCATCTTGTTCGTCAACTGGAGAAAGAACTAGACGAAACCAACGCTAATTTGGCAAAAGAAAAGGCTCTGAAAGAAATGCACATCAACAATGGCAAAGAAATGAAAAGGGAACTAGAGCGATTTCAGAAGTACAGCGATGCAGAGACTCTTAGCAACGCCAAGATCGCTTCACAGGTTGAATCTACAATTAAACGTCACAAAAAGAAAGACCTTCAGCAGGATTATGAAGAAAGTTGCTCATGTCACCAAATTAGAGCATGTTTCTTCTGAGCTCCAAGCAGAGAAGAAACAAAACCAGGCTGAAATTCACAAACTGCGGAGCCAAAATAAAGAGCTGAGTCTTAAATATGACCAAGAGATTTCAGCAAATCAGCAGAAGGTGTCTTCTCTGCAGGAAAAATTTAACAGAGCAATTCAGATTCTCCGTCAGAAATTGCAGCAGGAACATCAGCTGATTCTCCAGCTGACAAACCAGAAAGATGACCTTCATCAGACTTTCTTAAACCTGCAACAACCCTCGGAGCAGAAGGAAACTGAGCTCTGTGCAGAACTGGAGAAGATTCATGCGTCTTGCAGGAGCTCAGAACCCAGCATAACATCGAGGTTTTTGCTTTAAAACAGCAAACAGAAAATCTGGAGAAGAAACTTCAACTAGAAGTGACGTCTCACTCTGAAACTCAGGCTAAGTGTGAGACCGAAATTTGCAATTTGATAGGTGAAAATAACGTTTTAACTCTGGAGATCTCTCTTATCAAAAAACCAGCATCTGACAAAATCTGGGGAAATCTGGGGCTGAACAACTGGAAACTCAGCTCAAGATTCAGTTCAAACAGAATGAGACTCTAATTACTGAGTTGAAGGACAAGGATGAGTTTGGTCCTCGTAAAAGAAAACGTGTTCGCCAAGAGGAACCAAGCCAGGATCTGATGCCTGTTGTGGAAGTGGCTGAACTCAGAGAAGACGCCCAACAAACAGCTCAGATCCTGAATCCACAGAAACATCTTTGGTCTCTGAAAGCACCTCAGAGCCAAAGAAAAACATGTCTTCAGTTTGGAAAAGACTGAGACACTTTCTGGGACTTAAGAAAACCTAAGAGGTGGAAGTGAAAGAAAGCCTCGTCTAATGAGAGTGACTAAAGTCACTGTTCTTCATGTCCCCTATCTACCCCCCACCCCAAAAAACAACCACTGAAAATGATCCTCCAACTGCCTCATCTCCAAAGAAGAGGAAACAACAAGCTTTCAAGATAACAAAAAACCCCTAAAGACAAGAAAACAAGATTAGTGAAAAAACAGGGCTGCATGGTGGCGCAGTAGGTAGTACTGTTGCCTCGCTCAAAGGTTGCAGGTTCAAATCCAGCCTGCATCCTTTCTGCGAGGAGTTTGCATGTTCTCCCCATGCATGCGTGGTTTTTCTCCCGGTGCTCGGGTTCCCCCCACACCCCAAAAACATACAGGTTAGGTTAATTGGTGACTCTAAAATCGTCCCTAGGTATGAGTTAGTTATGGTGACAGGAACCAGCAGTGACCTGACTGGGAAATAACTGGTTATAATGGATGAACGGATAGATTGACAAGCTATAGGCTAGTACAGACTTGCCTATATACCAAAGTGGATTTCTGCCATCCTAAAAGAGCTCCTCTGTCAGCGATTCATTGTTTCATCGAAACGTCAGCAAAATAAGAAGGTAAAAACAACTCCTGATTTGTGTAAAAGAAAGAAAAAGTGATAATAATTAGAAAGACACAGAATGAATGCTCAAAAGATGTTTAAAGAGAAATACGGACAACAAGGGAAAAAGGACTTCCGCCGTTTGGAATGTTTACATCTAAAACGAGCACGTCTAAGAAACCACCTCCGCTTCAACTTGAGATGTCGTGACGAAAACATCACTCCAACAAGCCTACAGCTGAAAATGCCGATCCGAACCAGGACAGCACAACACATAATGGAAAGAGCACAGAAAGTACTACTCAAGGAAAGGATAGAACGTCACAACCAAACAGAAACAAGTAGAAGACGAACTGGAAAGAAAATACCTGGACCTAAAAAGAAATTACAAATTAGATGAAAGAACGGAAGAACAAGTAAAAGGACACACGATGGAACAGCAAGAAAAATAATTTATGAAAGTTAAGGAAAGACATAAAGAAGTTAACCAAACTTATCAACAAGAAAAAGAAAAACAATATAAAGCCACACAAAACGCATGGGTAACCTTTCACAATACAAACTAACAGAAGCAAAAGAAAACATTAAAAAGAGGTTTAAACTTTGCAAAAACACCGAAAAACATACCATATGATGAATTTATTGTAGCAACAGCATGTCAACAGATCACAGATCAAGGAAAGAAAGCAGAACTCAGAAATAATGTAGTTGGGATATTAAAGAACAGCAAGATACAACATAGTAACGTTTCAAAAGAAGAAAGAACAGCCATGACAGCACTATCCAAAAATGAACACATCATTATCCTACCAGCAGACAAAGGAAGAACCACAGTAATAATGGACAAACCAAAATACAAACAACAGATGGAACAGATGCTAGAGGACAAAAATACATATAAAATACTAAAAAAAGATCCAACAGAGGACATTAAGAAGAACATGAAAAAATTACTGAAACCAATACAAGAAAAAGGAAAAATAACAGAAAAAATGTACAAACGCTGGATTCCAACAGCAAACATAATCCCAAGAATATATGGAACACCAAAAATACACAAACAAAACACCCCACTCAGGCCAACAGTAGACAGTATAGGTACACCAACATATAACATGGCAAAAGAAATCAGTAAAATCATCAGCCCGCTATTAGGGAATACAGATCAACACTGCAAGAACAGCACAGAACTAGCAAAAGAACTAAAAAAGACTATAATAGACCTTTTTCACAAAAACCGGAAGTGCGCGATCGTTGGGAAAACTCCTTCCTAACTAGGTCAGATTTCAGTCAGCACGAATCATGTCTGAACTAAAAACCTTTTACATTTGCCCAATATAAAATTCTAAATAGGTCGCAGAAGACCACAAAACACACAGCAATATGATACTGGAACGCAGAGCTGCTACCCATGAAAAATAAATTACAGCGATATTACATTACAACATGATAATCTTATTGTTCTAACAATATAATTTTCACTTTCTTAGAATAAAAATTTCACTTTGAAACAATATAATATCATGTTCTAACAACATACAAATGCATAATATAGAATATATAATATAAAATGTATGATAATTATATTGTACAACTGTGATAAACGTCTATGAACGTGAAATTTATATTGTTTGAACAATAAACTGTTAACATGGCATCGCGTTAATTTTATTTTGCGTGGGTGGCAGCTCTAAACTATGAGTTCAGCATCATTTACTTGTCATGAACACATAAAAGAACTTACATTATAGCAGAGTTAGCTTTGGAGAACTTACCTGCGGGGGCTAACAGCATCATCATGGTCCAGCCTTGTCGCCTACTTTACCTTTTCTAGCTCCTGGCTCTCCAATTCCTGTGCTGCACAAACTACCGTTTGTGTTACTGAACATGTAGACTCCTGGGGTGAAGTTATTCCAGGAGAATAGACATGGTACCACATCCGAGTTAAGACGGCTAACACTTAGCCCCAGCACGTAAACATAGCCGTGAAGTGTCTGCTGCAGACATAAGTATTTCCCCTTTAATTAACAAAATTGAGCCTCTCCTCACGCGTGATCGCCCTTAGAGCATGAGAAAAACAGACTGATCCCCATAAGTAACGCTGCAATAATTCTTATTTTCCGCTGCACTGACGTATTTCCGGTTAAAAACCACGAAAATGTGTGAAAAAGGTCTATTGAAGACGACATACTAATCTCACATGATGTTACATCCCTGTTCACAAAAACACCAACCCAAAAAACCATTGATATAGTAAAAAATAGAATCAAACAAGACAAAACCTTACACAAAAGAACAAACCTCACAACAGACGACATAGCACAATAACACTGGTAGCAGACTCCACATACTTCACATACGACGAAACAATATACAAACAACTGGAAGGCTTCGCCATGGGTAACCCGTTGTCAGCCACCATTTGCGAGTTTTTCATGGAGGATCTAGAACAAAAAGCCATAGCCACTGCCCCCCCAAACTGCAAAATAAAATTATGGAAACGTTACGTGGATGACATAATACAAATCATTCCATTTCTGTTTACCGCCCGCCATGTTTTCGATCTGTCCTGATGCGCAGAGGCGAAAAGAGGTCACGCTGCAGTTGCACACATGCGCAGTGGGCATTATTTTACCCCAACGATCCGAATGGCTGTGTACATGGATGCCAATCGGATTGACGATCGGACAAAACCACCTCTCTCAATCGGAATGAAATTTCATTCGGATTACGCCGAATCGGATCAAAATATTCCAATTGACATGTTTACATGACGAATTTTTGATCCGATAAGGCATTCAATCCGATTACTTGTGCCCATGTAAACGTAGCTGATCAGAACATTATACCACCGAGCAAATATCATAATAGAAGAAAGAGACCAAAAACAAGAGGACAAACATATACAAAACGCATTAAAAACCTGCGGATACCCGACATGGGCAATAAACAAAGGTAAACAACAAATAATAACAGAAAGAAAAGAACAACAGAAAAAAAGAACCAAAAATCCAGAAAAACAAGAACCACAACCAGTATAACCCTTCCATACATCAAAGGCATAACAGAAAAAAATAACAGCAACGATGAAAAAACATAACATAAACACACCAACAAAACCATACACAACTGTTAGAAAAAGACTAGTACACCCAAAAGACAAGATACCAACAGGAAATAAATGTGGAGTCATATACAAAATCCCATCATGCAATAAAACATACATAGAGACTGGACGTCAACTCAACACATGAACAATAATAATAATAATAATGCATTTAATTTGTAGGCGCCTTTCAAAACCCAAGGTCACCTCACAAGAACACGATAAAACTTATAAGTAAAATGAGAGTAAGAAAATTTAAAATATAAAATTACAAGAAATATAATGTAAATTACAGAGTGGAGAGTTTGTGGACTAGAGAGTGTAAGCCAGTTTGAACAGGTGGGTTTTGAGTTAGAACATAGAAGGAGTGTGAGAAGGAGGCGAGAAGAAGACACACAAGAGCAGCAAAACAGGAAGCAGAAAGTACAATAAAAAATCAGCCGTAACAGACCGTTGCACAGGGGAAAATCATATAATGGACTGGGACAGAACAAGGATCATAAACACCGAACAACAAAAATACAAAAGATGGATCAAGGAAGCGATAGAAATAAGGAGACGTGGACACAACCATGAACAGAGACGATGGGGTTTACACATTAGATCACGCATGGGACTGTGTCATCGGCAAGGAGGGTGCGGGCAGCAGAGTGCGACACCGTCCTATGCTGCCTGCGGATAAACGGAGAAGGAAGTGAAGCCGCCAACCACATCGTAGCTCTGAGGATGATCGCAGTGGCGATCGAAATGTCAGCAAAAAAAGAAGGTAAAAACAACTCCTGATTTGTGTAAAAGAAAGAAAAAGTGATAATCATTTTATGCAGTATTTTATGATATTTTCAATTAAAGATCATTTTCAGCTGAAAGAAGCTGAAAAAAATGCTCATTCCATCAGGATAGTTTTCTCTGGGTGATGTGGAGGTCAATATTATATTACATGCTCTGGCTGTAATTTTAATCCACTTTGGAGCACATATGTGGGTAATTATTCACCCCATCTCCATAATAATTAGCTGCTGTTTCTCATCTAAAATGCTTGTCAGTTGAACCCCCTTCATTAGATTATCTGTTTATGTGGTAAAACACATTGTAAAAAGTCTATTTTCAACATTTTACCAACATCTTGTTTATGAGAAAACTGAACTTTAACTGAAAAGACAGTCACAAGCAAAAAACAGAAATGTGGATTTCTAGTCATGATGAGACACGTTTCTGTGTGAGACCAAAGAACACAAACTGTAATCATTAGTTCTTATGTAATACATTTAGATTATGGATGTATTAGGGTATTAATATCAGTCATGAGTTGAGTGTTGGTCAGAGTCATAGTTCAGAGAGTGACCCATTTCAGACAAAGAACATCATCACCAACAACCAAACATGGTGGTGATAGTGTGATGGACTGGGGCTGCTTTGCTGTAATGAATGGATGCATGATTTCTGCTCTCTGGCAGGAAATCCTGGCTGGAAGATGATATCTGACCTTTGACCTCAAATTGTTTCACTTGCCCTTCAGGGCATGAGCAATAAGAGAAGTAAACTTTGAAAAATGAGAAATCAGAAAAAACATTTTTTCCTTGCCTTTCTGAGCCTTTGTAGAACAAAAATCCTCAGCAGTGATATTGAATTTAGTTTGCAGCAAAAAAAAAAGAAGAAATCTGTACAAAAACCTTTGTGTATTTCTATCACTGTAACAGCGTGTCTTTGGCCTCATACATAACCGTTAACCTGGCATGATAAAATCTGATTTGACTGACACTTGGACATTTGCATTCCCACATTTTCCTCCTCTGTGAAACAAACTGAGAAGATCTGAAGGCACCAGTGTTTGTGAGAAACACTCCGTCTACAGTCAAGGTTGTAATGTTGTCACAAGAACCTGTCAGCTCCCACACACACGTCACCCTCTGCTGGAGTGTGAAACCACAAAATGTCCTGGATCAACTTTAAAAAGATGTAATAAAAGGTTCATAAATATTTTATGATTTTTAACACTTTACCTCAGCGGCAGAATGGAGAAGAAGTTTATTTCTATAGAACGTTTCACAGATAGAAATCACAAAGTGCTTCACAGACAAAAACAAACAAAGTGATGCAATGAATAAAAAAATTTCAAGACAACATGGAATTTTAAAACTCTGTGTGTGGGGGGGGGGGGTTATAAAAGTTTTGGTAACACTTTATATTAACTACATCGTATTTAATCTTAATAAATTGTGAATAAATATGTAATTAGCCTTTCGCCGAGCCCCGCCCCCCTTAGTTACTGTTGCTAAGTTCGACAATAAGTGGGTCAAACACTGACCAGCTCGGCAAATTTCCGCGATGGAAGGAAGTAGACAGATGCGTGTCTGCGACATTTTTTGGAGCAATTCCTCCGCAATATCATCCAGATCGAGGCAAAAAGGGTTACAGTATGCAGTGGAGGGATATATTGTGTCGGCTCCGCTGAGCGAAGCGTAGCAGGGAACAAGTTGGGAGAACAGATGAAGGCGGCGTCCGGGGACGCGTGGACCCAAGGAGCGGAGGTGTCCCTGTGAGCTGTCAGATGATCTGAGCTACAGGCAGATCTAACGGAGAAAAGCTCCCGGCATTCTGCATCGCTCCAGTTGATCATCTCAGGTGAGTCTGTTTACAAAATGAAACTTTTTATGCCCGTGTTTACTTTCATTTTCAATATAGTTCCCGGCCGGAGCTCGGCATTAATTTATCACGTGATCTTGACACCACCCGCTGTTGCGCCAAGGCTTAATGTGTGTTTATAAGACACACAGTTGAGGTAATATTACGCTGATTTGCCGGTACTGTGTGTCTTATAAAGGGTCTTGGATAGTCTGGGAGGTGGACCTCCACCCAGCCGCAGGCAGGGGGAGCACTCATGCTTGGCTGTTGCTGGTTGAGCTCGGTGAGGAGGTTCTGGAGGGAAACAAAGGGGACACGACTACTATCGAGGCTAATGCTTAGTAGTATAAATTAAGCTTAGCTTCATCATCTTGTTTGGAGTTGTCGGATAGTAACGGTTGCTATGATGTGTGATTGGACAATAGCTTGGCTAAATGCATTCTACATATAATATTACTTAATGATTTAGAAGTGTAATAATGATTAGGAAGACATTAATAAATGATTTTCTAATTTTGAAGTGCATTTTTTATTAAGGCAAGGCAGCTTTATTTGTATAGCACATTTCAAACACGGAGGCAACTCAATGTGCTTTACAGAGCAGGAACAACTAGTAGCTAATTAAGCATATTTTGGGAATCTTTCTAAAGTCAAGACTATTTATGCTTAATTACATATTTGTTAACATATTTTTGTTTCCTATTGACCTGTTGTCCTGTGTGTTCCAGTTGAAGACTAATGAAATAATCACTACATGACACAGGAATGAGGAAAATATTCTTTTCACTTGAAAATTTGTATGATATATGTAAAAAAAATCAATCAACATATGGTATCTGCAGTGGTAAACACAAATTACAAGACTAGTCATTAGAAGTAAAACATTAAAGTGACTGTGTGTATTTTCCCTGGCGATAGGGGGCAGTATGTACCTAAATCATTGCAAGCAAGCAGTGTTCGAGTAAGACCTTACCAACAGATGGCCATTAGGGTAAAAAATTCCTGGGAATGCAACCTCCAGTAAAATGACAAGCACATCAGACTCCCTTTCATCACTGGCAGCAAGTGAAGAGGTAAATGTCTAAAACAACAACGTTTATGAATGGTGAAAATTTTGTAACCGTTTGTTACAAATCAGTAAATGCATTTTGTCCTCACGGGCTCCCATAGAAGGAAACATGGCATCCAATATGGCGTCGCCCAGAGACTTAGACCTGCTCCCATGTGTTTTAGACCCGATTTTTATGGTTATATGTTATGAAGCTGCCAATATTTTTCATCAACTAGGCATCATTTAATTCATTTTCAACAACATTTCAATAGATATTTCCAGAGCTTAACGGTAAAATCTACACATTCGCTACGTTTACATATGGTTGATCGAAAATTCCAAATCTCTGTTTACATGGACACTAACTGATATGATCCAATCATGCTCAAATCATGATCAAAGCATGTGCAGAGGTGTCTTTCCTGGGGGGAAAAAATTGTTCTTGATTTGGTCGATACTTCGGTGAATTCCCGCTTTCTGAATCTTTAGATGCACTTGAGTGTATAACTCTGCATTTCTAGCCTTTTGGCCATCGAGACGTTCAACAATATTGAGCTTCCAGTAAAAAAATAGTGTCGGCAACAGACCACTTCTGTTTACCTCCCCCGCCATGTTTCGACTTGTCCTAAGCATCTGCAAATGCGGAAAGACGTCATGCTGAAGTTGCACACATGCGCAGTGGGCATTATTTTACTCCAACAATCCGAATGGGTGTGTACATGGACGTCAATCGGATTGATGATTGGACAAAACCACCTCTCTCAATCGGAATGAAATTTCATTCCAATCAGGCCGAATCAGATCAGAATATTCCGACTGACATGTTTACATGAAGAATTTTTTATCTGATAAAGCATTCATTCCGATTACTTGTGCCCATGTAAACGTACTCACATGTATTAGTCATTTGCCTATAAATACTTTATTCATGGTTTATTAGGTGTGAATAAAACATTAGTTAACAGCTTATACATGAGACTAATCATTAGAAATAAAACATTTGTTAATGTATTAGTTAATTGCTTATTAAGTATGAGTCATTGTTAATTAACTATTTCTTATTAGTTAATTACATATTTATTCATGAGTTATTAAGGCTAAACAAGATGTAGTTAATATAGTGTAAAAAACAAAGTTTTGTCATTAAAAAACATTAACTTTGTGTTTATTTCAGACTCAAAACCAATAAAATTTTCATTTTGTTACACCCCCTTGAACACGACTGCTTGAAATGGTTTCTATAGCGCTAGTTAGAGCTGTAAATGTTCAGATTTCAAGTCACAACCCATCTCAGACATTATTACTTCTCATTTAATCTGATTCGTCTGTAAATTTAACCTCGGTTCTTTCTCCTCACAGCACCTTATTTTTATTCAGCTGAGCTCCAGATGCAGCTGTTCTAATTTACACTCTTTTCCCGTTTTATGATGAAAAACCCAAATGAGAGAGACATTGTGATTAATCACAGCTCATAAATTGTGCCTGTTTACCAGTAAAACTGTATTTCCTTTCCTGATACATCAATCAATTCTCCACTTTATTATCATAAATTGTCATAAAAAAGTTGTTTTTTTTATTAAAGTGATTAAATCATGTTCTTTTCTGGCTTGTCTGACTGCAGGGAAGCTTGAAAATGTCAAACCATTTTTCAGGGTGTCACCACTTCGTCTAGTGTCCTGCGTCCCTCGCTCATCTCTGTCCTCAGCATCAGGACGGTACATTTAAATCATGGGTGACACAATTTTCCTCTGAGCTTCGCACAAGCATCTCTTTTTTGGATAATAAATAAGATTAAATATGAAATAAAACCACCAGAGATTTCAAACTACATCTGTGGATACGGTTGGCTAGGGAACAGTAATTATATCTCTGTGTAACACTTCAAAGACACACAAACACAATAAAATAATATCACAATGATTCATTTCCAGGATATGTTCAATACAAGGTTTTTCAAAGAATACATCCTTCTTGGGGCACGAAAAACAAAAAAACTCAACAGTTGTTGGTTTCTTTCCCCCAGAGTCATAAATATATAACTAACCATTTCTGAGTTGATCTCTTCATCATTTTGGGCTCTCTCCAGACCCTTTCTCTTCCTTTCTCTCTCTCTCTCTCTCGCTCTCTCTCTCTCTCTCTCTCTCTCTCTCTCTCTCTCTGTGTGTGTGTGTGTGTACGTAGGCGTTGAGGGATACACTCACCTTCACCCATTTCCTTGACCCACTTTCAGTGCTGTCTCCACTGTGCCATCTTAAAGCTAAAGGAAAAAGAAATCCCATTTAAACCCCCGCCCCAACATGTCTGACCTCACACACACACACACACACTGCATGTTGTCCCCTTTCCGCCTGGCTTCACCACAGAATTTGGACATAGTTGAATTATTCAGGAAGGTCCCCTCTTTCCACACACACGCACACACACACACACACACACACACACATACTGTCCCTTTATAGGACTTTTAGTGCATCTTGAAGGATTAAAATAAAGGTTCAACTCATAAATCACTGACAAATCAAATCTATTCTGTTTGTTTTTAACAGTTTTGAACCTGAATCATCTTGCCAGGTATCATTCCTCCGATTTCTCACTTTATTTTTTTGATTGACTGGACATGAATATAATTTGTTCTTTGAGAAGCCTGAAACCACAGTAAAGACTTTGCGGAATCTGTATTCACATTTTCTGACTCAAACACTTTATATTTATGATCTTCATGAAATTCTCTGAAACCTCAATGATCTCAGAAGCAAACCTTAAAACTGTCTCAGTCTTGAAACTGAAATGCTTTTTTCAGATTTTGGATTTGTATACATTTATGTGGTGGTGTATCTGTTTTGGTGGCCTAAGGATCAGGTCTCTGCTTTTTGCAGATGATGTGGTCCTGTTGGCTTCATCAGACCGTGATCTCCAGCTTTCACTGGAGCAGTTCGCAGCCAAGTGTGAAGCAGCTGGGATGAGAATCAGCTCTTCTAAATCTGAGACCATGGTCTTGAGTCAGAAAAGGGTAGAATGCCTTCTCCAGGTCAGGGACGAGGTCCTGCCCCAAGTGGAGGAGTTTCCAGTTTTTTTCAATCGCTAATAAGCTCTCACCCATACTTCAGATACTTGTTCTAAACTCTTAACACAGATTCACTCCTACAAAACACAATTGGCCAAATGGCAATTTTTTTTTCTCAAAAACACATTTTGATAAACATATACTAACTCTTCATTTCAAAATAGAACATATCTTTCTCTGCACACACTATCTTTACCCAAACACTGGACATCTGACTCAAAGTTAAATTATTCTGTCAAACAGTAGCACTTGTTTTCACTTCACAAGATACATTCAGTCAATCAAAGTACACCAGGTTTCAAAATACTGGCGATTGTTGACATTACAACAACCACATAGAGTTTTATGTTTAAGTTTTAGAGGTATTTGCATGCAAAACATTCAATCCACCATTTTTACACTACAGTTCTTGGTTGTGAACTGTATGTCCACATATAATGTGCACATTTCAAAGCATTCCAGTAAAAAGCTAATCTTTTTTTCCTTATTTCAGGAGGTATAGCAGAAATAATGTTTACAGTATGACAGAACACAAAAGTTCTACAGTATTGCTTGTAGTGAACAAAATATCAATGAAACAAACAAGAGCATTCCGAACAAAAAAACAGCAGAAAGCCCAGATAAAAAGTAGGCAACTACAAAACGCACAAAATTACTGTAACTAATCTCTGCGATCTTCAAGGTCACATCTGATATCACCCAAAGCGATGCACCTGGGATAAAACCGCTTGCTATGTCAGATCCACCCTTGGCAATCATCAACAGTGATGTCCCTGCAGCCAGCATCCATAGCTTCCAGGAGGGACATGTGGTCATGTGGCTGATGGTCGTAAACCTTCCACCTCCATGCAGAAAAGAACTCCTCTATGGGGTTGAGAAAAGGTGAATAGGGTGGAAGGAAAAGACGTACCAGTCTTGAGTGGGCTTCAAACCATGCTGTAATGGCTTGTGAATGATGGAAAGCCATATTGTCCCAGGTGATTACAAAGGTCCTTATGTTTTCACCCTCCTGATCCTGCTCTGGAACCAGGCGCAGGTGGAGATCCTTGAGAAAGGCAAGGAGGCGCTCGGTACTGTAGGTTCCAACATGTATTTTAGTGTCAATGTAATAGAAAAAATAACACCTGCCACTGAGTCTAAGCCTGAATGTAATCAGCTGCTAGGCCCAATTTACCCAACATACATCAGCTGTGTGTAAATTATTAAATTTTTTGTTTATTATCAACTGAGATATATTGTTTTTGAACTCATCATTGCAGAAGCAGAGGTTTTTATACTGCATCTAAGGTTAGGAATATTGTTTTTGCTATTGTGGGATGTTGTGTGTTAACATTCGCAAATACTACAAAAACAATCCATAGTTTTGTTGGGAGGAATAGCTTGTCTGTTAAGACAATGTAAGCATTATGGAAATCTGTTGAATGACTGCATATTCTGTGAAAAAACACAAAACACCGATGCTGTGCTACTTGTATTTAGAGTTTTGAAAATGTGACAACTGGTTGGACGCTTGTTAGCCACTGAAAAAAACTGTAAGTATCTCAGGGTCTTTTTGAGGGAAAGATAGAGCGCGATATCAATAGGCGGATTGGTGCTGCGTCTGCAGTGATGCGGGCGTTGTACCAGTCTGTCGTGGTGAAGAGAGAGCTGAGCCAGAATGTGAGGCTCTTGATTTGCCGTTCGATCTACCTCACCTATGGTCACAAGCTTTGGGTAGTGACCGAAAGAATGAGATCGCGGATACAAGCGGCCGAAATGAGTTTTCTCCACAGGGTGTCTGGGCTCTCCCTTAGAGATAGGGTGAGAAGCTCGGTCATTCGGGAGGGGCTAGGAGTAGATCTGCTGCTCCTCCACATCGAGAGGAGCCAGTTGAGGTGGCTCGGGCATCTGGTTAGGATGCCTCCTGGACGCCTCCCTGGTGAGGTTTTCTGGGCACGTCCAACTGGGAGGAGACCCAAAGGAAGACCCAGGACACGCTGGAGAGATTATGTCTCTCGGCTGGCCTGGGAACGCCTTGGGATTCCCCCGGAGGAGCTGGCCCAAGTGGCTGGGGAGAGGGAAGTCTGGGCCTCTCTGCTTAGGCCGCTGCCTCCGTGACATGACCCTGGATAAACAGACAAGAATGGATGGATGTATTTTATGTAGCACAGGGGTTTGTCTAGACCAGTTGTTAAACCATTTAGTGAGAGGGAAACCCTTTCTAATTTGACCGATTGCAGAACTTCAAATTAAGGAGGACCACTAAAGCCTGTTTCACACCAAATGTGTACGGCTTCTGGATGGACTGCTATTCACTTCTGCAGTTGTATCCACAATGTGGAGCTCATTTCCAGTAAGACTGGGACTCTGTCAGGGTTTCCCATCTCTCCAGTGTCATTGGTGTTTTTTATGGACATGAGCTCATGGCAGTCATGAAGAGGAGGGTGTGTAGATCTAGGAACCTTGGGTCTCATTGTTGCTTTTTACAGATGATGTGATTCTCTTAGTGTCTTCATGCCATAAGTTTTAGTGTGCACTGGGGCATTTTGCTGCCAAGAGTGATGTGGCTGGGATGAAAGTCTGAGGTCAGGTTTTTAGTTCTCTACTGGAAAAAGGCAGGATGCACTGGGAATGAGTCTCTTCCTAAACTAAGAGTTTAACGATCTTGGTGTTTTGTTCAGAAGTGATGGTAGGAAGGACGAACGGCTTTGATCACAGTAATGTTGGTTCTACTCGGGTCTGTCATGGTAAAGGAGCTGAGCTGGATTTACTGGTATGTTTATGTTACAACCCTCAACCAAGGTTATAACAGTTGGAACTTTACCAAAAGAAGAAGAGAGAACTGAGATATAGTAAATGATCGGT
>SSNS01000089.1:2098009-2129053 GCA_006937985.1 Aphyosemion australe
GCTAAGTCCACAATCTGACCTTGGATAAGACTGTGAACATGGGTGGATGGAAGCCCTGTCAGCGGGCTAAAGAGGTGTTATAGCTTTACCTTTTTATTTTTATTTCCACAAAGCAAATGACACTTAGACAGAATGATCCAACCTTAATAGAAACTACAGAAGCAAACCTGTTATTGTGTGTAATTTGCTTTTGTTGAATCTTTGTGCTGACAATTATTTTTCTCTTTGACAGTAAGCCTCGTCTTCCTGTCTGGGTTGTTATTTTGGTCTGTTGTCTCTCCGTAGGCCAGGCTTATCAAACAGACCCTGAAGTATCGATGCCAAAATCCCAGCGTAGCTGCTACGCACCGCTCAGCAGGTGGCTGCACAAAGACACACACAGATTTCTGTGGAGACGTCTGGAGGGAAAACAGCAAGAAAACATAAAAAAAAAAAAAAAAATGAAACTCTTGTCTGAGCTCTGAAATTAGCAGGTATTCCATCTTCCACTCTTAACCTCCAGCCATTCCCTCAAGCAGGTAGATTTTTAACTTGCAGTGCACATAAATATATAAACACACACACACACATACTCATTAGATGACTTTTTGCATGCCAGACACAACACCAACACCCCCCTTGGCTGATGAGTGTTCAGCAAATAAACAAATATAATTACATTCACTGTTAAAACACAACTTGAGGCCTTTTTTTTACTTTTTTAATACCAAACAGCTTCCAGCAAAACAAGAATATTGGTGTTTTATTGTCAGGATCCTACACCTTTAAGTTTTTCAAGAACAGAAGTAAAAAAAAATCATAAAAGTTTACAAAGTGTACCAGATGAATGTGAGAGACCCAAAATAACATCTGACTAAATATAATTAGAGTGACAGTGTGTAGTTTCCTGGTGATAGGGGGCAGTACGTACACTTCAGAGTAGTTTTACACCATATCTCTGTGACTGTCGCTAGTTTAAAAAACATTACGGTAAATGTTACCTGTCGACAGAGAGCATGCGACCTCGGCGTGACTCCTCAGACTTTGATAGTCCTTCAGTTAATTCCATCTAGAGAATGCAATGCTGATGCTAGTTTTCTGCTGGTGTAGGTTCTGGATCTGCTCGGGGTCCTGCACCTGCTGATGACGTCAAACTACGGCAATACCACTCGGCCAAAATATATAGCATCTTTTTTTGATTCTGTTCTTTCACATAGGTTTTGGAAAGGTTTTGTTATTAAATTCATGTTTCTTACTGCGTAAATGTTTTCGAATGTGGTAATGTAACTTCCATAAGTCATCCAGAAAATCATCTAGTGTGATGTCATCAGCAGGCGCAGGATCCCAAGCCGGCTCACGCAGAAGGAAATATGGGGCCCCAAGAGACTTAGTCCCGGCCTTATGTATTGTAGATCTGATTATTATGGTTATATGTTACGAAACCGCCAATATTTTTCAATGACTGGACATCATTTTATTTATTTCAACAACATTTTGATGGAAATTTCTAGAGATTTATGGGCTCGACACACGGGAGGCGACATCGCCTCTCCTCCATTCATTTTCAATGAGACAAGCGCGACAAAGCAATAATCACGAATCTCCATCCTGCTAAGCGAAACGCGAAAAACGTGCATGTGAAATTTTGCACTCGTGCATGTGTCGTGCACACGCGAGCCAGCGACGCGATCCCAGAAAGTTGAAAATTTTTCTTCGCTGTCGCTCGGACAAGGACCACTCAGCAGAGGTTTCATTGACTGACCAATGAGTGGACAGGATGCTTCTCAGTACATCTCCGGGCAAACATGAAGGAAAAGTTAATACTTGATGTGTCGGATTTCCCAGAGCTTTACAAGACTTCCCTTAACTCCAGCAAAACATTGTGAGACTTCATATCTACCGCTTTTTCAACTCTGAACTGCTTTAATAACCTAAAATTCCCTCCAATCTGACGGCCAATCAAAACAACGGAGGACTCGCTATTCACCCTGGAATAGAGGCGTCGCTAGGTTTTGCTGCTGGCCGCTGCTGCTTGTCGCCTCCCGTGTGTCAGGTTATAAAAGCGATAGCGATGAGTTTCGCTGATCGCGGTCATTTGTCGTCTACTACGTCTACACATTGTCACTTTAAAGATAATTCAAGGTCCTGTAGAGCACTGTTTCTCAAATGGGGGTACGCGTACCCCTGGGGGTACGTGAAGGCACTTCAGGGGGTACGTGAGAAAATATACATATATTTAAAAAAATAGCATCCATGCAAAAATGAACACTTGAATCACTACATATTAGTGATGATAAATATTTCCAATACATTTAGTTATGGATTAGTAACATTCAAAATGCTCGTTTTTTCAAATGTTTGAATTTTGTACATGTTTATCAGTTCCAAAGTTTAATAAATTAGTCACTGATGGCACAGTGCTCTGTTTTAGGTCTTTTTTTTTTACAACCAAAAATTGCTTGCGTTGGTACTGGTTCGGGGGTACTTGGCTGAAAAATATTTCATGGGGGGTACGTCACTGATAAAAGGTTGAGAACCACTGCTGTAGAGCAACAAACATTGATCTGCTTTACACACACACTCCACCACCAACCATCAGGACAAAGTCTCTTAATAACAACAAACGAACATTACAAAACAGCAGAAAGCTTGCAAACTGTAAAAATCTAAATGTGTCAAAGAAGGTCCCAAACTGCAAATGACCTGTTTCGGTGTTACAAACCAAGATAAACAGAAAAAACGTGCTAACTTCTAGTATTTATTTTTTTAATGAATGGCAAATGGTGCAAGGCAGATGGAGAAACTGCAGAGAGGAGAGATGAGAAAACTTCAAAACGTCTCAGGTGTTCTGATCTTCTCACCTCAGTGAGTTGGCAGAAAGTTCAAGAGACATTTATCAGTCTTTCAAACCTGAGGAATTTATGAGAGTCTTACAGGAACTCAAAGATAATTCATTTAAAAATGTAATCTTTTGATTTGAATTAGTGCTACAGACGATTGTAGGCAGATCATTTCCCAGTAGCATCCTTTTAGTTTAGGTAACAAGCGTCTCATGCAAAAAGTAATTTGGTTTAAAGACATGGTGTTGTGTAAAGGTCACAGTAAAGCTCTGTTTATGCTTTCTATGTTTCACCCAGTTCAGGGGGTCTACTAGGAAATGAGATTCATCTGTCAGTGAAGCATGCTGAGACTAAACTAGAGAGCTGTCAGATGCACTATCAGTGGTGTAAATAGCCCTGGTGGTAAATCTGGACCACGCAGAAAAACATTTGAATTTTCAGACATCTGAATGCATTCGTGTTGCCTGTAGCAACGCAACACACAGTTTGAGCTACTTTCACAGCACAGCTTTGCTCAGCAGGGCACACTCGCCGCTCACCAGGTTTGTATACATATCTTATCCCTTCAGCTGAGAAGCGCCGTCTTTTGTAGAGTTTATTATGAGGAAAGTGTCTCAGAAACACACAAACCTCTCAATCTTTGAAAAAGCGAGCTCTCTTTGAAAATATGAAACCTCTGATATCGTAAACCTTCAACATTAATGTCTTTTTAGCTAGACTACTGATGCTTGTCGTTTTCTTCTGCAACTAATTTTCTAAACTAAAACTAAACCTCAAAACTTTTATGTGAAGACCTTGGAAAAGGGAGATGGACTAGAGCTCAGAAATAAAAGACATCCATGGAATAAGACTGTAATATGAATGCAAAGAAGTAAAGAGACAGAGATGGATACCGGACAGGAGGTGAGGGGGCGGTAAGCGGTTTGGAAGCCTTCAGACGGCACAGCGAAGAGTTTCGGTGGGGCAAAGCGGCATGTGCATCAACATTGTGTTTTTCCATGTGGGAAGCTCATGGCTGTTGATAGTGTGTGCGTGTGTAGGCGTGTGTGCAGTAAGCGTGTGGGTGGATGCACAATGTGCGAGAACATTTCTGGATCATGGAAGCTAGGAGAACGCTACCAAAATTCTCATTTTAAATCTCATTGCAAACAGAATTTACCTGTCCTGTAAATTTTATCACCACCCGGCTTTCAGCTTTGGTTTCTGCATCACATGACCTTCAGCGAAGAGGGACCCAAAGTCTTCCCGTAACATGAAGTCATCCCTGAATAAAACATGCAGCAATAGTTCTCTGTTGGACGGATGATCTCATCACTTTACAGGGGGAAAAAAATCAGCTTGGCACGTAGGACTGAAATACCAGTGTCATCACACTGTATCACATCAGATCTAAAAATATGTTGGATCTGAAGGCACTAATGTACACCTACACACACACACACACACACACACACACACACACACACACGGATCTACATGTCTGCACATGCAATGACTCATAACACATAATGAAATAATAATCATTTGTCCTAGATTAGGTCAGATTGTTTTAAAGTTTTTGATCGCGTCTCCAGCTGAATAAACCTCCCCAGCCTCATCAAGAGCTAACAGACTCTTGGCTTCAGGTGTGTAATAAAGATGGGGAAACTGGAACTGCTCGATGGTTTTAGAGCAGTGAGAACAAAGCTAATGTAATCCTATCACCTGCTGCCTTTAGTGAGCTTTAAGCAAAGAGCATCGTACATTTAGTCAAATCAGAAAATACTACAAAAATGGATGCAGTCTGTTGGCATATATGTGTTGTTAGTGACTGTGCTGCTACAACACCAAACTGTAGCCTAATTTGTATAAAATTAACAGAGTAATAGTAATTTTTCTGTTTGCCAATGTCGATTACACGGTGGCCATCTTGACCTGGGTTGACTCCAAAGTTGTAAACGAACATCCAGGATCAATGTTCTGAGAGTTTCAATAAAATTCATGAAATGATTTCAGAATTGGTTTCCCCAGGCCAGGAGCAAATAGCAGGATAATCATGCTGATGTTGGTTATCTTATCAGACATTCCTGTCGTGTGTGGTGTGTTAAGAGTTTTGCTCAGAAGCATGTCGGGACCGCTCCGATCATAAGTCAGCCATGTTGAATGTGTTGGAATGCCTCGGTTTGATTTCCAGAATAAATAAGCATGCTGCCTGTTGAATGTGATATCCAATCAGGAAGCAGGGTGACATAAGATTGCTGCACGCTTCTCTGACATTTTTGTTTACTCTGAAGTCCCGTTTAATCTTGAGAGCCTTTTAAAAATTTCTGATCTGACTAGGGAATGTTTGTGCGTGAATTTTGTTTTTGTGTAGTGTGTTGATTTTTTTTATTTGCCATGTTTCTGTTTTGACAAATCTCATTGGCTGACAGTATTGTCAGTCTCATTTTGGTAAGTAAAGCTTAATTCTATTGGCCCTAACAATCCAAAAAAAGTATCAAACATCCAAATTAACCAATCAGCCACAGCTACAGAAGGCTGTGTCATGAAGCTTCTGGAATAACTCCAGATTTAGAGATAAAAAAATCTAAATTTCCAAAGAAAAGATTAAAAAAATATCTGTTGAATTTGATTGTTTAGAATCAATTGTGTCACATAAAAATGAAATAAAAATATATTATTATAGAAGGGAAAAGGCAAATAGCATAGATTGTGCCAAAATGTGCCAATTGAGACCTCGCTTGAATTGTCTGTATATAAATCTCTGTAAAATTGTTGTTCTTTACTTTATCAAGCTCAAACATTGAAACAGCTATTGTCAGGATGTAAGACTATGAATTCATTGAGGTTTGAAGCTACTACTGCCTTTTTCCAAAGAGGTATTCATCCTGAAATCAATTTTTTTTCAGGCAGAAAATAAAAAATCTACTTTTTTTACAATGTTCCATGTCCATTTACACTTCATCACTGACACATATACAAATATTTACACATCTCAGCAAATTCCACAAGAGTTCCCTTTAAAATTAGACCAAAATTAATCAAATAAACCTTGTGGTTACAGAAATACACTCAATTAAGTGTGGGCATGTCATTTTCAAGCAGAGTTTTTCGACAACAAAAAAGCCTAGGGCACAAAGGGTTAAATCTGTGATTTTCTCATGGCAGCGTGTGTGGCCTCTCGTGTTTTGAAAATCATTTGACAATTTTAAAATCCTGCTTTGTGAGCCGGGCCGTATCGTTACAAGTGAATACAGACTCAAGTAGGGATGCACCGATACCGGTATCGGGCCGATACCAGAAAAAAGTTAACCGATACCAGGTACCGATACCAGTTGCATTAAAGTAGCTTCACTGTGACTTGTCATTTCTGTTGTAGTTTTCTATATTGACCAATAGGGGGAGCTGTTTCAAACATTGTGAATGAAAGCAGAAACAGGCTCACACCTGAAAATGCAGAGATGACTATTTTCATCAAAAAGAACCTGCTGCTCATGTTTACCAAAAAAGCTTAGTTCAGAATCCACACTATTGCTGCTAATGCTGACTATAGTTTTTTTATTTAAATGTGGACACTGCCATAGGTTCATAAATGTTATGTTCATGAAAGCTGGAGACACTGCCAATTAGTTCATTTTGTTTGTAGAAAACTGTGCAATGATTTCACAGAAAATATTTATTTTTCATCTAATATTTTAGTTTTGTGATCTCTATTAATATATTTTAGTTTTTATCTAACTCAACGTCTTTTCCTGTTGAAAGCAGAGGAGGAAATAAAACCTGTATTACAATTCATTGCATTTTTGTGTGTGGCAGAAGTATCGGTAATCGGTATCGGCGAGTACTCAGATCCAAGTATCGGTATCGTATCAGTTTGGAAAAAAGTGGTATCGCTGCATAGACTCAAGTATATACATTATTGCCTGCCCTTTGCATTTTGGTGGTGTGCACATTTATTTTCCAGCAGATGTTTGGCTGTAAGCTTATTTGTTGTAGTCAGAAGATAAGTGTATTTATGTGATCTCAGTAGAAATTTAACATTAAGGCATCTATAATTCATGTAATACTCAAATAAAGTTAAAGGGTACATATTCTGATTTTTTCACTTAAGTTATAATAACTTAAGTAATATCGAGAGGAGCCAGTTGAGGTGGCTCGGGCATCTGATTAGGATGCCTCCTGGACGCCTCCCTGGTGAGGTTTTCCGGGCACGTCCAACCGGGAGGAGACCCAAAGGAAGACCCAGGACACGCTGGAGAGATTATGTCTCTCGGCTGGCCTGGGAACGCCTTGGGATTCCCCCGGAGGAGCTGGCCCAAGTGGCTGGGGAGAGGGAGGTCTGGGCTTCCCTCCTTAGGCTGCTGCCCCCGCGACCCGACTCCGGATAAGCGGAAGACAATGGATGGATGGATGGAACTTAAGTAATAGTTCTATGGTCTATACCAAACATGTTCATGAAGTTCTTTGCACAAAATTTCTCTCACATGAAGTGATTTCATCAGTTTTATTATTGACAATTTCAGTATCTTCAAAAATGAGTCGTTTCAGGGCTCTCCCACTTTAAGAAAACAAGCTAAGGCTGGCCACGCCCACCCAATCCCCACTCAGGCTGCTATGAGCTGAGAAACTCCAATATCCAGGAAGGGCTCAGAGTAGAGCCGCTGCTCCTCCAGCAGCAGCTCTCTCTTGCATGTACAAAGTGGTTTTATTCTAATTTCCTCATTTGTGACATCACAAACGGGGACCTTTTTAAACAGCTTGTTTTAGGAACATAACTCCTAAAACCAACCACTGACATAAAACAAATGGTAGTATTTCTTTCACACTTGGAGTGTTTATAGAAGCAGAAGACACACACATGGCAGCACAAAGGGATGCATAAAGTGAGTTTTGCATAATATGTCCCCTTTAAATAATGGATTTCAAATTCAGTAACAACTGCCACTACAGATGTTCACACACTCTATCATGCTGTTACACATCCAGTTTGTCCGTAATATTAGGACATAGACGTAAAGAGAAAGAGTGAACCACTATGAAGATGGCAGACAGCGGCTGACCAGACAACAATATAGATTTCCAACAACAGGAAGTCATTATTGCAGCTCTCTCTCTCTCTCTCTCTCTCTCTCTCTCTCTCTCTCTCTCTCTCTCTCTGTTTCACTCAGGGACACTTACAGGACCTGAGCAGAACAAACACAACATCAAAAAGAGACGAAAGCTGACATCCACGCGACTCGTTTACTCGGGTGATAATCAAACTGATGAGAGCAAAGATGAGAATGTGAAGAAGCAATAATTACAGGAGAACTCCAGCTCTCCCTGCTTACACACCAGGGACGCAGGAAGTGACACGTGAGAGCAGGCAGTGGTTAATTACTATTGGCCCTCGCCGCTGTCCCACCAGGCATCAGCCTCCATCGCCTCTGATGCTAAAATAATTAATGCTGTCGCTGTCATCCCCCCGTCCCTGTAGCCATGGCGATGAGAAGATTTTTTTCCCCCCTCCGGGGAACCCCCCTCCTGCCCCCACCGCCTGCTGTGAAGCAGCAGTCAGCCAATGAGGAGAGGCAGCGAGTGAGTGAGCGACCGTACGGTTCAGCAGTGATCTGAATGATTTAAGCAGTGGCTTCAAGCTGCAGGTACCAGCTGGCTTCAGTCAGGTTCCACTCTGTCACAGATACCTCGTTTAGTGTGAATCAGAGCCGACAGCCTCCTTCCAAACTGGAAACCAGTAATAAAGGTTTGGGGGGGTGGGTTTAGCTTGTCTGGTAACTGGAAACATGATAAAATTAAGAAACGTCTGACTGAAAACAACATTAAACTACAGAATAAACCAAACTAAAGCAACAATAACCGAAGGTTTAGTGAACACTGGTGTCCTCTCCACAGAAAACCCAACATTCAACAAGGGCGTCCTCAGTCTCACGAGTCACATAAACACTCGTCGTTCTGCCTGTGATAATCTCACAGCATTTCAAGTCACATTGATTTTCACTTCTGCTCCCCACAGTAATCTCTTATCCTCTCCCCGTGTCTGTTACCCTCTTCCTCCCTGCTTTCACTTCTATTAGCTGCACTCACTCGTATGGATTTTAGTGCTCTGGCTATACGGGCAAACAGTAACGTTGCACTTGAAAAGGATTACAGGATAAAGATATCTACGTGTGCACACTCAGAAGATGTCCCCTGCTTTTCTGTTTTCTGCTGGACCTTTGATCCTTTTAAATCAGATCAGGTAATCCCACCTTAGTCTCCCAGCTGCAGCGGCTCCGTGCAGGTATAGGGACGAGCTGTCTCACCAGTTTGTCACAGATTTACAGAATAGAAAAAAACACGTTTGTTTACTTGAGTAGAGGATTTTTACTACTTATGTTTTCTCAGGATAAATCCCTCTTAGAAATAAAACTTTGCAACATTTTTCATTTACATTTAGATTCTTATAAATTATGAAATAAATGTATTGAAGTCAAGATAAAGATCCTAAAATTCAGAAGTACAAACAAGTCTTGGCAGTTCTGTGTTATTAGTTCTCAGAATAACAACAGTTTTGCAAATTTTAGACAATCTTAATATTCTAGAAAATGTTTAGAGCTCCTGACAAAATGGGAATAAAATATAAACCATCGTTAAAAGACAGAAACTCATAGTTGTTATCTGTGTAAGGAGTCGTTTGCAATCAGGATCTTTAAAGTATTTTTTGGGAACTGCTGAAGATTGATGGTCTTTCTTTTTAGAGGGTTGAATTTAAGCTTTTTTTGCTATTTTAATAAGATGCGGGGTCCAATACTTCCCTGTAAACTGCTGATGTGCTCTCCATCATGAAGGACATTTGCTTTTTAGATAATTCTGCTCTGAGTTTCATTTTTAATCATGCAGATCATGATGAAGCCTGCATGTTTTACCACTATTAAACTTCCTTGTTACCAAAAGAACTGTTAGGTGTTGATTGATTGATTGATTGATTGGTTGATTGATTGATTGATTGATTGATTGATTGATTGATTGATTGATTGATTGATTGAAACGTTTATTTGAACACAAGACATCATAAAAAAATAAACACAGTAAAAAAATAAAGATATATACAAATAAAAGAAAAAAAAGTCTTAGCCCAAAGGGAATGGGTAAGACTTTTTTTCTTTTATTTGTATACATCTTTATTTTTTTTACTGTGTTTTTTTATGATGTCTTTATTTTTTTATTTATTGAGAATAGATTTTTCCAAACCTTAAAAGAGATTAAAAATGCAAATTCATAATTTTGTGAATCTGACTATTGCTGCAAAGTTAAAACTGCAACATTCTTTCCTTTCTGACTCTGGTTTTGTTCTGCAGCACCGAGGCTCGTTTCTATCACCTAATCGTTCTCAAACATTCTCTCCAACTCTGCCAGGACCGCCTTTCTCAGTTATCTGTTTATGCGAGCAGAGTCTTTAAATGCAGGCAGCTTTTATAGTTCAGAGTCTGCGAGGTGGCAGCTAATAATGTCAGCTCTAATGATGCTTCAGCTCAGAACACCGCTACGGTGCCAGCTAACTGAGGCCAGCATGGCAACAGTCCTGAACTGTTGAAGGAAAGTTCTGAGTTTGAAAATCTAAATGTAAATTTAGTCATGAATAACTTTGATAGAAAAGCAAAAAACGGACTACATTTGTTGAGCCCTAAATTTAAATTCTTTAATTAGTTTGTTGAACTAGAAGCTGGAAGCAGCAGGAACTCAAAGCAGCTCTTTGTTTAATGATCAGCATGTAGCCGTTAGATAAGAAATCTGGTTCAGGTGACGGTTGATGGTTGCATCTGATCTGTTATAAATGATAAACACACATATTTGGGAACATGTTTTAATTTAGCTCCGTAGCTGCTTGTTCTGGCAGCATGTGTCTTTTTGTGGGTGTCTATTCTCCTTTAGCAGAAGCACAACACAGTTATGGACCTGTTGGTATGTAACACAACAAGCTAACAAGGGCTAGCTATAAAATCACAGTTTTCCTTTTTTGCAGCACATTAGGGAGAAAGACAAGTTGACTTGGAATTCCAGAAGGTCAAACAGCAACTAAACAACACAGAACTCAGTTTAACGGCTTTAGGAAAGGTTTAAGAGTTTATAGTCATTTATTTGCAACAGAGAAGAAGCCTAGAAAACAGTGAGGACAAAAACTCTCATTAAAGTAACACAGAGCAGTTTCCTGCTCCTCTGCCCTACTGGTTGAAAGTGGAATTATAACTACCGTAAACAACCCCGCAGCAGAGTGGTGTCAGATATGAAACTACCTCCCTCAGATATAAGGAAACTGGTCAGGAAGCTCAGGGTTAGGTTTCACACCTATGGACTAAGAGAGTGCAGACTTAGGACTTATATATACTTATATATATGTATCTTATATATAATAATAATTCATCGAATTTATATAGCGCTTTGTTAGGACACTCAAAGACGCTGCATGCACTCTCACATTCACACACTGCTGATGATGGTAAGCTACTGAGTAGCCACAGCCGCCCTGGGGCGGTCTGACAGAAGCGAGGCTGCATTGTTGCGCCATCGGCCCCTCTGACCACCACCAACAGAGGCAATTCGGGTTAAGTGTCTTGCCCAAGGACACAACGACGGTGACAGACCGAGTGGGACGCGAACCCGCGACCTTCCGATTGCGGGGCGTCCACTTAACTCCTATGCCACCGTCGCCCCAATATTCAGTCTTTGGTGCAGACCAAGAAAGAAGCTGCTGCTCAAAGCAACACTTTTAAGCTCAAATTAAAAACTGCAGCTGCTCACAAGAAAAAGACATCATCATCATCTGTAACGTCTAAACCTATTTGATGCTACTGGTTGCTAATGATCTGTAGGTCTTGTTCTTACATGTGCACAATCAAACTTCGACGTGTCAGTCTTATTTATTTTGTCATCATTCTTTGCTTGGTCCTTTCCCCTTTTAAAACATTGCCATTCAGCTTAAAAGACTCATCAATCATCATCATCAATAAAACCCAACCCAAACCTTCTAATTACTCCTTTTTTAAAGATGCTGAGACTTCATTTCTTTCTTTTCTTCTTTACTTAGAATCTGTTTTTTCTTTCATGAAATACTGTAGTATGTATAGAGATGTTGAAGGCTATCATTTATTTGTATAAAAATCATATAAAAATCTGTGAAAATGTTTCATCACTGATTCATCTTCAAAAATAAACTTACTCATTAATTCATTATTATTATTATTATTAAAGGCACACTTAGCAGTTTTGGCTTGCTTTTAGCACCCCCTAGTGTTCAGTTAGTGACAGCGAAAGTGAAACATATCTCCTCGCTGTGCGTTCGTCTTTTTAACACCTTAATCTAACTGCTGAAATGTCTCCTCAGCCTTCATTAGTGTCTACAGGAGCGGTGCATCACTAAATCAAACAAATCAGCTGTGTTCATGATCTAAAACATGCAGGAAACATGCTGGAAGCAGATTGCAGCACTAGGCATGTCAGCTCCATTTTATTAAGTCCAACAGGAACCGGACCGCCACTCTGAAGTTGCAAGTGCAGTATTCTGGCCACAGAAGGTGGTGGGGGTCTGAGTGACATTTCATTAACCCTGTAAAGGTTCATTTTAGCACATACTGGCTCAAGAAAATGATTTAACAATATAAAAAGTTTCATATGGCTATAAGCTTCTTTGTCCTCCCAAATCTCCAACCCTAACACTAAAAATAGCACATTTTTGTGTGAGTAAACCAACCAATCTGAGAGAATCACACCAATTCTGACATGATAAATATTATTAGTTCATGTTTGAACCTATGTGTCCTGTTCATATGAGGATATTGCTCCTGCAGATTTCTAAATTGGAACCACTCAAACAAAACAAACACAGGTCCAATATGAAAGTTATAATGATCCTTCCAACAGGGTTATTTGTAGCTGCCTCTCATCTCTAATTACTCCACAGTAAATAGCTTTAGATCGACACATCCACAGAAAAGCAAACACGCGTGAACTTTATTCTTTAGCTCTAACCACATATTTGTATTCAAGACTATTTGATCAAATTATATTTGAAATCCACTGAGTGGGTGTAGAGGAGCGTAGCTAATTTATCTCTGCTCCCCGAGTTAATGAAGAGCTAAACGCTCCCGGATTATTCAGTTCATGTAGGAAGTTGCTGTGGAATTAAAAAAAAAAAACAAAAAAAAAAACGTGCAGATTTATTCGGATGATGTGAGCAATCAGCAGGAATCAGGCTGGTGTTAATTTTCACACATAACAATGCATCTTCCTGAGCTGCTAGAGGAGTTTTTGCACCTGCAAAAACAAAACAATCGGATTTCGGTTTAAAAGTTGACACCCTGAGTGAAGCTGTAGCCGAGATGCAAATGTGTACTTTCATCTGAGTCACGAAGAATCCTGTTTGTTATTATTTTTGGCATTTAGATTTGTTTTTGCAAGCCAAATGACTTTTGAACTCACTTGGCCCAAAAACACACACACACACACACACACACACACACACACACACACACACACACACACACACACACACACACACACACACACACACACACACATTTTATTTACATTTTTACAGAACCAGCTGTTGTAAGATGACCTTTTATCTCTCCTGAATATTTTACCTGAAAGAGTTCGACTTTGTTTTCTTGGCTTTTATTATTTGTTGCTCTTCGTTTTATCATTTGCACAAACACTCATCAACTTTGTGCATCTTTGCAATTAATTCTTATAATTAGTTATCCTTACTTAGCTGCAGTAATTAATTTGCTTCATTTAGTGTGATATTAGTTTAACAGAGATGTTTTATTCATGGTCAAATTAGTGTGATTTTTTTCTCCCAGCATGTAAATTATAGCACATTTGAATGTTGGGATTCTACTGTGTGAACAACAAACCCAAACAGAAACCAAAAAGAGGTTTTTCTGTATTTATGTTGCAAAGTCCTCCAACTAAGACACATTTCTAACACCTTCTAACACGGCTGAAACCTGACCTTTACCCACACGGTGAAACTAGTAAACACCTGTTTTGTGATGGTTTGACAACAACAATCCCTAAATGTTCTTTTTTCTTCTCCTCTATGTAAACACAAGTTTAAGTCCCTGCTGCAGGCGAGTTCTACTTGTAAACATGTTGTGACAGTTCTATAAACTTCCACTTTGCTGCGTTGGATCTTTGTATTTAGACACAAACGAGCATTTCCACATCCAGCTGCAGGCCCACGCTGAACTAAAGGAATCTTCCACCTTTTGAAAATGCTTTTGTCTGTAAAAGTCATAAATAACTATTTTCTTAGTCACTGAGTAGCTTTCTGAATAGCCTTTGTGCAGGGAAATAGTGTTTAGGTCCAACAGGATTGATGTGCTAACAGCTAGATGTCTAGATATTTCTAGATTGTAGTTAGTGCAAAATATTATAAACCTCATCTACGCCAGTTTGCAAATGATCACATGATCAGAGTAGCAGGCTCTCCGACAGCCAGCTGAACTTAATCGTGTCTAAAGCGTCTAACTTTGAGCACCTCAAGGTATTTTCTGGGATAATTGTGCCGTCTGACCGCTGATGCCATCATGGTTTTGTTGTTTTATTTTCCAGCTTCCACTGAATGCATCTCTCAGTGTAGCTGATCTGTTTCACTTGTGTTGCTGGAGGGACTATAGGAGCGTTTCCTTTTTCGGAACTTCCAGGTAAATCTGTGAGCGTGAAATTGACCAGGAGATCCAAAGCCCCGGTCCTCTTAAGCTGTCCTGTCTCCATATATATTTGGCCCTGTAAGGAATTTGATGAAACGTCAGCACATTGCGACCACTGCACAGTGAGTTACGTCATCGATCAGCGCAAAATGCGCAAAAAGCCATAAACAAAGATCGACACGATGGAGGAAGCAGCAATGAAGGGAGCAACAATAGTCGGCACGTTTATGTTTGCTATGTTGTTATATGCAGCGATGGCTTCCATCGCTCGTCTCTCTAACAACTCGTGTTTTCCTAAATAACAGTTCCCGCCACATATATGCATTTCCTATTTCCTCCTGAGTTTACATAATTTCCGACTGAGTTACAACCAATCGGCAGTGTTCCCACCCAGCGTCTTCACCGGGCTTTTTATCGGGCCATTCCGAATACCTACCCCTGATCAGGTACTCTGAAGATTCTGGAAAACTGTTGTTCGGCCGGCCCAGTCAAGTGGAGACAAGCACACGTTGGGAACTTCTTGTAAATTTACCCCGAAGTTCCGATAAAGGAAACGTACCTTATGTTTCCCGGCTGGCCAGGGAACTCCTAGGGATTCCCCTGGACGAGCTGGCCCAAGTAGCTGGGGAGAGGGAAGTCTGGGTCTCTCTCCTTAAGCCTAATTTATACTTCTCTGTTTTTGTCAGTACGGACGGATGGACCGCCATGATCCGTCGTTGCAAGAGCTCTGCAGCAGGCCTGCAAGGTCAAACGGAGTCGAGCTCTCTTTTCTAAACATCCGTCCAACGAGACGGAGAGCGCAAGCTTGTGATTGGTCAGAATGCCGCTTCTTTAAATACGTCACCAGCTCCGCCATCGCCGCCTCGAAAAATAAAAAGAGAGCTGACGATATCTAGCGGCAAACACGGAGCAGCTTGAAGAATACCTCGCTGTAAAACTCCGAAAATATGAACATTTATTCACCCGTGACTGGAGGAGTATAGAGATACGCAGCAAGCGTTTTATTCGTGGACGGAAATTATGGGAAACGTGGGTTTAGAGGTGGCGAGCGCATGAAGAGGTGGAGGAGAATGAGGGACAAGTTTGTCCGTGTTATAAAGTCTCTTAAATGCAAAAAAGCACAATATAAACTGCAAATATAAACTGTAAATGCACTATTTTGCACCAGATACATGACAGGATACCCCAGAAAGGCGCTACGCCCTCTGTTGTCCTGGCGGGGAACTGCTTTGCAGCACAGGTGATGGAGAAGTTCGAAAGCAAAACGGTTCCGTGAATGCGTGCGTGTCTCTGCCTCGGGGAGCTGACGGAGAAGTATAAATTAGGCTTTAGGCTGCTGCCCCCGTGACCCGACTCAGATAAATGGATGAAAATAAATAGATGGATGGACGGACGGACGGACACCTCACACTGAAGCACCAAAACTGTATATCCATGATTTTTCTATTGCCACTTGTTTGGTCTCATATTTTAAAACTCTTGCCCCGTGAACCAGGCCTTAGTCCACCATCCCCACCCTTCTCAATGCCTCATTCACTCACATGAGGACTTTAGAGATATTTCTGAGCTTATTTTGCTTCTGCAAAAGCAATAAAACAGTCAAATTAAATAAATCTTAACGTCTACAGTTGTACACAAAGATAATGAAAATAATGTTGACCTCCTTTTAAAGGCCACATTAACATCAAATTGACCTTTGGCAAGTACGCGTGAAAGAGCTACGAGGAGAAAATGGTGGAACTATAATTCCTTCCACTATTTGTCATTCATTTACTCACTGAAACGGAGGAGATCTTCTGTATGGTTCTTCTTTTTTGTTTTTCCTTGTGCTCATAATCTATCATCTAGACTTTATCTCCCTCCAGCCACAAAAAACCGTTCAGTCTAACTCTGAAACACTTTCTTCCTCATTTTTCAGTCTGTTTCTTTTCTACTTTTGGAAATAAAAGCATCAATCAGAGCGTTGTGCGATACAGACAATAATCATTTTTCAAACTGTGTTTTTCTTTTTAAATATCTGTTTTTTTCTGTTAAATATAAAATAATATAAGAGTCATATTTAAGAGGGTTATTGTGGGCCGCCCTAAACATTACAGTTGCTCCATTAAGGCAAACTGGTCAGATATAAAACCCTAATCTGACACATTTGGACGTTTTTCTTGCTGTGGAAATTTTATTTTAGCTATAAAGACACTGGAACTTTATTCTCATTTTGGCCTCAAACTTCCTTAAAATACTTTATTTATTTAAAAGGCTCTGCCCATCTTTGGATGTTAGCTTGAGAGAGTATTTGTCACGGTTCTGGCTCCCCGACCCCCACTCCATGTCTAATCACCCCTGAACTCCTCCACCTCAGACCCAAACCTGCCCCAGGACACCAGAAACCAGCCTGCATCCCACGAGTCATTCCCCTCAGACCTAACCAGCTTCAGGACTCCACTACCCATCATGCCCCGCAACAGACTTCCTGCCCACGTCATCAGCACGGGAGTATTTCAGGAAGTCGACGCTCCTACTCGGAGCTCAGTCATCGTTCCAATTAGCGTTTCATGCTTAACCTGAACCTTTTCCAGAGCTTCCTGACCAGCCAGTTTCTTCGACACCCACCAGTCTACGCACCAGTTCTGTCGACTACCAGGAAGTCGTTTCTGTTTTTTTCTGGAACCACAACGCGCTCTCGTTTCCCTTCGATCTGTGTGCTGTGGTTCCTATATTAACTGTTCAAACCCTTTGTCAGTTCACTCCACACTTGGGTCATAACAACACACCACATTCAAACTCACACTTCTGTCTGCTCAGTCCAGTCCTAGCCAGATCCTGACTATTTTAATCCACCCAGGACTTCTACTGCTCTCTTCTGACCACTAAATCAACACAGCTTTCGTGGTTGCCAGTCAAGGTGGGTGAGTCCATGAATGCAAATTTTCTTTGTTACATAGAAGAGTCTGGCTTTTCTGACCTGATGGTTTTCCCGTCTATTCCTGCCCCAACATTAACATTTAACAATATGGGTTGAAGACTATCTCCATGTTCAGCATGCATGTGCAACTCAGAGTGACAAAGAACAAGTGTTATACAGTTTCTCAGGGAGTGAGACCTTTAAATATAACACCATAATGTCTCCTGGTATGTGCATCCTGTGCCATGACAGGATTGAGGCTTTACACAAGAGGTTAATGTCACACCAAGCTGCTCAGACTATATAACGTTCTTGTAAACCGCATCATTTCCTGGAATGCCTTCATCCACAAAAGACGCCCAAAAACAACCTAAATTCAATACCAATCATGGCGCTGTAAAGCCGCCACAAAAATACAATAAAGACATGAAACAAGGCCTGCAGCGTGCACATAAAGCTTACACTCTGGGGATAAAGGCTGAAACCTCTCTGTTTCTCCAGAAACAGTTCCTAAGTGTGCAGAGTTAGGAGGATGCCATGCATCTCTGAGACCTAAAAGCTTCCGCTGTTTCTTGGGCCATGTCGACACACAATTCATTCACAATTATCTCTAAAGTTTGTCAGATCTTTAGAAGCATTCGAGATGTTTTCCCTCATAAATTAAAAACACTCAGAGGAAAGATCTGGTTATTGTGTGATTTAAACTTCTTCCTTTGTCTTGCTTTGAAATCTCCACAGCGATAACAGCACCTCTCACCCTGGTTTCACACACACTCTGCAGGGGTTGTCAGTGTGTTAGTTCTGGTGCAATGAACTGTCCTTGTTTGTCTGACTGACAGCTTCCCTGCTGAGTGTAAATACAGGATTTATGGTGCACAGTACCGGCCCAGGGCACTGCAGCATCCTGTATGTATTTCTGTTTCCTTACTCAACATGTGGCCTTTGGTCCAGTGGATTATAACGAAGTCTAGATGATCAGACAGCAGCTTGAGGCAGACCTGAAGGTGTTCTTTACTTGTATAGTTTAAGATTAAAGCCCCAGTGTGTAATATTTTTACTGTTTACTACCACATTCTGTGTATCCAGTGCACAAACTTGTCCTTTTTCATTAATATTTCTCACCAACATCAATTCTAAATATTCCTCTCATGTTCAAGTTTTACATTTTTAATACATAAATTGTGGTCGACGCTCCATGGTCATCTTCCATCTTGAAATTTGGTAGCTATTTAGGGACATATGAGCTCCACGTTATGTGTTTGCACTATGACTGTAACCTGAAAGAAACAGCAGAGGGCAGCAGTGCGCCCTGGAAGCATGGCGTCTGCCAATGCAACTAAGAAGAGACGAGACTAGCTGTTACACTGTTGCTGTACTTTGTTAGTTTGAATAACAAACAATGAAATCAAAAGACACATCAAATATGTCAGATCTTATTGATTTCCAACACTCAGCAGCTGCATATGATGAGAACCCCGCCCGCAACAGCTAGACACCAGCCTCCAAGTGTTGTTCCTGACTCACCTCAGCTGATCATTTCTTTTCTTCATAATAAAGCTCCCAATCCGGTCCCAACGTATCAGTTCCAAAGTCCTTCTACAAGAAAGTTCCTTCTATTAAAGTCTCCTCTCTTACCGCAGCTTGCCGTGTCTCTCCCAACACGCTTCAGCGGTCGTCCGCTAGCCGGTGGCTACGTTAGCATTAGTTTACTTCAGAGCCGGTGGCTACATTAGCATTAGATTACTTCATCTCCACAGCGTGTCCCCGGCTCTAGCCAAACCTCATCGGCTATCCAATCGCTAAACAGCCAGTGGTTGATGTTAGCTCCATCTTGATCTTCACTGCGGCTCACACCGTGTGCCACGATCAGCTGATGGCTAACCGGCATGAGCTTGTTTACTCCGCTGCTCTGATCCACATGACACCGGACGCCACAGCTGATGCCACCCCTCCTTCATGTGTGAATCGGTGACAGCTATGCTAGCTTCCTTCAGGACTGGTAGGTTGATATAATAACAGCTAACAGCTGTGTTTCCTCTATGTTTCCAGCCGTGATGCTTGTTGACCGAGGGGGGTGGCGGATTGCGCCGCATTGTCGCCGGGGGGTGGGAGGGGGAGTGATTGCTGGAGGTTGTTGCCTTTTTGAGTGGGCCACTGTAGCTGCAATACTTACTCTAAACTGCATGGTGCTAAAGAGTCGCAATTTTTACCATGATCTCTATGAATATCCCACATAGGGCCTTTAAAGCATCATGATGAACGTTTCTGATCCATGTGGTGGAACTGTTTACACAAACTCATCATCATTCACTTGATATTTGCTTTTTAAGGAGCTGAACTTTCTGATTCTGATGTAGGAAAACCTCAATGTTGTCTGTTATCATGATTGTGTGTGTGTGTGTGTGTGTGTGTGTGTGTGTGTGTGTGTGTGTGTGTGTGTGTGTGTGTGTGTGTGTGTGTGTGTGTGTGTGTGTGCAGTCAGGCACCATGTTGGCTGCTTCTTTATCCCATTAAAACAGATGTTAGGATTTTTGCTAACGAGTTCAAGGCTGCATTCCACTTCTTTACTTGCAAAAAGTCATTGAAGAAAATGCACAGAAACATGTCTTCTATATGGAATGCAAACCTTATTAATACACACCTGCTTTCTCAACTATATTGGGCCAAAATGCTTCCCACTAAACAGACATACGTTTGTGCAAACAAAAAAAAGTATTTTTTATTTTTCTACAATGAGGCGACAGTTGATCCCCCACAGGTCATCACTGCAGGAATTGGAGAGTTTGTGTAGGAAAAGATCCCTTTCTCTCCACCCATTCTCTCAGATCACCATATCTGGAAAGCAAAAGGTGTGTATGAGTGTGCGTGCGCACGCATGCGTGTGTGTGCGTGCGTGTGTGTTTATGCTTGAGCAAATAATCTCATCAGCCACCAAATGGATTTTATTGAAACTCTCAGAAAATAATTATTACTTGTATATTTACAACTGATTAACTTTTGGAGTCAGTCCAATAACAACATGGCTGCCTCAGCTAATCAACCTGAGCAAACACAAAAAAAAGCAATATTTCAGTCAATTTTATAGATTTTGCAATAAAATTTGGGGTGTTAGTAGCTGAGAGATACCAATCAGGGCAGATAGCAGGGTGCTTCGTGGTTCTGGCTGATGTAACAATCACAGCTTTATTGGCAAACAAATGACAACTTATGAAAGATCTATCAGATGTTTGATGAGTTGGACCAAGGAGTACTTATTTTCTTTAATGCAGCTGAAGCTAGGACCAAAAACACCTATGACTAGAGCTTCCTACAAAACGAGCCAATAGGGCTGTCAGAGTATTCAGGTGAGAGAAAAAACTGGTCAATGTCATTTAGGAAAAAGTTGTTTAGACAAGAAGCTTGAGTAATGTTAACCCCTCACAAGAGTGTTATTTAAAGGGATATACCACCCAAAAGTAAACTTTTGTGTATTGCTATACAGTAAATAAGTAGGAAAAAACTATTTGTAACCAGCCATTTCATTGTAGCCAGTCATTTTCCTGATCCGACAGTACTCATTTAGATTTAACTTAGCATTAAATGAAGTAAGTGAATGGTACCAACTAGCCTTGAGTGTGAAAAAGTCATTGTTTCTGAAACAGTCATTTTTTATGGCAGTTTGCCAACAACGTGTGCATTTGTGTATGTGGAAGCAGGTGTCTTTGGGGTTGCTGTGTCGTGTCCATGCACCTTTCAGCGGAAGCTTACAGCTGTGCTTTGTCATAAAGTAGTCCCAAGTCTAAAATAGTGCCTGTAATTTTTTAGTACTTATTATTTTCACTTGCAGTCAATATGATTATTGAGGTCACCAAGCAGAAATAGAATCACTATTGACTAACTTTAATGACTTTTTCACACTCAAGGCTAGTTGGTACCATTCATTTACATTGTTTTATGCTAAGCTAATGCTAAAAGACTTATCTAACTATGGAGAATATAGCAATAGACAAAATTTTACTTTTTTGTGGAATATCCCTTTAAAGAGACATCTGAATCTTTGTTTTTATATTATCTCATTCCATTCCATTACGTGAACAGTTTTTTAAGAATTACTAAGAAATGATGGCGTTGGCGTTGGCCTTGGCTAATGCCTGGGTAACTTTATTTCTGCTCATTGTGAATCTTAACTATAATGACTAATGCATTTACCTACCTTTTGTCTAAAATGGGAGGTGTTAACAACACCAGACGCCATGCCAAAATCAGTATTGCTTTTTTCCTTTCAATAAGAAAAAAAATCATAGAATTGATCAACTCAATCAAGCTATAATGCTAAGGTGTGAGTTGGGAGTAGGTGATTTGTTTGTCTCTTTATGCACGCTGCTTCCACATCCGCTGAAGGTACATTCATAGATCTGGTGACCCAGAACAGAAAGCTTTTAAAAATCATGCCAGCATCTTAGTGTCACTGCTGATATTATGCAGCTAATACTACACACTACACTATGTGTGTGTGCGTGGCTTTCTGGTAGAAGTTTGATTTCTTTTAGCCTAAAGCATTTCCAAGTTGAGCTGTACTCTATGATGTCTCAGGAGAAACGCACAAGTCTTAAGCTAAGTTGCTGTTCAGCTGAGTTTCTGTCAATTTTCTAACAGCTGACAAACAAGTGAAGGTACACCTGGAAGCACAGCTCATGCTGAGAGATGGCTGCTGCACCGCTGAATACATTAGCTGTTAGCGGCTGTTGCTATGGTGTACTCTGCTGGGATGTGCTCGGTGTGTGTTGTCTATTGTGGATGTTTGTGTTTCCACAAGTATTCATCTGAGTGTGTGTGGCTATCTGGGTCTTATTTTGTGAGAATATTTTAGTCTCCTTGTTGGTGTGAGTTTTATTTCCTTCTTTTTCTAGCTTGTGTGTTGCTGTGTGTGTGTGTGTGTGTGTGTGTGTGTGTGTGTGTGTGTGTGTGTGTGTGTGTGCGTGCGTGTGTGCGTGCGTGTGTGTGTGCGTGTGTGTGTTGCTTCATAACATGGCGTGTAACTTTAACAGGCTTGTCCTCCATTAGTGGCTCAGCACCAAGCTTAAACTGAGCAGGAGGAGAGAGAAGGAAAGATGGAGACACACACACACACACACACACACACACACACACACACACACACACAGACACGGTCACATTTTTAAAATTCCACTCAGCTAAAGCAGCAGGCCAACTGAACCTCATACAGCCGAGTAAAATAGCTTAATTCTATTTCATTATTTTAAGTTTAATCATATTTTAGAGCCCTGAATGCAAATTTGATTTCTGGTTTCAGATATTAGAGCTAACCTGTTGACTAGGTATTTTTTTAATCAGATGTTTTTTTCCCCTAAAAAATCTAAATGATTCTATGCTATCAAAAAAGCTGAAGAGCTCATTAAACGCTGATGTGCTACATTTTTGAGATTGCATGTGCATGAGCAGTAGTGATGCACGTGACATAAACTTGTCACCAAAATATTTCTTTGGCTTAATTCATGACATTATGCTCAGTTTGGAAAGTGTTTGTGAAAATCTACTTTTGTCACAAGAAATGGTGTTCACTTGAATATTAGTGTTGCAATTGCAGCAGAGAAAGTTGTGCACTGGGCAATAATCTGTATAACTGACAGGATGAAGTGATCATGAGTTATTCCCAGATGCACAGAAGTGGAGCTACATAAGAAAATCACAGAGGACAGGTGTTGTTGGTAAGGTCTACACCTAGCTTAGTTTTGCACAATTTTATCCAGATATTATTTAATTTGGCTTTTAACAAAGTAACATTGACTTGAGGAAACCATCAAAATCCCAGTAGCTCAAAGGTGAATTTGAAGTAAATACAGATCCCCAAAAATCAGAGCAAGACAATCCAAATAGTTTGAAAGTCCAGATTTAAGATCAGAGCCATCCCATCATACTTCAGAGTGGACCAGATCCCTCATAACAAACCACAAAAGGTGAGATTATCTGATAAGATTTTCATTGTCATTACGGTAATCATGCACGAGTGTCGAAAGGGACGGAGCGGGTCAAAACTCATCCTGCCGTATGAACATGGCTTTACTCTACACCAAGACTCAATGATCAGATTAGACTGCTCATGTTAGAGCAGGGTTTCTCAACCAGCACACCTGATTTACATATGTGTGCACTGCCTCCTCAGCATGACATCAAATACTGCAGAAGCCTGCTAATCTCACATGCATTTAATTCAGGTGTGTGGCAGCAGGAAAACACCTAAAACATGTGGGACATGGGGTCGCTGAGGGTTGGTGAAACCTGTCTTAGAGTGATGAAAGCCAAAAGAAAATTCTTATGCTTTTTAGAGGCTCAAAGCACTGTTTTAGATTGTTGATTAACTGCATTCTAGGACCACTTTAATTTGTAGATCATGAATTTGAACCACATTTCTGCACTTCTTGCAAAGGCGAATGATTTCCATAGCAGGGGGTGTTTTTTTTTTTTTATCAAATCCACTGAAAAAATGGTAAATCCCCATTTCTCATGTTTCAGACTCTTATAAACTCTTATATATATAAACCAGAAAATGTTGCCTTTAAAAAATAAAATAGAAGATCATTTTTAGAAGAAGCTTTAAAGGCATACTATGCAACTTTTCACTTTTCATCGCCAGTATGTGCTAAAATGACCCTTTACAGGGTAATGAAATGTCACTCAGACCCCCACCGCCCTCTGTGGCCAGAATACCGCACTTGCAACTTCAGAGTGGCGGTCCCTGCTGGACTTAGAAAAGGGAGCTGACATATCTGGTGCTGCAGTCTGCTTCCAGCATGTTTCCTGCATGTTTTAGATCATGAACACAGCTGATTTGTTTGATTTAGTGATGAACCGCTCCTGTAGACACTAGTGAAGGCTGAGGAGATGAACGCACAGCAAGGAGATACATTTTACTTTCGCTTTGGCTAACGAACACTAGGGGGTGCTAAAAACAAGCCAAAACTCCCCAGTGTTACTTTAATCAGCTTTAGAGAAATGTAGGATGGGGAATGAATCTGCTCTGAGCCCCAGGACTAAAATATTAAAGACTATTGTATTCAGTAGATAAACTCTGGTGTTATCAGCTTTACTTTTGATATTTTCATTTAATCTGTTTTGTCACAACTTCCCCAAAGTCCCAGAGACACATTTTCTTCCATAAGAGATTTGAGGAAAATGTTTAAGAAGTTTAGAGAATCCACTCATCATGAGGATCATTACAGTTTGATCAGAACTCTCTAGGGTAGCAAAGCGTGTCTTTGGAGTAGTGTGAAATTTTAAGCTGTAAAAAACTTTATTTGTCTTTACTGAGATGAAAAAGGACATCTTTAACATTTTAGTGGCCATGTCTTCTTCTGACAGCAGAGAAAAGAAAATGAAGCAAAGTGTATAATAACTAGAAAATTGCAGCAGTACCAGGAAAGAGCAGTTTGATAAAAATCTTAATATGAAAGATTTTATTAAAATCCTCCATAATGGCTTCAGTAGGAATATGTAACACAGACGATGGAGTTGAACTGAAAGAGAAAGAAACAACAAGAGAACAAGTCTTTGTCGAAGATGACCTTCTGTTGGTTTTTATGAAACACGGAGCCCGTTCCCTTCTAGAATTACAAAAGGGTGAAAAACAGTATCCTTGTGTGATTTATTGAAGAAGGTGGAAATGTGAGAACAAGGACAAAACATGACTAACAGAAAGGTTGTGAAATGTTTGTGTTTAGTGTCCACTCAGCTACACGTGTCAAGCACAAGTGTCTTTTTTGTAAAAGGTCTTTAACATGAGGATGAAATTTGGCTTGCAGACTCTCCACGTGGGCCTGGATGTGAGCTTGTAGGAAGCTGGCGTCTATCCCAGCATCCAATGGGTGACAAGAAGGTGCGCCCTGGTCAGTTCATCAGTCTGTCACGTGTCTTTGATTTCCTAAAATTCAAAAAATTCAAAATAAACCTCCAAAAATGTGTATTTATGAAACAAAAGTTCATTGACACCAAAGTTTATTGCCATCATGTTGAAAAAATTTCAATGTCCAAAATTTCTGTTCATGCAAAGTTCTGTTTTTGCACCTTATCACTGCCATCAGTCACACGTCACATGGTTGTTTATAAGCATAGCAGCACAATGTAGCCCTTATGGTGCATGCAGGACTAAGAGCTGTTTACCCTATTGGCTCTAAAAATAATTTTAACAGACATCCCTGTTGTTGGTTTATTAAAAGCTCACTGGTCTGCACAGAAGGGCATCAGGACTCCTCCATTTATAAATCAGGGCTTTCAAACATGTTGGGTTGTCATGGTCTGATTTTTTGATGTTTGGAAAACTGTTCCGACATTTCATAAATTTTGCCGTGTCAACCACGCTTAAAGTATGGAAAACATTTTTTAAAGCAGAAATCTGAGGGGGGTTATCCGACAGCACCATCTAGAAGATGACAAATGTTTAGCACCTTAAGCCCGTATTCCTACTTCCGAATTTACGACTGAGAGGAATGCCTCTTGTCCATGAACACGCACCTCTAGCAGAGCTAAAACACATTGTTTTACAATTAGCACTCTCATGTGCTTTTAATTCAAATATATTATTAAAGACTAACCTCTACTTCACACTGGAAGCATCAGCGTCACGGAACGGCAGCGAGTTTCGCTGCATGCCAATACACACCCGGAGAATCTCAGCCACAAAGCGGATTCTCCGCCGTCCTCCACACTTGACTCACAAGATCACAAGATCCCTCGAGACTTCAAAGGTCACAGTTTATTTATGCCATCTGCCAAAAAGAAGGAAATCACGTTTGATATTGCTGATGATGTCATATATAATGTTGTTCCTCCACTGCCAGGATTAAAGCCATGAAAAACACACCGCTGCACTTCTCGAACGATGCAGGGAGTAAATAAGCCGTGAGGTCACACGTATAGATGTAATCTTCTTGTTATGTTCTTCCTGTGTTTATTTTTCATCTTCATTGGTTTTTCTTGTTTTAACACAGTATTATGATGTTTCATTTACCTTTAATCACTGACGGTTTCGGCGACATTTTGCTTTGGCTACCGTCTGTCTAGAATTATAGGCTAGGTAAGATTATCACTTTTACGGCTACATAATCAGAATATTTAATAAATCATACATCATTCCTCATAGGTGGAAAACTCTGTATTGTAGCTGTGGTTGACTGAAAACCCTTTTTTAAAAGTTTTATCTGATTATAATGGGTCACTTTGAGTTTTTCATGCAGGCTGAACATGAAAATAGTCTCCTACACCTACCTCCTGCATTATAGAAAATTGACGGTGAAAAGCTAGGATTTGACAAACCTGACAGATCTACGTCACACTGTCACTTAACATTCATGGACTCACCCATCTTGGCTTTTGGCGGGCAAGGCTGTTGTTGGTTTAACGTCCGGAAATCAGCTAACAGTTAGCATTAGCAACTTCACCACACAGCAGAAGCACCTCCTGGCTTTAGTTATTTGTGGAGATAAAACATCCATGTTGCAAATCAGTGGTACCAGTGGCATTGCTGTTATCCAATCAGAGGCAAGATGTCCAAATATCAGGAAAAAAGACTCCAAAACCTGCCGCCTGAAGCTCAGCTGTGATGTGGGCAATTTTTAGGTCCGAGAAATGGTGCACAGTGCACCGGTATATTTTTTCCCTCCTAGAACGACTTACAAGGCATTCGTCCTACTAGAGACCACTGCAAATGTATTGATTACTGAGTGTCCCACTCCTTTAATGTTCAAAAAACTCCCAACAAGAAAAGAAAGTAAAATTCTCAAGAGTCTTCCAATGATTTCCTTTACAAAAACATCATTTCTAACTAAATATTTTGTTACTTTTATTTATTTCAGAAAGACCTTCTGAAACAAAACCTTCCTCACATCTGGTTTAGGGGATTTAAGATGGTACCACAAAGTTTGCTCAACAAGTTATCGTAATTATTTGGTGACACCAGTGTAATAGAGATGGATGATGTGGCTTTCCTCTCCAATCTGACAGACCAGTGGTTTCACCTTCTTTAACCAAATGCTGAATCTGAATGGAGTCAGATGATAGAGGAGAGAAGGAACAGAAGGAGATGAAGAGGAGAGCTTCAGAAACACAGCGACATGTTAACCGGAGCCAAGCGTGGCAAATTGGACTAGATTTTCCGCCTGTGTGATTTCAATACACAAACCCAGGCGTACATAACCATGCTTAATGAGTGCTTGGGCTAATTCATTGTATAATCTTCTCTAAATGAATATGTTGGACACAATTGCCTGGTAATTAATTCCTGTCGCAGCATAACCAAATGAGAAGATTAATTCAGACGTGTCAATCATAAAAGCTGGAGCCCGGGGCTGATGTTGCCACTGGAAGGGTGATGGTGATGTTATATGTTTGGTGTGTATAAACATCCTTTATGTTGGACTTTTAAGGAGCCAGTGAGCAGAGATGGTCATCAAATGAAGGTCATTGTGATGATGGGATGGAGGAAAAGGCAGGAGCCCTTTTGTTTTATGGCTTCATAAAGAACATAATGTCTCCACGGGCTCTTCAGCCATCCAACATCCACCCACCATTCACTTTGATGGCTTTTCCTTTCCCACACTCGTCTTTCTCCCTTAATGTTTCATAGGTTTCCCTTAAGATAAAACTGCAGCCTAAATCCACTGAGAGCCACTAGGACTTACAATTCTTTTATTTTCTCCAAGGAAGTCCAAGGATTTTTCCTTTTGTGGCTGTAAAGAAAAATAAAAGTTTTTGTAATTTTTAACCAAGTCATGAAAATGAAAATGGTGCAAAAGTCCATTTATGTCAGTAATCCATCTTAGACTGAGAGACCATCTAAAGGCTCAGGAACCTTTGCAGGTGTTTTGGATTCATCAGCTGATTAGAGTGTGACACTTTGAGTCTAGAACATTGACCCTTCTCACAATATTCTAATTGTCTGAGATTCTGAATGTGGGGTTTTCATCAGCTGTAGCCAGAATCATCACAATTATAACAAATAAAGGCTGAAAATATCTGGCTTTGTATGAATGAGTCTATCTCATTTATTAGTTTCACCTTTTAACTTAAATTACTGGGAAAAAATCAACTTTGCACCATTTTCTAATTTTTTACCTGTAAACCCCTATAAAAATTATACATTTAATGAATAAATAATCAAAATTTTAAACAATGTTTATGTCACAGCTGCTCACCATTTTCAAAACAAAAGTATCAATCAATTTAGTTTTTGTGGATGTTTTAGTGACAAAACACCTTCACCAAAATAAATGTTGAAACAACATATCAAATAACTGTTTCAAAAGTTTTTTTTTCCAAAGTTTTTGTGTTTCTCACATTTGATGTAAATGTGTGGGGGACATATTGTTTTTTTTTTTATTATAAAAAAATGAATAAAGGAGCATTTATTACATCACCACAGGCTCAGGATCAATTTGGTGTGTCACCCCAAAATTGTCTCTGGCCCCATGGCCACCCCAATGAAACTTTTCTGGGGCGCCACTGTTTGGCCATTTTGAAAGTCTCACTGTGACCAATAATGTGTTTATTCATTCTAATTAGTTGTCCTGGCTGTTTAAAAATGTGTAGAAGTTTTAAACAATAACTACCTGTTGTAGACAGCTGTCTTAGCCTTGAAGAAATGGTTCAACAGGACCCATTAGACAACGAATATTTTGAACACAGCCAAGCCCGAAGTGTGCTGCTGTCTTTAAACAGCTCCAATCTTCACATTATCTGGTTATTTTTATGGAATTATGTGGTCATTTACAAGAGTAAATAGACCAGTGTGTTATTACATTAAGACTGTCCTTTCAGATGGATTAAAGCAGACAGAGAAAAAGGTTATTTTGGGGGAAGGGGACAGTTATTGACTAAAAGTCTCGCTAACTGATTGAAATCTGTAAAAAGGCTCGGCTCAAATTTGCAAAGGCAAACACACACACTCGCAAAGAGGCCTGCAGGTGTGTGTGTGTGTTTTTCTTTATTAAAAACCAGAAAGCACAATTAGCTGCAGAATATGTTTAACCCTGTATCGCTCCCTCAGCTCGAGGACATATTACTTCTTCTTCTTCATTATTAAAAACATCCCAGGAACGAGGAGGGCTGGAGGAGGGGAGGAGACAGGAAATAATGCAGGTTGTTCAGAAAGTGGAGGCTGCGAGGTGTGTGTGTGTGTGTGCCTGAGGACAGAACTATGTTTAAATGTTGCAGGATGTTTAGGTTCCCTGGATGTCAGCAACGTTCTGGTGAAATATTGTAATAATGACAGTTATGGCTGAACCATAAAGGCGCCGTGAGCAACAATGGCGGCTGTCCCTCAGTGACCGACGCTGAAACATGTATTAGCCAAAGTCACACGGCCGTTTTTCAACCTTATGGGGCATCAATAAAACTGCTACCAACAATATATTCTCACTTCTACGTCCTCTGACTGAGGCCGTTTTCACCGACTCATCGTCACTTCGCTCAGACCTCAGTGGAGATCTTTTTTACCCATGTCAGTGATAACTTCCTGTGGGTGTGGCTTAATGAGATGGTGAATTTACACTAAAACATAGTTTGAAGGGTTAACACGCTGTTGCTGCTGATGTTCAGGTGTCTCTTATAGCTAGAGGCCTCTTGGTTACTAGATTTCACCCCAGATTCTCTCTGAAAGACAAATAAAATATTCTGCTGCATCTTGAACATCTGTTTTTGTGACCTTTGCAGTAGAATGTTTTTGTCACCTCCCAAGAACATCGTTGAGATAATGGAGCTGAGGGATGGCATGAATAAGCACCAACACCTGAGAGACGTGACAAAGATCCCAGACATGTCCTCAAACCCGAGCGTAGCCCACCCCGATAAATATGACCATCAGAAATCCAAGAGGTCCACATGACAGGATCCACTTATCTTTGTTAATGTGTCTGATGATGTGCATTAATGTTTTCTTATCTAACTAAACATATTCATCCATGTGTCATTTAGCAGAGGTTTATTACAAGATCCCAGGTTGGATTGGAAACAAAAATCTCATTTTGACTCAACATGAGGTCAATTTTAAACACCAGGACAAAAAAATTTGCATATTGATGAAAATGTTAACTATCAGAGGGGTGTCAAAATCTGAGCGATATTATAATTTGTGTAAATGTCAACCTATTCAATAATTAGCCACAAAGCTGACATCTCTGAGCAAACATGAGCTGGAAACCACAAACCCAAAGCTAGAGTCTTTTGATCACATCTTCATGGTTGAAACTGACAAGAGTTTAATAATTTTCCCTTCTCTGGTTTTTTGTTGGATTTTGCCAGAAACTGAGAAAAAAACACCGAATTACATTTGAGATCCAATTAACTGTGAAATTCCATCTTTTCTTTTGACCTAATCCTTTTTGTGCCTCTTTAATGATTTCTCTGCTCCTCCATCTGCAGCAGAGGAAACAAAGAAACAGGAGACGGGGAATGTGTTTTTAAGGAGGAATGAAGTTAAATTGCGCTCACACGTTTGAATTCAAACACCTTCACCAAAAAATTGCGTTTTGCACGGATTTGGTCTTTGATTTTTAATCAATTTGATTAAGTTTAGGCAAATTAGGTTTCAGGAAAAATGTTAGTTACCATAAAATCCACCCAGAATTCATTCAAGTCTTTTTTTCTCTCTTGGAGACCTTTCTGTTCA
>SSNS01000090.1:4621-212121 GCA_006937985.1 Aphyosemion australe
TATTGGGCCTGGCATGAAATCAATTAAACCTGTCTGATAATTTTCTGGTTGATTAAGCAGCTGAGGGCATTGTTAATCACTTTCAGCTGTATTGGTGTTCATGGACTTAACGACAGGTGCACTAAAGTGGCAACAATTACAAAACCCTCAAAACAGGACTGGTTTAACATGTGGAGGTCATTTCAAGTTTCTCCCTCTTGATCTTTTTTGGCTGGTTTTCCACTCGTGCTAGTTTTGGCTTGAGTAATTATCTCTACTGGCAGCATGAGGCGATTCCTTAACCCTACAGAAGTTGCACAGGTTGTCCAACTTCTCCAGGATGGCACATCCACACGTGCTGCAGCAAGAAGGTTTAATGTGTCTCCCAGCACAATCTCCAGAACATGGAGGAGATTTCAGGAGACTGGCGGTTATTCTCGGAGAGCTGGACAGGGCCGTAGAAGGTCCACAACCCATCAGCAGGACCGATACCTGCTCCTTTGTGCAAGGCGGAACAGGCTGAGCACTGCTCGTGCCCTACAGAATGACCTCCAGAGGGCCACTGGTGTGAATGTCTCTACCCAAACAATCAGGAACAGACTTCATGAAGATGGCCTGAGGGCCCGACGTCCTGTAGTGGGCCCTGTGCTCACTGCCCAGCACCGTAGAGCTCCACTGGCATTTGCTCAAGAACACCAGAATTGGCAAGTCCGCCACTGGCGCCCTGTACTTTTTACAGACGAGAGCAGGTTCACCCTGAGCACCTGTGATAGACGTGAAAGAGTCTGGAGAAGACAAGGAGAACGTTATGCTGCCTGCAACGTCGTTCAACATGACAGGTTTGGTGGTGGGTCAGTGATGGTCTGGGGAGGCATATCCATGGAGGGACGCACAGACCTCTACTGCCTAGGAAATGGTGCTCTGACTGCCATAAGGTATCCAGATGAAATCCTTGAACCCTTTGTCAGACCCTACGCTGATGCAGTAGGTCCTGGTTTTCTCCTAATGCACGACAATGCCCGGCCTCATGTGGCAAGAGTATGCAGGCAGTACCTGGAGGATGAAGGAATTGAAACAATTGAATGGCCTTCACAATCCCCTGACTTAAACCCAATAGAACATCTGTGGGACATTATGTTTGGGTCCATTAGGCGGCGCCAGGTTGCTCCTCAGACTGTACAAGAGCTCAGGGATGCCCTCACACAGATCTGGGAGGAAATGCCACAAGACACCATCCGTTGTCTCATTAGGAGCATGCCCCGACGTTGTCAAGCATGCACACAAGCTCGTGGGGGCCACACAAGATACTGAAAAGCATTTTGAGTTGCAGAAATTAAGTCTTTGAAATAATGGACTAGCCTGCCACATCTTCATTTCACTCTGATTTTAGGGTGTCTACACAATTGAGGCCTCTGTAGGCTGAAAACTTTTATTTCCATTAAAAGACTTGGCATCCTTTTGTTCCTAAGACATTATTTGTATAGATATCCAACTTATTGAGATCTGATGTATCTAATGTGTTTCTTTAAAGTGTTCCTTTAATTTTTGTGAGCAGTGTATTTTAAAGACTTACTTTTACATAAGAAATGTCGCCATCTCTGCATGTGTTCAACATCCGAGTCGAACGTGGAGATCCTTCCACCGTCAAAGAGCAGGTCCAACGTAAATTCTTTGCCAGCCTTTGAGGTGCTTTTCTTTACCTTTGTCTGTCTTCAAGTAGAAGCAGGCAGTCGTGGAATTAGTATGTTTTTGAGCAAAAGGGTTGTAGCTGCTAAATGATTCAACGTGTCTTTGCAGCTTTGCAACCAGCTGGAAACCGACGCTCAGTCTAGGTAATTCCACAAGCACAGGTTCTGTGATTGACATCTGTACGTAAGCGGATGTCGAACACTATTGGCTAATGCTGAGCGGCAAGTAAAGTCAAGTAAAAATGCATAGGTATTGGACGGGGGATGGGCTTTGCAAAAAAAAAGTATGTATTGCCTACATTATGTCACAGAACAGGGTCAGACTTACAGAGATCTAAAAGTCATACATAATTCCTGAAAAGAGGAAAACGAGTAATGATTTGTTTATTTCCACTTGACACAAATAGTCACCGAGACCTTAACTGTCCAGACATTACTTCTGCTCTACGGAGTTAAGGTAGCAAAGTCATGCATCATCCAGTCTTTTTTTTATAGTTTCCTCTTGTAATCGTATACATGTGTGTACATCTGTTATAGTTATTGTGTATGTAGATATTAGGTGTAAAAGTTGCCTGAAGATGACTTGAAATCAACTGAGAGGTTGAGTTATCTCCTTGTCATCCTCCGTGGGGACATGTCAGATGAGATGTCCTTTAATGTAACGTAAAGAAGAGGTCACTTCAAGCCATGTGCAACATGCTGTCATACTGAGTTGCTGCTGTTAGAAACACACAGCTTGGCTTTATTTTTGGGTTTGATTATAATTTTTTAAGGACATCAGTTTTTTCACCACTTTGAATTATCTTGTTATTCAAACTGGTTGCTCCCTCTGCTTTTCCATCCGGTTTCTGTAAGGTTTTGCATTTTTATTTTCATTATTAAAGGACTTCCACTGCTTTCTGTCTGGGTTTGAAGGCCACAAATGTTTCAACAGTGAATGAAAAATCATTTAAATCATTTAAAAGTTAGCCAAGTTTCACTAAGCTGGATTGATGAGATATGAGATGAAGGAAGAAATGAGATCAGAGATGACAGAGGAGATATGAGAGATGAGGAAAGATGAGATCTTGGAGAAATTAACTTGTCACAGCGGCAGCTTCAGCGATAAAAATGGAAGAAAACAGAAGGAAAATTAGATAATAGGGTAATATTGAGACACGCTGGCAGAGAATATGGGTTATACAAGCGCTATTAGGTAAAAAAAAACCTACAGAAACACTATAAAACATATACAAAACTAAATACTACAAAAATATACAAAAGCACTACTAAACACTAATGTGCTTTTGATCTTTTTTCTCTATTTTTAGTACTTTAAATACATTTTTTACATAAGTGCATTGGTTATTTGTTTTGCCTTGTCATTGTTCAGCACCTTGGGTGCTGTTTGGCCACTGAAGGCGCTATACAAATAAAGTATGATGATGATGACTATAAACACTACTAAACACAACACATTCAAAAACACTATTTACACAATAAGGTCAGGAGCTGCTGTGATAAGATGTCCTTACATTTTCACTAGGGGTGCACCGATTGCAGTTTTTGGCCGATCACCGATCTTGAGAAAAACCTGACTTGCCGATACCGATTTTTGCCGATTTTGTCTTAACTAAAAGCAGATTACGTCAATGTTTCAATTAGCCTTTCGCCAGCCCCACCCCCAGAACGGCTATTGTCCAATCACACATCATAGCAACCGTTAATATCCGACAACTCCAAACAAAATGGTGAAGCTAAGCCTAATTTATACTACTAAGCATTAGCCTCGATAGTAGTCGTGTCTCCTTCGTTTCCCTTCAGAACCTCCTCATCGAGCTCAACCAGCAACAGCCAAGCATGAGTGCTTCCCCCCGCCTGCGGCTGGGCAGAGGTCCGCCTCCCAGACTATCCAAGACCCTTTTAGATGAGACACACCGTGCCGACAAATCAGCGTAAATACCTCAACCGTGTGTCTTATAAACGCACATTAAGCCTATTGGCGCAACAGCGGGTGGTGTCATGATCACGTGATGAATTCATGCCGAGCTCCGGCCGGGAACTATATTGAAAATGAAAGTAAACACGGGCATAAAAAGTTAAATTTTATAAACAGACTCAGCTGAGATGATAAACTGAGTGATGCAGAGCGCCGGGAGCTTTTCTCCGTTAGAGCTGCCTGCAGCTCAGATCATCTGACAGCTGATATCTGACAGCTCACAGGGACATCGCATTGCCGCCACCGCTCCTCGGATCCACGCGTCCGGACCTTCTCCCAACTCCTTGTTCCCTGCTACGCTTCGCTCAGCGGAGCCGACACTAATGTATCCCTCCACTGCATACTGTAACCCTTTTGCCTCGATCTGGATGATATTGAGGAGGAATTGCTCCAAAAAATGTCGCTGACACGCATCTGTCTACTTCTTTCCATCGCGGAAATCTGCGGAGCTGCAGTATTTGATCCACTTATTGTCGGACTTGGCAACAGTAACTAAGGGGGGCGGGGCTCGGCGATAGTTCAATTATCTTTTATTGAGAAAACCACTATGAAACAATACCAGTTTCAACTGGACATGAGGTAATGTTCTCAAAAATAAATGAACATATTTAGCATTGCTGTTTGAGCTACAAAATCATATTTGTTCCTTTAAACCTTCATTTTTCTCATTTTGAAAACAAAACTTTTCTACCTGTTTTGACACACTTGTCTAAAAAATGATTCTATAGCTGCCGTAGATCGGTGCACCCCTAATTTTTACTTTATGATGGACAGAAAGATGGAAGAAATAAATAAGTAAGCAAACTCAAAGTTCACTGACAACAGGTGAAGAGGATATTAAAGGAAAAAAGAGAGTGAAGCTTTAAAAAATTGACAAACAGAAAATACAGCCTGGAGAAAAGATTTATTGACATGAAGAAGAGGCTGTGCATGGGGAAGAAAGGCAGCTGGAGAAAAAATATAAGCTGGATAAAAAAATATATAAAGTAAGAGATTGAAATATAAAAAATGAATTCACATAGAGCCGGAGAAGCGAGAGGTGGCCAAAGGCAAAATGCAAGACTTGCTGTCTCTGCAAGAAGGAAAAGATTTGAAACGAGGCCAGTAGGAGAGATAATGAGACAGGTAAAGATAGATGAAGGGATGAGAGGGAAATCGTGTTTTTAATCATTTTATTACAAAAACAGTAACTCTGCAATAAGAAAGTGTCACAATTTGGACAAAAATTAGACTTTAAATCATTTTATCTATTGCTTCTTCTAATTTTGACATCTTTTTTTTTACTTGTCTATTCATAAATTATTCCTAAAATCAGAACTCACTGGCAGCTATATTGATATAAAAAAGCCTTCTGGCATGGCTGTTTCACTGCAGTGAGCGTTTGGGCTGAATCATGAATAGGCTTTTGTCTTTTTCTTTACTTCGTGGCAATTTGAGTATCAATACTTTAATTTCCTGTTTACTGAGATGCAATTTATCTCCAACCAGAGTCAATATTTGCAGCAGAGAGAAGAATTTTAACAAAATGTATTGATTTCATGCACTGAATCATACAACTTTCAAATAATTTACTCTGTCTAACTCAAATTTGATATTTTTATGAGTTTAGCTTTTTTTAAAAAAAAATGTTGGGTTAAATTGCTGCAGTAGAGCAGCTGCCTATTGTCATCCCTTTAGTGGGTCCCATAAATATGTTTGTTGTTTTTTAGTTCAGGACTCAACATCAAATAATGTAATTCTAATGGTGCATTCCAGTTGTCCTCAGAACTTGGAATTTCCGAACAGGAAATGACGTAACGAGCTCGTTTTGCGTTCCAGATTCCAACTCAGAAAAAAATGGACGCCGCCAGTAAAGCTTTGTGTATCGTTAATCTGTATGAGTACAAAGAACTAATCACAAAGTATTCTCTGCACCTAAAGTCCCTCAAGGAGGAATATAGGAAACGAATAGATAGCGTCACACACAACAATCGGCAGTTGCCACATAAAACCAGAAAAAAACATTAAAAATCAAACGTCAAAATGTAAACACCAGGAACATAAACACGGCGGCAAAGCTAACGTTTTCAGCAACGTAGCTATTGATAACAAGAATAAACAACAACTCGGTGCTGTTAAATAGCAAAAAGAAAGAAAACAGAATTACAACACTGGGGGTGGCCATTTTTAAAATGGTGATCTCGGGGTCCTCTGAAACAAACGAGCTTGCAGCTCGGAATTACGAGTTCATTGCGTCATTTCCGGTGAACTTATCTCGGAAAAACGAGTTCCGAGGACAACTGGAACGCACTATAATTTGCAGCACACGGCTTCCTTTTACTTAGCGCTAAAAAGGGCACCATGCTGAAAGTTTAAATGGCACTCAGCTGCAGAGCTGTTAGAGTTGCAGCTCACAGGGTTGAGTCACGAGCTGGTGTGCGTGTTCTTATCTGGTCCCACTGGAGTCTAAATGAAAATCATGAAAGTGGCGTAAACCACACAGATGCTTTGAAACCAGCTTTAGAGTGTAATGAGACACAGGGGAGAACAATCAATCACAAGGGAGGGAACCGAGCAAACACACAAAGGGAAAAACAGCACCTCAACAGGAAATTAACCTTTCAAAATAAAATGTTTTCTAGAAAAAAACAAAGATCATTGCCAGGAAAGATTTTATTATTTTAATAAACGTTTTATTGAATCATATTAGAGACTCAATGAGATCAAGACCTCTTCCATAAAGGTGACCTGGCCAAGAAAGGCAGCAGCATACATCACAGATGGATAATAAAAACAAAAACAGACATTAGAGATATATAAGTGACAACAATTTGACAAATAAAGCGTTGAATTAATTTTTAAAGTAACAATTTCAAATTTAAAAACGGTAACAAATGAAGATTTCAAACACGGACACTGTGTGAAGGATTTCCGTTGTAGGTTTGTTAGGACGGAGCAGAAGGCCCTCAGTGAAACCAGTTCTGACAGTTTCAGTTCAGATTGGAGAGCATTCCAAGCAGAGGGGGCAGAGACACTGAAAGCTTTCTGTCCTGTTTCAAGTCAAACAGCAGGATCAGACAAACGCAACATGTCATTAGATATTAAAGCAGGCATTCATTATTTCAATAAATCTGCTGTGGTCTCTAGTGTAAATGAATGCCTTGTGAGTCATTTTCTATAAAGAAAAAAAGCTCTAGCGCTTCTGTTTCAGGAAGTAGAAGTTACATGTAACTGGTGACTAGCTCGCTAGTTAGTGTAGTGTGTTTATCTTCTCTAATAGGCACTGAGCATTAGTAAGAGAATAGATGGAAAGTTCTCTTTAAAGGAGGCCAAGAATGTAAACCAACATTTTCCTTGTTGTTGAATAAAGACAGCTTGGGTGGTCAAAAGTAGCATGCCATAAAGTCAAAGCCGTGTGTGACCTACTTTTTATGTAAATTAGAAAGTTGAAAAAGGTGAGAGAAAAACTACTTTTCTGAGCAAGTCTTTCTAACAACGTCACAACGAAACCACTCCTGCTACAGCTACAAGTTCCAACCCACTTCAGGCGCAGCAGTATTTAAACCAGTGGCGGCCGGTGACTTTTTTTTTGGGTGGGGCGCTAACCACATATCACCACTAGGGGACGCAAAATTACCATTGATTCTTAAGCATTAGCGTCACACAACTGACGGTCACAGTAGCGCTTCCGGCAACAAAGTTATTCAAAAGGTTTTCGAATATATTAAGCATGTTTTTGACAAAAACATTCATCCATTCACCCATATATTACACAAACTGCACACACGCTTAAGGGGAGTAGGCTAAATCTAATCAATAGAATCCACTTTCTACAAACAGAACACCCATAAGCTGTAAATAAACGTGAGGCCGTAAAATAGACGCTACACGTATCCAGAAAAACACACAGTGACACAACGCAAGATATTCACAGAAGCAGCCGGCGTTTAGATTAAAGCCCAGACTCACAAACAAAAAGTACCACTTATTTCAAACCGTATGGAGCGGTGCTAGCCGCTAACGAGGCAGCATGCTATTTCCTGAAGCCAAAAGCTAAAATGAGGCTTACCTGCAGGTTATGGCCATAATCCGTGTGGTGTAGTAAAAATAATCCACTCGGTCCGTGAAATTCTACATCCCAACGTAAAAGCTTAGCTGATCAGACTGTTTGCTGGCATTGTTTTGCCAAAGACTATATAAGAGTTTGCCCGCCCGCATTCATCATTTTCCTGTTTACGTGGATTCTCTCCCTGTGATTGGTTAACACGAAAGCCAGCCAGCTGAAAAAAACTCAACAACAAGCAATTCGATTGGCTCAGGTTTCACACATTGGAACCTACTAGTAGCGTTTGCTACGTCAGGTTTTGAAGCAATTAACTTTATTTGTCACTGATGATTTCACAATTATAGCAAAGATGGCTAAAAGGTTGGACAACAAAAAAATATTCAGTGGAAGTAGTGTGTTGCTGCCGTGACAAATTGGCACAGATGGAGCCACACTGTGCCAGCCTGTGGAAAGTTTTCCCCTCAGGGCGGGGTGAACAACCCGACCAATCAGCGATCTCCTCCCCCTGGTTTGAGCAGAATTCACCCTGTGAGGCGGCGACGATCGCTAAAAGATGCGACCAACCGCTTTCCTATTCTTTCTCGTTGTGGACGGTTTGGGGACCCACTGCACATGCGCCAGTTAGCCCATATTAAGTCAATGGTAAAGATTGCTGCGCCCGCGAGAGGACACGTGACAAGTACGTCGACGATTCGGCCATGTTAAAAGTAAAAAAAAACATTATTAAACACAGATTACACACAGCACTTAGTCCATATGGTGTGTATAGATCGTTTAGTTCACTTTTTATGTTTTTTTAAATATATTTTGTGATTCCTATCTTCTTCTTCTCCTTCCTGTGAGTGGTGGGGCGGCGCCCTAGCGCCCCCTATGGACGAGCCGCCACTGATTTAAACGCTGGTCTCAGCAGCGCTACCGCAGAGCCACGGTAGCACCAGCTATCTGTTAGCTTCATCTAGCAACAGCCTTGTTGAAAGAGAGAAAAAAGCACTCACCACTCAGGTTACAGGATATACGGGTAAAATCCAGACTAGAAATGACTGCCAGATAGATCCACAGCGTGTGTTCCAGTCTGGTCCGGGAGTTCTTTTCCTTGTTCATCTGCAACCCTTCTACAACCCTTATACACAAGCAGCCTGTCTTGACTCAATGCTTGAATGAGGACTTTTTTTCTTTTCAGAACTTTTCACAAAATGTATACAAAATTAAACACAGAACATGTGCCAGGGTGCAAAAATATCATGCATGTTCACTATTTCCTGTCATTTATTTTGTAAACTGGTCACTAACCCCTCCAAAGATTTTCTCACATTTCGTGCACATAAGACTGCTCTCAAGCACCGCTTTTATTTCCTGATTATGTTTGCAGCTCACAACTGTCATCTGTTTTTGCACATCACATAAACCAAAACTAACTCAACTGTCTGCAGCTATTCTCCACGATTCTAGTGTTTCATTAAGGTGGAATTAATGTTTTTTTTTTCCTGTGTGACAAAAAAATGTTATTCTGGAGGAAATCTGACAGGATAAATTATTTTCAGCAGCGGCTTATTTTATCGCTTTCAGACAGGCCATGAAAGTACATGACCAGCTTTATAGTGGACTTCTCAGGAGAAACATCTTGAATTAAAAAAATAATAGTAATTGTTACTTTGGGTGGCATTTGAATATTTTTACAATAACTTCATCAGAAAAAAAGTGTTTCAATCAAAAATAGCGTTATAGCGCCTATGCCAAATATAATAATCTAACCACACGTGTTTTAATTCCTGTGTACAAACCTCCATCTTGTTGACATCAAAGGATTGAGGAGATTAAACATCTCGCCAAACTTCTCTGACTTCACCCCCCTGTGGTTTCTGTTTGTGTTAAATGCTTAAGTCTAAATGAGTACCTCAGGGCGGTGGCTTTTTCTGGTAAACAGAGCAAATCCACTATAAGTTATTAAATGTGAGACTGTGTGTGGTGGCTCTCAGTGATATTAAAGTCTTTGGCTTCTGACTTCCTGCAGGCATGTTCTCAAGCCTATAAAGTCACAGTGTATCAGACTGAAACTCACTTTAGTTTAAGAACAAAATTATAACGCTGACTCAGATCTTCTGTGTAAAAAAGGAAAGAAGGAGGAGTTTTTACTTTCCATATACTTGTTTAGCTTAACAACACACACACAAAGACACCAGTACTTAGATAAAGATGCTATGTGGACAGGGGCGGGGTTAGGGGGTGGCTACTTGGGCTCAAGCCCTGGATGTTTTATGAAAGGCTCTGAATCTGAATTTTACTTTTGAGAGGGAGAAAAAATGCTTGGAAGTAACGTGCAACACTGACATCCACCAGAGATGCAGCAACAGTGTAAAGTAGGCTGCATGCATCCTGCAAAGAAACGCTTCAGCTGCCTGCATGCTGCGCCTGTGATGCATGCATGACTAGACTGATGTAAACATGAAGTTTAGGTTTTTAGACTGAAAATGTTGCCACAGAATGATAACAACACCAGTTGGGATTAGGTTTGTGAAACTTGTTTGAAAAGTCTCAGTGAAGTTGTCCTACAAAGAAAGTGAATGATAAACAACAAATTCCACAATGTCATTGTTTTTTTTTTAAATGAAACAAAGCTAAAAATTCTAAAGTTCTAAAAGCATTATTGATTTGTTTCATTTTAAAATTGATTCTGGAATTTTTCAACTGATGCCATCATTGGTTACCATGAAAATGATGCTGCATTTTTTATTCTGTTTACATTCTGTGACTTATGAGAGGACATTTGCAACCTGCAGAGAATAGGCCAACAGCGTCTTCACAGAAACGGTAAGAAAAATTATGCTAATTGTAATTTTTGGTATATTTTTTTATACTCCTCTGCACCTCTGAAGTGGATTTTTGAAACTTTGACTTTTAAAATCTCTGGATTTTTGCAGTTTTATCATCCAAATCCTTGCTGTTAGTGCATGAAACTTCTGCAGCAGAATCATATTAATAATAAATGTGATCTGGGCTGACAGTGAGGTTTTTATTATAAAGTACTGTGTGCATAGCTACCCATCTTATCTATCCCCCAAATTAAACACGGCTACATATTTTTATTGTGCACTTCCTCAGATATGTTGTGTTCTTTTGAATATTCCAGAGGTGATTCCTGGAAAGAGACGAGGAACAAAGTGTGACCAACAGGAAAATGTCGTTGCTAGAAGAGGTTGGTTGATTTAACTTGTAGAGCTGAGATTTGGGTCAAAAGGTTTGCTTTGGATAAATGCATTTGCCTGAACATAAACAAGAAATCTGGTTGCTAGGAAACATCTGAAGCATTAAAAAAATGTAGGCAATATTCCCATCTGTTATGTCAATGAATTATGATAGAAATTGGTTATTCTGTGTATATTTTTCCAAATGGAAACATGTTTGTGAAAGAACTTTTCTGGAAATAACTGGATCGATAGTGTTTTATTTTCTTTTTCTTTATTTCAAAGAACAAGACCTGCAAAGAAGAGAAGGTTGAGAATGAATCGAGCGTCAGACTGTTGGATCAACCTACCAAAAAGGAAAAGAAGCTGCACATCTGTGACCATTGTGACATGAGTTTTGATTTACCATCAAAGTTGAAACGTCACCAGCTGATCCACACAGCAGAAAAGCCATTCCTCTGTGATCAGTGCGGGAAAAGCTTTACTCAATTAGGGAGTGTGAAACGTCACCAGCTGATCCACACAGGAGAAAAGCCATTCCCCTGTGATCAGTGCGGGAAAAGCTTTACTCAATTAGGGAGTGTGAAACGTCACCAGCTGATCCACACAGGAGAAAAGCCATTCCCCTGTGATCAGTGCGGGAAAAGGTTTAATCGGTTAGGGAATATGAAATGTCACCAACGGATCCACAGAAAGGAGAAGCCGTAAAACGTGTGTGATGATTACAAGAAGCTTTCATGTCACCATCAGCATATTCACTGTGATGTCATCAACAGTAGAAATCGTTTTAATGGGTCAAAGTTGCAACCCCTAAAATATTGTTTCAATAATAATGATCTGCATTCAACTCAATGTGTGAAGTTTTTTTTAGATGCAAATACACACAAAACAACGATTATAGTTGCAAAACCAAACATTCTGAAATTACTACCTTAAAAAGGTGTTTGACTGTTGTTTTATAAAAAAAAAAACACTTCTGCACCCACTGAATATAGAAAGAGAACTTCTAAAAGCAACAGTTGTCATAATTGTCAACAATATCAAGTCAACATCCTTATTATATCAGATTAATCCACAGGTGTAATCCAGTGTTTTTTTTCTGCTTTAAGGAGGTCAGAATTTCAAAGTTGAGATGCTGTATTATTTGCAATTATTTGCAAATGCTAAAAAGTCCATTATTCATCCGGGTGAAGCCCCCAAACTTCTTCAATCCTAAACCCGCCCATGTATGTGGACACTGTGGGTCGATCAGGGTTTGACACAAGGTCTTACCCCTGCTGGAAGCATCAGCGGCGTGGAATGGCCGCTGCTTCAAATAGAATCCATCATAGTCTATGGGGGTGATTCAAACCAGCCACGACAATTTTCAGACGTGTCCCAGAAGCGGCATGCCGCGCAGCTAAAGATAGGATCGAGTTCTATTTTTGCCGCGTGCCGCTTCTGGGTCGCGTCAATTTCCGCAGTTAACATAGGGCTAGACAGGAAATCACACTCGGTTTTAGTGTAAAATTCCCAGTAATTTTCAAAATAACAGTCTATTGCAGCGATGCGATTTCATATCTATGTAGATTACGTCTATACGTGTGATCTCACGGCTTATTTACTCACTGCATCGTTCGAGTGCAGCGGTGTGTTTTTCATGGCTTTAATCCTGGTAGTGGAGAAGAAAAACATTATATATGAACAGCGATGTCACACGTGAGTTCCTTCTCTTTGGTTTAATGGCGGATGGCATATACAAAACGTGACCTTTGAAGTATCGAGGGATTTTGTGATCTCGAGAATCCAACGAGGAGCACGGCGGTGAAGCCACTTTGCAGCTGAGATTCTCCAGGTGTGCACTGGCAAGCAGCAAAAATCGCGAGTAAATCGTTCCGCTGCCGTTCCGTGTGCAATAGGCTTTTTGCATGCTACTGTAACAACCACTTGGGCTGAATTATAAATGTGTTTTATAGATTTCATGTTTCTACAGGAAATTGTTTTTACAAGAAGAGAGTGATCTAAACACATCATGAAAAAATTATTCATGATTTCATATAAAAACACCTCAATGAGCCGGAAGGAACACACACCACCTGTCTGAGTCCATTTACGCACCGGGAATGAAACAAATGCACCATTTAGGTCAAAAGATCTCCTGCCTTATAGAAGAAATAAAGCGTCCTCTGTCTGTTACTATTGCTGCCTGTCACACACCAAAACAACCTCCTTATCAATTCTATGGGGATAAATAGTAATTCCAACTAACAACTTGTTTCTGCTGCATGAAACCATGTTGAAGCATTGCTTTCATATCACACATTACTGTGAGAGCAGGCTGAGCTGATGGCTAATTTTGGAAGCTGTTACCTTTTCCCCATATTTGGAAAATCAAAATAAACTTGTTTTTAAGCTGCAGTTGATGAAATTGATCAGAACTACTCAGAGTATCTTTATTAAAACTCAACTGAGTAAAAATACCCAGTTATTTTCCATCACGGATGCTGACACCAGGCAATATCATCCTCACAATTTTGCAGAACTAAATCATAAAGCGGCTGGAGAGTGTGGTCACAGATGGTGGGAGGTCTGTGGATGTGTTCATGGCCAGAGGCCAGATATCCAATAATTCATCCATGAATAAAGCAGGAGTGGTCAAAGAAGGTGAAGTGAAAGTATGAAATAAAGAAATAAAAAGAGTATAGCGCTTATTACAGGACGAATAACCAACTGACTGAAAGGAAAGAGATGCGGATGGGATTTTACATAATATATCATGAATAATCAATCAATATCAATATCCATAAATATCTTTTTCACTTTATAAACATGTTGCAAAACGATGTTGAGGAATATTTACTGATAATAAAAAAAACAAAAAATGAAATGCAAAACCAGTCTGTTTCAAAAATAAAACAATAATGTAGCACTCCAACATGTGCTCAGTCACCCATATGCTGCAAAATTCACTGAGGCACACAGTGACCATCTGAATGGGTTTGACACAGTTTGCAAAAGGTAAACACATGAATGCTCAGAGGGTGACAAGGGAACATTCTAATCAACATAAAACAATCATTTTGAAGAGGGAACACCTTTTATGTGGAGGAGGCAGGACTAAAACACAAAGTCTGTATTCCTGTCTAGATCAAGAGCACACACCAAGTCCAAATTCAGTTCATTACATGTATTTTTGTGTTAAAAAAAAAGGTTGGGGCATAAATAATTATTAGATTAATAAAGTTCAAGTCTACGTTTATGATATGAGAACAGTTTTGGTTCAAATCCAATTATGTGTGTGAAGATGTTGCTTTTTATTTAATTGTATTTATTGTATACGTTTTGTTCTAATAATAATAATGAATGTTTTTTCTTATCACTTATTATTCTGGGCCATCAACGTTACACATGTATTAGAAATGGACTCTTGTTACATGTTTGAGAACCCCTGCTACTGGGTATACATGTCCTGTTCTGTTTTGCATTCAGACATGTAGTTAGTCAATAGTTTTATCCAAGTCATTGAATTTAGAGCTGTAGTTCATACATTCAGAGACTGACTCATGCATATAAATGCACTTGTCCTCATATCAGTCCAAATGTGTTATTGGTGTATTTCAAGGTCGAACTGTTTGCTTTGTTTTGTCTCAATACTTTTTTTTTTTGTTTTTGCAATTAAATAAAATGGCTGAAGTAAAATGCATGGCTTACAGAGTGGGCATGTTGCACACTAATCACAATGTAAATGAACGGCCATTGATACCATGAATAATTCAGCTGATTGAGCTGCTTTTTAATGTCATTGTCTCCAGGCACCAGTCAGATTACGCCCACGTAAAACCTCATCATGAACTCATGAAACAAATGATTATTGAATTTAACAAATCGCAAAAGCAATAACTTCTTCTGACAAGTAGACTGTAGACAAGGCATGCCAAAAAGAGTGTGTATAATGTAAAATAATAAAATATTTATTGAAGTAACAATAAAGTTTCCTGTTTCTTCGTCCTACTGGTTGAAAGCGGAATTACAACTGTCGTAAACAATTTTGCCACAGCATGCAGTAGCTAGAGCTAACAACGAGCTAACACTAACATGAGCCAACAAATACTAAAAATAACCACAATGTAAAAAGATCAACACTGTTGGTCAAAAATATTATTTCTTACAAGTCGCGTCACCTCCAAAGACATTTGACCTGTTTCCATTGTCGGAACTTCAAGGTCATTTCTGGGAAGGAAAAACTGACCAGAATATATGATGGCTCGATCCTCTCAGCTGTTGTGTGTCAGAATTTGCACAGACGTCAGCATAGCGCGACTGCTTCGGCAGTGAGTGACATCACTGATCAGTGCCAAAAGCGTCCACAGACACTAACAGCATTAAAAGTTTTATCATGTCAAAGTACAACATAATTTAATTCATTAGAAGGACAGGGAGAGCTGTTGTGTGATATAAAATGTAGCGTTCAATGACCAGAAAAAGCACGTTTTTTACAATGCTGTGTGAGACAACAAAGCCCAGTGAATTATGTTGTGTGGGATACAAGCCCATTAAGCTTCTGTTTGGGTGTCTTGTCTTTTAGATGGTAACAAGCGGGTATATAAAATGGGATGGGCCTACTACTCTCTTACTTTCACTTTCAGGTTCATCGTGGATGCCAACAAAAAAAAGCAAAATTCTTCTTTTTCTTCTTTGTGAGCTTTTCATTGATGATCAGCGAACTGAAAAAGCTCACTGCTAGCCTCTATATTAGCTACCAGCACTGTGAACAGCTGAAAGCAGGTAAGGATCTCCACCTTGCGCATCTACCTGTCCCCCAAAAACTGTTAAATGTGGGTTCTGGTCAGCAGGGTTCTGCTCATCCAAAGAGAGTTGTCAATTCTGACTGGAATATGGGAGAGTCGCGCTCATAAACTGTAGCTGTTGTTGCTTAACGAGCTGAAACTACCTATGAATACCCATCCTCCCTACCCCCCGAGGTCATTGATGTTGTTAGGTCCTATTGTGTTAAAATAGTTGTTTTGATTAGATGCAGGAGGGTGTGACTTAGACTGTTTTGGAATTAGGTTTAGAGCTGCATTGTATGTGAACCCTGAGGCCTCCTCTGTTTAATGTAGGTCTTTCCCGTTTGACATAGAGGGTTAGGGTACTTCTCTGTCCAGAATGTGTACATGCACCTGAAGAGGTGACTCTCCTGTGTTGTGCCGTGTGCTTGTGAAATTGTTGTTTAGTTTCCCCTATGTAAAGGACAGAACAGTCTTCACTGCATTGGACTGCATAGACATATGTGGTCTTTCTGCGTGGAGTTTGCATGTTCTCCCTGTGCATGCGTGGGTTCTTTCCGGGTACTCCGGCTTCCTCCCACAGTCCAAAAACATGACTTTCTCTCCTAAGGTCTGAGTGTGTTTGTGCATGGTTGTTCATCCTGTGTGTCTCTGTGTTGCCCATGCGATGGACTGGCAACCTGCTGAGGGTGCACCCCTCCAGTTTGCTCAAAGACTGCTTGAGATAGGCACCAGCCCCCCCACAACCCTGCATGGACAAGCGGGTATAGAAATGGGATGGATGGAATACGTGTTTTCTGGTTAATAGTTTATGTATTAAGCTTTTAATGGTTAATTAAATTTTAAATGGGTGACTCATTTCCCTAAAAAAGGTCATAAACAGTAAAATGTTTTTTTTTCTCTTGACTTATGACCTTATTCATGTCTATATTAACAATCTGAATTTTATAGCTAATTCAATAAACAAACCATGATGTTCAATAAAATAAATTGCATTGGTTGACAACTTAAAGGTAATATAAAGTAAAATTAATCGTCCACTTTTTAAAGACAGTTTGCGGTTTCTAAGCTGTTCAACTGCGAACTCGTAACTTTTGATTTCAAAAGACAACAAACATCTTAAGTCCAAATCAGAGTATTTAAGATTAAACTCACAAGTAAACAAATGGACAGATCTGGCAACCCCAACACACACAAACCTCTCAACACAGGAAATTTAAATTTGGCAGGGCACATTGTATCCCAAGGAGCTAAATTCTGAAGAGTGATTTTTCATGTAAGATATCCACAACAGGTGTTCTCATCCTGAGTCTGATGAACCAGATGGATGTTGGAACCGCGTGTTGATTTTAGCTATTAGATCCAGTTTGGTCTCAGAGGGAAAATAAAGAGGCTGAAACTTTGAGGCTGAGTGTGTATCTGAACATGAAAAGGTGCAATGCCGGCGTTTGTGTGAAGATCTGTGATGTCTCTTGCTTTGACACCTGACAGATGGAAGATTTCCTGCTGATGATCAGCCAGATGCAAGCAACCACACACTACATGCTGCAATTCCTGTGTGTATCTTTTTTTTTTTTTAATAATCCAACCATGGACAACAATGGAGACCACTTACTGAGACTCAGCATGGCACAAACACCCACACACTTACAGAGCAGCCACATTCCAGTTGAGAAAATACCTGCAAAATACTTCAGCACACATATTTTCACAGCAGGAGACGTTCTCCCCTCTGTGATTGTTTAAATCTTAGAGCATACAAGGTTTATGTTTTTATATTTTCAAATAAACAATCCAATAAAATCCACCCAAACAAGTTAATACAATTTATTCCTGACATCAATGCAAATACACGTATACCTCCTCTAATTATGAGAAGATTAGTCATAGACTTTATGCCGTTTACCCAATGCAGGATTGTCCTTCACAGGCATTAGGGAACATTCAAGTGATTATTGATTATTATGTCAATCTGGTTAATCTGATTGGTTGTCATGGGTAATTAGATTTAACACCTTGTTTGAAAACTATTCTTAAATTTCTTATTGGAAATCTTTTGTTTTTATTATTGCTATGTTAGAATATATTTTTGGTCATTAATTATGAAAAGTGTCAAATCAAGGGCAGCTACTTTTTTACAGTGCAGAGTTTGGTTATGTATGCACATATATCCAAACTTCACAAAGAATCAGATCAATGAGAATTTAACTTAATGGAATATTTTGGGAAATTTTTGACCAAGAGAAGGCAACAAGGCACCTCTAATGTATCCTTGGTCAATTAGCTAATCGGCAGACAAACGGAGGACAGACGCCTCGCTAGCACATGAACATTGGAACCGATTGGAGCACGCTTTGGCAATTCCTGATGACGTATCTCCTAGGCAACCGGGGCGGGACCAAGGCATCAAGGCGAGTTTCCTTGAGATTGCAAAACACCCTATGAATGCATGCCAGATAGCTCTATAGCATGTGGTCTTTATTCTTGTCACTCCCACACCGCATTGCACAACCCCTCCCAGGCTAGCTTCAAGCTGCCATAGAACCGCTGGGCTAAACCGGCCAAGCCGCATGTGGCTCATTTAATATCCATGTCACGGCTTTATTATGAGGCTGTATTTGACCATTTATCAGAGCTCCTGGGCCATTTTGATCCCAAACAAAGCTTCCTATGCTTTATAGAGACTCGAGACCTTTTACATTCAGAATAATGTGGATGTAGATATTTTCATAAATAAATATCTGTTTCTTCAGTAGTGTGAAGATAAGAGGTGAATGTGTTAATGAAATCCTAAATAAGTCGTTAAATGATAAATGTACACAAATTGAATTTGAAAGCTTTTTAAAAAAATGTAGCTGAAAAGTGAAAATACAATTGGAAGTTATGTAAATTTGTTTTATTATTAGAAGATGGTATTTTTAGACAGAATGTGAGAACACAGCAGAAACTCACACCATGTGGAGAGTCAACTAGAGGTGTGACTTACTGCTTCAGAACTGGCCTTGTGCGCCTCTCTCCTCATCTGTGCTTCATCAGGGAAGCTGCAGATTTACACTGTCAGCAGCGTGGCTCGAGCCAAGGTCAAACGGTGGCTTATCAGAGTGTTTGTGTCTGTGACTTAAGCCTCCCATGGGTGAGCTCTAACGTGGTGATGATTGGGTTGCTGCCTCTCTGATTATGTGTGTTTGCATATGTATGAGGTCTCGAGATGATTACGAGTGTCATATTAACACGGAAATGTCCCTCTCCTCTTAGGTAAATGTGATGCTGACAATTTACACCACAGCTGAATCAGGTGTTTTCATTCTTGTAGGTTAAAGATGGTGTCAATAGACTACAGACTGATCTTTGCATATATCTTTTATTTTATGCAAACATTTAAGTCTTTTCCAACCTTTAGATTAATTCTGTTTCTGTTTTATATACAATTTATTATGTATGAGCAACAGTGTGTTTACATGCACATCATAAAATCTAACTATTGCCCTAAATAGACTGTTGTTTTTTAAAATGCATGTAAACGTGTTAGTCTTGCTGAAGGCGAACTGGTTCTAATTATCTGCATCTGCATGTAAACGGCTCAGTTGAGTCGATTCTGGTAACTTCTGATAACATCATCGCCACAAAGTAACACGTGTAACACCATCAAACAGCAGTACGTACCAAATAAGCTGTGCTGCAGCTTTGTTGTCCATTCCTTCGGTCATTGTGCATATCCTGTTTTAACTTCGTCTGCTTCGCTCCCGCCAGCGTTTCTTTACTATTTGTGTTGCTATAAGCTAGCCGGAGGAGTGCCAACACAAAATGGCACATGTCGCCACCTACTGTACCGGAGTGGAACAAACTTCATTTGAGGGTTCGGTATTCTAACATACATGTAAACTAGGAAAAAGGCTCCCAGTTTACTACTTTAGATCGACTTGGATGTGCATGTAAATGCACTGAGTGTGTTCAAACCAGCTTTGCTCAGAACTAAAGTTTTCTCAGTGGCCATTACAACATTACTAATTTACACTGGAAAGCAGGCCAGAGACAGCACAGACTTTCTGGTGTAGTACATTAGTGTAGTACATTAGACTCCCCAAGCTGCAGATATTCAACAACAAATGGGTAAATGTGGTTTAGGACTCTAGGACCACTTTAAAGTGGTTAGGGTTAGAGTGATGCCTGCTTCACACAGAATGCGGAACGGATGCAGACCGTTTTCCGTGCAGTTTCCGTGCCGCGCAGATCTTTTCTTCGGAAAGTTTCGGCAGGGAGTCTATTGTTTTTTTCTGGACGCCACATGCGGGTCATCATGAAGTTTAAGAAATTACATGGGCCAGACAAGAAATGAGACATGTTTCCGGGAGGTGCATTTGGTTTATTTCAAAATAAAAGCTGTCGCATTATTTTTTTGCCAGCTTTGGTTTTATTATTAAGGACGATGATACCAGTTCACAGTGTATAATAGTTCATGTTATTTTTACAGGTATATTTTTAAACAGATGATGTCAAATTTCTAATCATTTGGTGCTCTTGTTGGATCAGAAATCCAGTGACATTCAGCACACAAACTGCTGTCAGTGTGAACGGCAGCCTGTCCAAAAGCCGTGCAGAAACTGGATCGCCTTGGTACCACATTCTGTTAAACAGGCTTTAGTCTCAACTTAGAAAAGTGTTTGGAAAACTTGATTTTTTCATTAAAAACTCAATTTGAAGAAGACAGGAGATGCAAATGCAAAGGAATGGTGTGGACAGGGCCCATGATCCACTAATATTTTTGTCTGTAATCATAATTCATGAGATATTTTTGCATCATAATTTGATAAACTATGTTTCAATCGCACTTTAGCCCTTTGAAGGCAAAAACGTCTCAGCAGCATTTAAAGATTTGTTTCTCTTTTCTCTTCCCCACTGTTCAGCTCAGTCAAAGTCTGCCTTTTGTGTTGCTGAGGCAGAACACAAAATGATAGACACCTAAAAGAAATCAAACAGAAGAAAGAGTTCTTTAGTTCGTGGCTTGCTTGTGGCAGGCAGAATAGGCTCAAAAAGGCCATATGGAATATAGTTTGGGCAGCTGTTGAAGTGAAAATTCAGAGTATTTCTTTGCCTTAGGTTCAGGAACAGGACTTTTGCTGGGCTCTGAGAAATAAAACAGCTTACAAATCATCAGATGCCTCAGGCAGAAGAAGTTATGCTTTGCCAACACTGTTTACTATAGAGATGCTTATCTCAAAATGAGGAGGAATCCCAGTGGGATAAACTCTTTGAGGATCGTTTTAGCCCACTTAACATCACCCCTGTAACGTAATCAGTGGCTGGGAAGTTGGGCTTCAGATGCAGCATTACAGCTAGACAAGGGAGTGGTTCCACAAGAATAAAAGTGCTTGAATTGCTAGTTGAAAGTCCAACTCAGTCACTGTGTAAACTTTTCTGGTAATGAACTATATGATCAAAATATCTCAGCACAGCCAAAGGACATAGCTTTCTGGTTTGGTTAGCGCTGGATTGCATCATTGCTTTTAACAGTTGACCTGGCTTTATTAGCATCATTAAACAAATACCTCCAGCAAGATCTGCAGTGGTTTGCAGATGAGTGTGAAACAGCCAGTATGATAATTAGCACTTCTAAGAATAAGTCCATGCTCATGAGTTAGACTCTTAGAGTTGGAATCGGTTGCTTTTGGTTTTTTGGTGAGAGTACCAGTTTGTATTGGTGACCAGTTGTTCTAAACTCCACCTTTTCCCTAATGGGTAAAAGCCAATAAGGCCATGTTTTTACTGGGCAAAAGGGGCTTTCTCTGAGGGGTTGGATCCATCAACAGGGACTTAGTGAGGAGCACAAGCATCCAGCAAAGAGTCACAGTAGTTGCTGCATCTCATTAAAAGGTGCAATAGAGAAAGTCTAGTTGTTTGCTGTCTTGCTGTTAGCTTGAGGTTATAAAATTAATGTAACCAGTAAGTGGAGTTGACTAAAGGAGCGAGACTCGTCATGGTCACTCCGTGTCTGGTTTAGAGGTCTTTTATACTATCTACGATACCACTACTGTTTTTTTCTGCCGTGATCTCAAACTTACCCAGTTACTGATCTCTTCTATCCACCTTATTCTTGGCTAGGCTCAAGCAGAAACGATGATGAGAGCAACATCCGGTGAGATACAGGAAGTAGCGCATACCCATTTGGTTTGCATGGTGAGGTTGTGTTGCTAGTAGCAGTTTATCTGAACATTTTAAAAGGATTTTAAAAAAATATTTACCCCTGAAAAATGTACCCGCATGGCTCGGGAAGATGTTGCACTGTTCGTGGTTGTACTAACAACCAGAGAAAATAAAGTTTGTAGCTACAAGTGCGAAGTTTAGAACATGCACCTCCAGAGTGAGAGAGCGTGCAGTTGGTCACTTTTTTCACATAAAGGCTCATGGTTGATAGAAATAAGGTGAATTGATGCCATGTTTGTTTTGGCTTATACCCTAAAAAACTGGGACTGTATTCAGTCTGAGTTTTCTACTGTGCCCCCTAGTGGAATACTCCAGTATTACATGCAGTGTGCAGCAGCGAGTATGTGAACAAAGACGCAGCCTGCATTAAAGCGAGGTTAAAAAGCAATAATATTCCCAGCCCAAGAGAGCCTCAACAATTTGTGAGTGGATGTGTGAGTACAATGTTTTTCTCTTTTTTGTCCTCCAAACATTAGCCCGTTTGTAGCAAACACACTGAATGCTATTTCATCTCAGTCAGCCATTTATATTTCATTATCCAGGCCAGGGATGACTGGTTCAGTTTGCCGAAGCAACAACATGAGGATCAATTATGTGACCTTCCAATTTACTCTCAGTCATTATATCCATCGAGTCAGATTACCACAATGCAGCGGTGTAATTTTGGCTTCAAAGGGAGCTTAGTGCGTAGCTCATCAGCATCATTTGTTGTGGTGTGTGATACAATATTTATGGAGGTCAAATTCCTGTACTTGCCTGATATAAAAGCATACTGTTGTCCTTAAAAGCTTTATTGATTTCCACACGAAATCTCCGTGTATACAGGTGCTGGTCATGAAATTAGAATATCATGATGGAGTTGATTTAGTTTGGTAATTCCATTCAAAAAGTGAAACTTCTATATTATATCCATTCATTACACACACAGACTGATATATTTCAAATGTTTATTTCTTTTAATGTTGATAATTATAACTGACGACTAATGAAAATCCCAAGTTGGCCAACTGAAAAGTCTGAACATTAAAGGTATGAGCATGTTCAGCACTCAATGTTTAGTTGGGGCTCCTTTAGCCTGGATTATTGCACCTGGATTACTGCAGCAATGCAGTGTGGTATGGAGTCGATCAGTCTGTGGCACTGCTCAGGTGTTATGAGAGCCCATGTTGCTCTGATAGTGGCCTTCAGCTCTTCTGAATTGTTGGGTCTGGTGTATTACATCTTTCTCTTCACAATACTCCATAGATTTTCTATGGAGTTAAGGTCAGGTGAGTTTGCTGGCCAATCAAGACCAGGGATACCATGGTCCTTACACCAGGCACTGGTAGCTTTGGCACTGTGTGCAGGTGCCAAGTTCTGTTGGAAAATGAAATCTGTATTTCCATAAAGTTGGTCAGCAGCAAGAAGCATGAAGTGCTCTAAAACGTCCTGGTAGACAGCTGTGTTGACCTTGGACTTCAGAAAACACAATGGACCAACACCAGCAGCTGACATGGCATGGAAGTAAGACTCCAAATCCTGTCGTCTGCTGCCACTTTCTCCTCTGGCTGAAACAGGTGCACCGGAGCTTTTTTTCCTCAGAGTATGACTTACTAGGTATTCATTCCTACTAGAAAATATCAATATGGCAATATATTGTGATATTTTTTCCTGCGATATTATATAGATATTTAAAAGCCGTGTATCAAATTTTTGGAAGAATTTACATGCAAAAATGTGTGTATTTTCTTTTCTTTTGGTGCAATTCAAATGCCGATCACTAGTTGGCAGCAGTGTGCAATGGGTTTTATTTCCACCATTGAAATGTAAATCCCTCTATTATGGTTCAGATACCTCATGTTAAACATGTTGCGTATCAGTTTGGACTGTTTATTGAATTTTCCTACAATAAATTCAGTAAAAAAATCGCTAATATTGTCTGGCTGAATGTATCGCAATATATCGTGACATATCGTATCGTCTCCACTGTATCGTTATATGTATTGTATTGCCAGAATTTTACCAATACACATCCCTAATTCCTACTACAGACCACTGCAAATGTATTCAAATGAGTGAAGGACCTCTTTAACTAAAATTTCTGAAGTAGTGGTCAAAAATAAAAAAAATTAAACAAATACTGTTTAACATATGTCTGTCAGATTGCTACTCTGCCTGTTTTTGTTTAATAAACTGAGATCAGGCCAGTCTACTGCAGTTACAGTCTCCTGATAGGAACTCTACAGAAACACGCTTTAGAAAAACCCAAGCAGTTTTTTTTCCCAGAACTAAAAATGAATCATGGAAAAAGGATTACCAATCAACAAGGCCCAGAAATAACACAACAATCCATAGTGGCTGAAGTTATCATCCATTAGGGAGACAGAACTGAAGATGAAATTAAGTTGTCTTCACACCGATGCTTTATAACATTGTTTTTGTTTTGTGGCTCATTTGTCTCAATAAAATTTGAGAACAAATTGCTAAGACTTTTCTGCACCCAGATCACTGCAATACACATCCTAATGAACCTTTGAAGCTTGTTTTACTGAAAGAAAAAGAATCACTTTTCTGTAATGTCATATACTTTAGAAGTCTGAATGTTTGACACCATCAACTGAAAAACCAAATCAAGACGCAGAACCGAGGGGCTGTTGGACAGAAAACCAATTTCTGGGGACATGGGACATTGCTTGTCACTATCTGTCAGTGTTTTATATGTTTGGCCTTCCGGAGAGCAGCGATAGAACGTTTGTCCTCGAGGAAGCGCCAGTGAGCTTTTATGTCAACTTCACAATGGCCTGAAGGTGAAAGGGAAAGATGAAGATAGGCTCATAATAGACAAAGGGAACGATTGTAAAAGGGTGTGATGGGACTAAAGATGTGCACATCCATGTGACAGGAGGTTATGGCTGTGTTTGAGAGGTTTTCTATCAGGTCTGTTTGATTGATCATCTGCTACAGTTTCTGGTAGAAGTTAAAACTCTAATTGCAAATGGTTTTATGAGTGGAGTTGCAAAGCCTGTGTTAAAGCATTTTATCATGAATCAGAATTTACTGTTTGCATCAAGAGCTGTGCAAATTATCTAAAAAACTATGTTTAAATATTTTGGTAAATTTAATTATCTTTCCTTGTGATGATTTATATCATGAATGGTAGAAGATGAGTAGTTGAAGAAAACAGGTGACGTATTCAGAACAACACTTATTAAGATAACCAATGAAAACTGTAGATAGAAACACTGAAATAGACTGAAAGATTTGATGAGAAACTAAAGACATATTGTGAGGCTGAGGCCTTCCCTGGAGCTAGCCACTAGCGCTAGCTCTGACGCTCATGCTACCTGTCAATCAAATCTAATTATTCATAATTTCAAGCATTTAATTACACCTAAACGGAAGAGTTACAAAAAAATTCACCCCCTCAGATTTGTAATGATTGTAAACTAGACCTATTAAACCTAAAATGGTTTTTTGAACCAGGCTGTAAACATGTTTATTTCTGCTGTGAAGTTGGCATTTTTAACATGGGAGTCAATGAGGATTTGCTCACTTCTGGTGCCAGCTCCTAGTGGATGAGGGTCACTTCCGGGTTGGCTTCACATTAGGCCACCCGAGGTTGCCCCTTGGGGATGACAGGCAGGAAAATATGGAGCTGGAAACACAACCAATTTAACTAAATAAAATATGACAAAAGACATACAAAACAATAACAACAAAAGATCAATGTTCTTTTTAATTATGTGGAGTTTAACTAAACGTAAAATAGATTTCTGGATTTATAAGATACAAATATTTGTATTTCTTTAAAGCAGTGAAATGTCTAAGCTGCACTTGTCATGTGGTGGTTGTTGTAGGACCCAAAATGCAGGTGAACAGGAGGCAGACTGGCAGGCAAAAGAACTGTTTAATATGAATAATGGTAGGTGGCGATACAGCAGGTAGACAAGACGAGGATCTGACACAGACCAGGGCAAACAGAGGGTTTAAATACATGAGGGTAATCAGGAATCAGGTGGGTAGGATAACAAGGGGCAGGTGAGTCCAATAAACACTTAACGAGGGGAGACAGGACAACACATCTGAGGGAGAAGGAGCAGATCCTGACAGCACTTGCTTTTATAATATATATATATATATATATATATATATATATATATATTTATATATATATATATATATATATATATATAATCTAATGCTAAAACAATTAACCTTTCGCCGGCCCCGCCCCCAGAACGGCTATTGTCCAATCACACATCATTGCAACCGTTACTATCCGACAACTCCAAACAAAATGATGAAGCTAAGCCTAATTTACTACTAAGCATTAGCCTCGATAGTAGTCGTGTCTCCTTCGTTTCCCTTCAGAACCTCCTCATCGAGCTCAACCAGCAACAGCCAAGCATGAGTGCTCCCCCCGCCCGCAGCTGGGCGGAGTTCCGCCTCCCAGACTATCCAAGACCCTTTTAGATAAGACACACCGTGCCGGCAAATCAGCGTAATATTACCTCAACCGTGTGTCTTATAAACGCACATTAAGCCTTGGCGCAACAGCGGGTGGTGTCATGATCACGTGATGAACTAATGCCGAGCTCCGGACGGGAACTATATGGAAAATGAAAATAAACACGGGCATAAAAAGTTACATTTTATAAACAGAATTAGCTGAGATGATAAACTGAAGCGATGCAGAGCGCCGGGAGCTTTTCTCCGTTAGAGCTGCCTGCAGCTCAGATCATCTGACATCTGACAGCTCACAGGGACACCGTATCGCCGCCACCGCTCCTTAGAGCCACGCGTCCCCGGACGCCGGACCTTCTCCCAAACTCCAAACTCCTTGTTCCCTGCTACGCTTCGCTCAGTGGAGCCGACACTAATGTATCCCTCCACTGCATACTGTAACCCTTTTGCCTCAATGTGGATGATATTGAGGAGAAATTGCTCCAAAAAATGTCGCTGACACGCATCTGTCTACTTCTTTCCATCACGGAAATCTGCGGAGCTGCAGTATTTCATCCACTTATTGTCGGACTTGGTAACAGTAACTAAGGGGGGCGGGGCTCGGCGAATTGCAAAGCCACTCAAAACACCTCATACGTCTGCTCTTGTCTTTGATCCAAATTGCCAAATTTAAGTTATTATTGAGCAACTGGCGTATCCCAGTCTTTGATTTTTCAGCAGCCAACTGCTCAGATCATCATTCAGCTTTCTTGATGTATAAGACCTTTCCTGTGTTAGCGTGCCCATCAGACATTGATGACTCTAAATGTGAGCACATAACAGTCAGGGGGAGTAATGCAATGCTGAAGTTAAAGGAAATGAGAATATGGTGTAATGTACGACCCCTGCATTGCCACGCCATCGTTAGGTGCTTAGCAATGCAAGCTGGAAACCATTTTGGACATGACAAATTGAGGCTGCTTTTGAATTTCCCTAAAGCATCAGCATCTGCTATTGGAAGGTAATAGAGCTGTCTGGCTTTGCTGATGGATGGAAGGGGTGTCTGTATACATGTATGTATTTACTAGGCTATACTTCCCTCCATTTGATGGCTGCCAGACAAGAAGGTAGCAGCAGTGTTTGTGCAAACGGGCATGGGAGTGTGTTCATGTGTCAATGTGCACTGCGCAGGTAGCTGTGTGTTTAGGAAAAAAAATGTAAAGACTTTGATTTAGTGCTTTCTGTCACATTTGTGCAAAATCCTAACTGGCAGCCTGCTCACGTATATAGAAGAAGGAAAGGATTTGGGAATTGACTTGAAAAACTATATTCTGTGGGCTGCAGCACTGCTGGAGAAGCAATGCAAACTAAACATTGGAAGAAAAAAACTGTAAAAAAGAGAAAAATAAGGACTGACAGAGAGTTTGCGATTGAGATGGGGAAAACTGCTATGAATTTTAGAGACTACAAGAAATCAACATAAACAAACCTGCATCCTTTACATAAACCATAAAGGAAAAAATGTAATCCTACATAAGGATTTCCAATTTTTCCAGCAAACTTCCTTGTCAAGTGGAAAGAAGAATGAAGATGGTATGTTTCGCACCTAGATACCTACTTTATTTTGTGTTCAAAGCAACACTTAATACGTTTCCTGCTTCTCCCTCCTACTGGTTGAAATTACAATTACAGGTCCAGCCTGCTGTGGCTAGCACTAACAACAAGCTAACGCTAACAAGAGCCAACAAAGTAAAAAGAACCAAAGTGTTAGACAAAAACATTTTATTACTTACAAGTCCAGTAGCAACAAACCAGGTCACCATCAGTAGCCTCCTTCAGCGCCCTCAAACGAGTTGAGGCCACGTCGATGTTCACTATAGTTTTAGCTCTTTGCTTCCAAAGACATGACTCTCTCAATTTTATATCCAATCTCTGCCATGATGCCAACAAAAAGCTTCTTCTTCTTCTTCTTGTGGTTTTTATTGACGGTTGGCTAACTGCTAGCTTCTATATAAGTTCCCGGCACAGTAAACACACAGTTTCTGGTCAGCAGAGGGCTACAGATTGTGGTCCAATGTGAAGTTGGTCAAGTTAATGGCTCAAGAACCACTGAAAGCCACCAGTTGGAAAGCAATGGCTTAAAGGTGTAGTTATCTGAAAAGCTATTTTTTAATTTCTGATTATAATTGGTCACTCTGAGTTTTTCATGCAGGCTGAACATGAAAATAGTCTCCTACACCTATCTCCTGCATTAGCTTCTGATAGAAAATAGATGATGAAACTCTAGGATTTGAAAAGCCTGACAGATCTATGACACACTGTCACTTAACATTCATGGACTCACCCATCTTGACTCACGACGGGGAAGGCTGTTGTTGTTTTAACTTTCAGGAATCAGCATAGGACGTCCTGACTAGTAAAAGCTAACTATTAGCATTAGCAACACCACCACACAGAAAAACTCCTCCAGGCTTGTGTTATTTTTGGAGATAAAACATCTACGTTGCAAGTCAGTGGTAGAGTTACGTTGCTGTTATCTAATCCGAGGCAAGATGTCCAAATATCAGGAAATAAGACTCCAAATCCTGCCGTGTTGTTCCACTCCACTGCAGAAGACTTGTCCATGCTGATCCAAGCATTTCTGGGCTTTTTTTGCCCTAAGTACAGCTTGCAAGACATTCATTCCTACCAGAGACCACAGCAAATGTGATTAAACGAGTAAACCACACCTTTAAAGTGTTAAAACTCCTTGATATTGCTTTAAGTCCCCATGAATATCAATCATATTGAAGGTTAAAAAACACTAACACTAAGTTTCTCTAATGTAGGGCAACACAGCTGGAATTCAACAATTCTAGCATGGCTGCAGCAAAGACGATTACGGAATGTCTTGCTTCAAGAGGGATGCTGTTTTTAACAAAAACTGGTTTATTTATTATTTGCCCTCTGTACATTTTAGACGGCATATGAAGAAGCTGCTGGAAAGGTTAACGTGTATTAAAAAATGCAAAGGATATAGAGTGAGGAACTGTTGAAGGAAAGCCAATAAATGACAGTAAGCCAACACGAGAAATCAAGAGCAACCACAAAAATCAATATCCAATTTTGTTTGCAAACATTCTAACAAACTGTGTTGAATTTCCAGAGGTGATGTCTTTTGTTGCTCCATCCTGCATTCAAGAAAAATGTATTCATTCTCACCAATCCTCTCTAATCTTCCCAGATTTCAAAACTGTGACACATTCATTTTTTGCCAGCGCTGATGCCTCTCTGAGGGTTGTGTTTTGGCATTTGTTGTTGGCTGAGTAGACTCTTTCGGTGACAAGTAGCAATAACAGAAAAATCCAGCCAGAATAAATGGTGAAATTAATCACTGTTTCACAATAAGTCTGCGTCAACCATGTGAAGATTATTCAGTCGCTTTCGCGCAAATCCCCACACGACTGCATCTGCCAACCTAAAATCCTGAAACATTCATGTAAATTGTTTTCATTCTGGAAATTTTTTAGATAAATTTTGAGCGTAAAATAAAAATATGTTTCTTTAAATAAAAATTTGCTTTACTTAAGTCACAGGAAAGTCAGTGTATTTTATATAAAAAAATGACATATGTGCCTTTTTACCTATTTTAAAGTAGTTTTTTCATCTTATTCTAACTTTATGCATCTATGAACCAACTATAATTTCATGCAAACAATTGACTCATACAACTCTTCACTCAACTTGACAGCTTTTTTTACTTATTTTGTTATATTTTCTACACCTGCCTACGTGGTTTTGTTTCTGCATTTTAGACCAAACCCCATGTGCAATACCTACCACCTTTAAAAAACACAACCCATAAACAGAGCTCAGTCATGGGGTGGACTCTGTAGTTGTCTTTCAAATAGTCTTCTCATGCTATTGGACAACGAACAAAGTGACGTACTCACCACTACGGATGTCAGTCAACGGGGCAGAGCGCCATACACTGTCGAAGAAGACACAAATACATCCTTATTCTAAATAAAGGACATAAGTACCTCTATCTGCTCTTGACTCAAAGAAAAAACAAAAGTCCAAAGTTGATGCCAAAGCCATTTCAAATGAGCCGTCGCCATCTTAGTTGTTCTACCTCGTCACATCATCCTGCCCATCAAACCAACAAAGCCCTGTGATTGGTGCAACACAACACTGCTCAGGCGTGGCTAGACCAACTGTGTCTGTGTAGATTTCTATGATCCACATACAAGTGGACAAAATTTGCCACGTCACCTGCTTGAGTTTGGAAGTGAGCTGCTGCTAACTGAGATGGGTCAGTTGAATTGGTTCAGGCATCTGTCTAGTATTCCACCTGCCCTCTGAAGTTTTCCAGGCACTGGGAGGAAACCTCAGGGAAGTCCCAGAACTTGCTGGAGGGATTATGTATTTTCCCTACATAGCCAGGGAAGACCTTGGGATCTGCCAGGAAAAGCTGGAGAGTGGCTGCAGAGAGGGATGTCTGGATCTGTAATCTCTGCAGTCTGACCTTGAATTACATGCAGAAATTGGATGGATTTATCTCTCTCCACTGTTTTTATTATGTGCAGAGAGGACATTTTAGGAATTCAACCAAAGCAAATACACTAGCTTGTGTCAGTGACCTACTGTATGTCTTTTACTTGTACTTCACGGCATTTGGTTTATGTTTCACAGCAAAAACATCCTTCATGTGTCCTATCCAACTACCAAAACATAAATAAGATCAATCTGAATATAAATGTGTTTTATATATTTCTGACGTTTTTCCTTCAGGCAGAGGAGAGCTACAAATAAATAAAGCTGTGTCTGCACAAAAGTGTTTCTCACCAACCTGGAGTGGATGCACAGCTGTCCCAGAGCCCTGTCTGGTATGACAGATGCAACAGACCAAACTGTACATCATCGTAACAGAAACTCTACTGGACTCCTTCCTGGGTCACATTTCTTGTCTGACAGGTATCCCCGCTTGTCTGCAAGAAATATGAATGTCAGGGTATCATCTAAATAAGACTAAGATTGTTTTCCTTTGGGCGAAAAACATGTCTAATGCCACTGGCAACTTCTGACTCACTGGGATGCAAATGCCACGAGTCAGTGGATTACCTAGAGTTGATACTGTCACAAAATTACATGGATTCTTTACTTTTTTCTGTTAAGTCCAATTTCATCAAACAGGGTCAACTTTTTTGTAATTTCTTCCAAACGTCATGTTCATTGAGAAGCAGGATGTGTTTAAAAGTACATTTTTGGTACCAAATCCAGAGCCAGCCCAAGATAGAGAGCCAAGCGGGCTGTTTGGGGCCCCCACTCCACCAGGCCCCCCCCCAAAAAAAAACAAGATAGAATGAGAAAAAACAATATGTTTTAATACATTTAAATAATACAAACTTAAATGATATTACACGTGGAAAAACAATGTATATATTATTTTCTATAGTGTCATTTGTGTTGCATAAATGGGCGGCGGCAGGCGGTAGCTTGGGGTTGCTAAAGCAATGGCCAGATTCGACCAAGCAACAGCTTAGTAACCCCAACTTTTGACCCCCCCCCCCCCCCCCCCCCCCCCCCCCCCCCCCCCCCCCCCCCTCAGTCCACACCGACGGTCTTCAGTCTGTGCCGAACACTAACAACTTACACTCACTAATTGTAAAGCAACTGCAGGGAAAAAACCAGTGCTGCCCCTGGTTGCATAGTGCCCTTTGGTTTATTTTCTGGTGATTACACGTTTTGTACGTTTTACACATCTGTTCTAAATCTTAACAGCAAACTTAAAGACCAGCACAAGCCTGAAGGCGTTCTGCCATGTTGTGGAGTTGCTAATGCTAACACTTAGCTTCTACTAGCTGAGACGCTAACTCAACAACAGCCTTCCCTGTCATGAGTCAAGATAAGTGAGTCCATGAATGTTCAATCACATTTAGCCTGCATATTAAATTCAGAGTGGCCGATCATATTTCAAAAATAAAAATTGGTTTCTCAGTGAACTTGCATTTCAAAATGCTAATTAATTAGAGCATTTTCGTTGGTTTGCCGCTCCTGCGAGGATAAAATCAATAGCCATTATAACACTGGTATGATGTAAACTAAGTACAATAGATACTGATGGTAGTGGGCATGTCACACACATAGTGTAGCCTAGAAATAAGGAATCATCTGGTGCTGACTTTTTAGGGGGGGGGGGCAAAGGAAAACCTGTTTAGGGCCCCAAAAATGCTTGGGCCAGCCCTGGCCAAAGCCTTAGCAGATTAAGAGTCGATTAAAAAGAGTCAGATGATGCATAAACTGTAAACTTTGCCTTGATTTGAACAACATTGCTGATGTTCTGTGAGGAAAGAGATCAGTTTAATTACTGTATTTGTTATAAGTGAAGCAAAAAACCACGGCAAAGAAATTGAATATTGAAACTACCGATGCATTTTATCATTTTGTTTTGTTACAACTCAGATTTGGAAATACAACTTGCACCAGTCATAGTTCCCCGCCTGTGTTTTCATGTTCATGTGTGCAGTGGATTGTTTATGCTCACCAGTGTACCACCAAGGAAAACTGTGATTTACATTTGTGTAGGTGGGGGTTGGACTTGCAGTGTGATTATAAATCATGATCTAAATGTGTTTGTCCATGGCTGTCTTCTGCCCTCTACTGATTCTCAATCTATAGCCGCTCATCTGAAGAGGAAAAAAAGGTGGCAGACAGCAGTGAATAAATGAAAACTGCACAAATACATTGAAAAATAATCAAATATAGATCTTTAAGATGTATTTAATAACAAAAAATGCGTAGATGTTCATTAAAACTTAATATTTTCTTTACAAATTTAGAGAACAACTGCAAAAAGATGAAGATGAAATCATCCTACAACCAGTTCCAAGATCCCATAATGTTTTGAGAGGGGGTGAGAACAGGGGACTTTTTTCATACAATGACATTTAGTCTGACTAAATAAAACATACAATTATTAAGGCATTACTGTCCAACATTCATGTGAAATAGTGTGATTTACTGGCCCTTTAATCCTTAAGGACACTTAAAGTAGCTCTCCGTATTTCTTTTATCTGATGGCACCATCTAGTGGCTGACAAGCGTATCACACCAATAGTCGGTCGACTCGGTAATTTAAGATGGCGACTGCACGTTTCTTGTTTATGAATGTGCTTCTGTAGCCGACAAACAGAGCTAAAACATGTTTTACAATTATTATTCATGTCATGTTGTTTCCATATATTTGTATTTGTCCGTCAAAAGTTCATCAACGCTGCATCAGCTGAGGCACTTCCTTAAATTTGAAGCACATAAGCGGTAGTCAAACAATATTGGTTAGTTCTGGTCGGTGCTCAGTTTCCTATTGCACAGATTTTACAGGGCAGGGGGCGGGCTTAGCAAAGAACAAAAAAAAATTCACTTACATTATATCACACTACATGATAAGACAATCACTTTTACGGATTTCTGAAAAATCATACATAATTCCTGAAAGGAGAAACTCCGGATTGCTGCTTTAACCCTTGGAGGTCCCTTTAACAAAAAAGCCACATTGAGGACCCTTAGCGCAAAAAAATGTCCTTGATCAAAAGGTGTAATTAAAATTATATAATATTTCATAAGTCTGAATTTTTTACACAGATTCCATCCTTGGCTTCAGCACTCAAAACATAATAAAATATGTGTGTTTTTTAGATTTAACCCCTTCAATGCCAGGTTTAATTAAAAAAATCTACATTGTAAAAAACACTACTGCACAAGAAATGTCCTAAGGGACCTCCAAGGGTTAATAGTTAACAATATTGTGACCATTAATAAAGGAGTCCTTTGTTTATTATTGCTTAAGCTCCACCCTGAATCAAACTGAAAACCAGTGTAGGAAAGCCAACACCAGAGTGATGTGGTCCCTCCTCCATGTCTGAGTCAACAGCCTAGCTGCTGAGTTTCAAGCCATCTGCAACCTGCAATAGAGGCCTGTCTGAACCCTGCATAAAAAGAGTTTTAGTCCATCCTAGAGCGTGAATTACCACGACTTTGATAGCCGTGCCTTTATTCTACTAACGTGGTGCAGGAGGAAGAGAAAATCAGGATATTGGAGGAAAAAATTGCTAACATTTTTAATGTAAGTATATTCCCTTTGCCTAAGTCCTGAGATCTTCCTGCAATCAACTGATGGAAGACATGTTACAAACAGAAAAGCATGAATAAGGTAAGTGCTTCAGATGTGTGCTATGATGCAAAGGCTGGCTCTTGTACAAGGACCAGTTAGATTATGGGGTCATTTACTTTTAAAGCTCTCTCTGTTGCTCTTCTTCCACCTCTTTTGGAAATATTCATTACATCCAAAAGTCTCTAATCTTCTCTAATTCTATCTGCCATTGTATCTACAACAGGTTCAGGACCTTTCAGCAATTCTGCTCCCTATTTCTGGAATTCTCCTCCACTATCCATCCTAGCCAGATTTAAAACCTCCAAAAGAAAATGGTGTGTGTTCAATTTCACAGCAAGCTGCTTTTCCTTTCTGTTTTATTGTTTTAGCTTAGGTGTCCAATCCATAAGAACTGAAAAAGTAGGCTCATATAGCTGTTGTCTTCCGCCAGACACATGTGACATAATAAACCTGATGTCATTAAACAAAGGCCTGTCTGTCATGGTTTTGTGTCTAAGCCCTATTTTAGGTAAATGACAGCAATACGCTGAGAGAACATCTTGGAAAACGCTGAGCTCTAAATCCCTGCAACTAAATCCAAAGCAAGAAGATGGGAGGTGCTCCGTTTTCTCTTTGGATCAAAGATGGGCAGAAGTGAAGGGGATGGAGAGAAGAGCAGGAAAGTTGATTGGATAAAGAGTTAATGAGACAGCATGACAAAGAGGAGGAAAAGGAAGATTGAGGAAGAAGTTGAAAGAGGATTTTGACAAGAACAAAACGTGAAGCTCGATGTGAGGCGAGGCAAAGATGACAGCATGAAGAAGAGGAGGAAAAATTCAGATGGAGAGCACACAGAAGCTAAAATTTCATATACAGAGATTTAACAAACTCTACCACAACTTTGCAGGGTTTTTAGTAAAAGATGTTAAAAATAACTTTATTGTATAGAAAAATCATCAAACTCAACAAAGTGTCTGGACAAGAAGCTCCAGCTCATTAATTATAAGTAGTGTAGAAACAATGGGTTGGCTGTCTCAGCTCACAATAATGAAGCATTTAGGATTTTTTTATCCTTTGTTTTACAAGAAAGGCTCTGATCAGATACAGGCCTCCCCTTTCAGGGAACTCTGGTCAAGGTCCCAGAGTTTAAAATCAATTTTACAAACTATAACACTTTTCATATTTAGTGGATAAAGCCTCTCAGACTAGAAGCAGCAAGAAAAATATAGAAGTTTGGTTTTCTTCAAACTAAGATCGTCTCAGAAGGCTTGAGATGAAGTTCACAAATAAATGAAGCTCCATAAATACTCTGTGTTCCACAGGGAAAGTCAGAGACAGCTGCCAAGGAAGCATTCACATCAGCTGACTGATTCCTGAAACTCTATTGATTGCTCAACTGGTGACAAATAGCCCTCGTTTTTATTCCTGTTGCTCCATAAAACACACTTGCAAAAAGTTTTAACTTTTGGAAGTTCAGCTTCACAATGTTAGATATTGCCAGAGCCACCTCAACTGGCTCCTCTGGATGTGGAGGATCAGCGGGTCTACTCTGAGCTCCTCCCCAGATGACCGAGCTTCTCACCCTATCTCTAAGGGAGAGCCCAGACACCCTGAGGAGAAAACTCATTTTGGCCGCTTGTATCCGTGATCTCATTCATTTGGTCACTACCCAAAGCTCATGACCATGGATGATGGTGTGAACGTAGATTGAAGCCAACAGGACCACATCATCTACAGAAAGCTGATCCTTAGGCCACCAAAACAGATCCCCTCATCACCTTGGCTGTCCATAAATGTCATGAACGGAATCATGACAAAGGGCAACCTTGGAGGAGTCCAACTCTCACCATTAATGACGGACCCTCCTCTCCAGTTCCTCTGAATAGACCTTACCAGGGAGGCTCAGGAGTGAGATCCCCCTGTAGTTGGAACACACCCTGCGGCCCCCCTTTTTAAATATGGGGACCACTGCCCCAGTCTACTAATCCACAGAGGAGCTGTATGACCATCTCAGTGACCACCAGAGATTGGAGAGCTCAAGCCAAAGTCCCCAGACTCTGCTTCCTCACTGGAATATGTGCCGGTGGAATTGAGGACTTCGAAGTATTCCGCCCACCAATCCACAATGTCCAGCAGCACCCTAGCTACGCTTACATGTGCCAAATTTTCCTTATCCAATCTTGGTTGATAGGAAATCCCAAATCTCCGTTTACATGGACACTAACTAAAATGATCCAATCATGCTGTGAGTATACATGCAACAAGCGTTCAATCAGATTAAATAGGTTGAGCATGCGCAGAGTTGTCTTTCCCGGAAAAAAAATTGTAAACAAACGACATCTTGTCCACACAAATTCCCGCTTCCTGCATCTTTAGATGCACTTGAGTGTATTACTCAGCATTTCTAGGCGTTCGGCCATCGAGATGTGCAATAATATTGAGTTAGCCTGGCAAGCTATTCTATATATGTGAATATAAAGACATGCAGAGCAAAATCATTTTGCGTCAGCAAATGACGATCTAGATCAGGGGTCCCCAATCCTGGTCCTGAAGGGCTGGTATCCAGCAGGTTTTAGTTGTAACTCTGCTTCAACACACCTGATTTCAATTAGCAAGTGATTAGCAGGCTTCAGCAGAGCTTGATGAGCTGCTGCACAGGTGATTAAACCACTGAATCAAGTGTGTTTGAGCAGAGAAACCACAAAACCTGCTGGATAGCGGCCCTCCAGGACCAGGATTGGGCACCCCTGATCTAGATTCTAGACTACTCAACAACAACTGGAGCTGCATTCCACTTGGACTGCTGGTATCTATGGTTCACAACATAAAAGGAGTTTGTTTCAGTTGCTTAGTCAGAACTGACATAAAACGTCATTACAAAACTCTGTGAATGCACATTTTTCATCTTTAATAAATGCAACTGTATAAGAATGAACGTCAGATTCAATTGCTCACAAAAAACCGAAACCACCGCATGACAATTCAGAGACCTGCTTCACATACAAAGAACCTCACCGCCTGAGAAAATACAGGAATATTTTTTATATTCTGCAGGCAAGTGTGTAATTTATGACTTTTGTTGGCAGTAAGACCAAAGACTCAATGTTCTGCATTTACTTGAGTAGTTCTGTATAAAAGTCACATGTGGCCCGCTGTGCAGGGCTGCCCACAATAGTTCCACTTACCATTCAGGTGACAGGCACATAATAACGCTGCTGTATGGCTAATGGCTCCCACACAGTCGGTGCTTTAAAATGCATTTTTCTCTGAAGGTATACCTCCTACCTTCTCCCCCTTAAACATGATGGAATAATACATCCAATAAAAGCAATGATACACGGTTACAGGAGTTAGTGCTTATAGACTTGTTCTGAGCTAAAACTTCAAGAAAATGTAATTGTGTCTGCCTTCAAACATCGTTTCATATGAACAGGTATTATTTTCATTGATTATTATATCTGTTGTTGCATTTTATTGCATTGCTGAGGCTCCACCACAAACATTTCTCACACAAAGATAGGTTATTACTCTTTATGAGTTTTCCCAAGATGTGTTAAAATAAATATTTACTGCAAATGAAAGTTTCAGCAAAGAAAAAAAGACAGCAGATATTGATGTTTGTCATCAGCACATCTGGAGCTGACATCCTTCTCAAAGTCGATTGAAAGTTTCTGCAGTTCTGTTTAGTTATTCGAACAAAATGTATGAATGCGTTCTCTGTTGTCGTTCGTTCTCTCTCTCTCTCTCTCTCTCTCTCTCTCTCTCTCTCTCTCTCTCTCTCTCTCTCTCTCTCTCTCCGCTTATCCGGGTCCAGGTTGCGGGGGTAGCATCTCAAGCAGCGGCTCTACTCCGAGTCCCTCCCAAATGTTCTCACCCTATCTCTACGGCTGAGCCTGGCCACCCTTCGGAGGAAACTCATTCAATATCAGTATCAATCTTTTCCTACTGCTATGTCTTGGCTACACATTTGCAAGAGTAGGTCAAAATTGCTCCATGTGGAAAAACTCAATACTAGTCATCACAAACACTTGATTGTAGTTGTTGGGTTTCATAACTAGTTACCACGTTTAAAGGTTGAATATGGAACATGGACACTATGACGACATCTAGTGTTCAGAGGTGGTATTGCAACAACAGAACTTATTTTCCAGCCAGCGGGGTGTTGGTTCACTGCTGATAGCCAGCTCCATGTCCAGTGATGAATCGTACAGGGTAAGAACTAATTTCTACTAATAAGTTTATTTTACAACAGTATTTACCATTAGAACAGCTTCTGGGTTCAGAATCAGATGCTTGACATGTCAAGTCCACCGTTTTACACAGTCCCACAGGCCTAGCAGACTTTTTACCACAACGGTGCCCTCTAGTGGCTGTAGATGTAAACATAAACCCAGTGTCGTGCCCGTCAAAATAATATTTTGATTATTATTTTTTTTAAATATAGCTTTTAAAGGAAAAACTGTACATTCATTTTGCACTCCTCTAAACGCCCCGTGGAGGTAGTATTTTTTAAAAATTCTACCTTTAAGGAGGGATTACTTATTTTTTTTTTAATTCTCCAGCTTGATCTCTCTGTCTCTAAGTTTTTATATTTAAAATTTTCTTATTTCCAGCAAAAGTGTACCTTGGGTGATGGTGGCAGAGGAGTTAAGTGGCCGCCTTGCAATCGGAAGGTCACAGGTTCGCATCCCACTCAGTCTGTCGCTGTCGTTGTGTCCTTGGGCAAGACACTTAACCCGCCTTGCCTGCTGGTGGTGGTCAGAGGGACCAGTGGCGCCAGTGTACGGCAGGCCTCGCCTCTGTCAGTGCGCCCTAGGGCAGCTGTAGCCATAGCCGCGGGAACATTATTTCAGCAGGGGGTGCTGAAAAAAAAAAAAGCTCAGCTGCGCTCAACTCGTTATGTCCAGGTGAATCATAGCCTACGTGTAGTATATGCATTGATATGAGTCTCATTATTAGAAAGAAGACACCCTCCAACTCTTCAGCACTGCTCGAAAACCTACGACTCCCGTCTGCAGTTGACCAATGAAAACACACCTTTGAGACGCCGCAGCAGCAAGACTCCGCCTCTCTGAGTTTCCGTTTCAAATCTTATATATACAGCCTTTGGTTTCAACTTACGGTATGTTTAAAATGCGGATTATAAACTACACACCAGTTTTTATTTTTGTTAAATAAAACCTGAGTTATACTAAAATAATTAAACTAAGAATGGGTTCAGTAGCGTTTTGTTGCTGAGGGACAGAGGATGCTGCTGCGTGATCTGACAGCAGGGGTCAAAAGGTGCGCTGATGCGCTGTCACTGAGACAGACGGCAAAACTTCAGATATTGGAGCGATCTGTGGCAGATAGATAGTTACTTCTCTGTAGTTTAGTGTTTTTTATGTATAAAGGAGGATGAGAAGGAAGGATGTCCAGCAGACAGATCAGCTGTTTAGCTGGAAGACGGGAAAAGGAGACGCGCAGCTGGAGTCTGAGGCCAATGCGCATCAATTCTTCCTCTTTGAGGAAGATGAGCTAGGTCATGAGCTGACACTAAAAAGTGTTTACTGTGGCGCTTTTTTCTCTTTTTAGCGTTGTATTGCTTATCTGTAACGTATGCTTTTTGGGGGGTGCGCTCGTGACATGGCATGTCCTCTTGGAGCGAGACGTCATGCAGTCTGGCTCACTGAAAGGTTGCGCCGTTCAGTGTGGCACCTTTCTGGAGTTCTCACAGTGTGACATGATCAGTGTGTCCCGTGGCTGGAGGACTATAAAGATATGCAACAAGCGTTTTATTCGTGGATGGAAATGATGGTAAACGTGGGTTTAGAGGTGGTGAGTGCACGAAGAGGTGGAGGAGAATGAGGGACAAGTTTGTTCGTGTTAAAAAGTATCTGAAATACAAAAAAAGCACAAAATAAACTGCAAATAAACTGTCAATGCACTATCTTGGACCGGATACATGACAATATACCCCAGAACTCACTGTTGCTGCATCTCCTTTTGTTTTCTCGAGGCTTCCCAAAAAAGTCTAAAATCCGCTTTTTTGCCATAGTGGTAAATATTTGAGGTCACCAGCAGGGGGTGCTGCAGCCCCTCCAGCACCCCTACTTCCCGCGGTACTGGCTGTAGCTACGTTGTAGCTCATCCCCACCAGCGTATAAATGTGTGTGTGAATGTGTGGATGACTGATTGTGTTGTGAAGCGCCTCGGGGGGTTGTAGAACCCTAAGAAGACGCTATACAAATACAGGCCATTTACCATTTTAAAAAAATTCTCTTAACTCGGATCTGTCCCTGAAAACATGAAGCTTTTGTTCATGTTTGTGTGATCACTTGGGCATGCTGCTCCCCACCATAAAATCAGGGATCCAGACTGATTGTGCTGGCAAAGGAACAAGGTTTTATTGTCTGAAACAAACCATGCATGCATGCACGTTGGGCATATTGTCTAGAAACAATCATTTCAATGATTAAACAAGAAGAAAATGATGAAATAAATTAAAGCCTGAATGCAAACACATTAATCCTACATATACCTGCATTTGTTGTTTTCCTACCCTCCCTTTTGCTTATTTCCTCAAATGCATACAAACAGTAAATGCATTTTTTACAGTCCACTAAATCTTGTCATTACTGCAGTATGAATTTGTAGTACCTTTCATCGCAAATGTGCGTGTGGTTTTATTATGTAGGTGTGTGTGTGTGTGCATGCATGTGTTAGTTTAACATGTTTAATGGTGTCCATAAAACTTCAGGCTTGCTTGCAGTTTGCTGTTTACTATCTATCTATCACCTAAAATAGCCCAAACAGTTCATGACCAATGGTGATGGGTGTGTATTTGTGTGCTTAAATGTGTGTTAGTGCATGTGCGTGCATGCATGTGTGTGTGTTTGTTTAGTTAAGTGAATGGGCTGCAGGGCGCTTTTTCAGCATCATGACATCATTTGCCTTAAGACAGTAGACAACATCCAAAACCGTCTCCCCTCTCAGATGATGATGCTGCATCGCGGTGTGTTTGTATGTCCTTTAGAGGGCTGCAGTCTTTATTAACAATGTGAAACATCATCGTCATTATATTGCTGACAAAAGAGCATTCATGTAGTTTTTTGCTAATATTTTATCATATAACTGTTTAAAACTATCTTACCAGTTGTAAAAGGCTTCCTGAACAGCTATTGTTGAGAGAAATAGAGTCTACAGCCTACAGGACTGATGAGGAATATCTGCTAGTTGAGATCAAAGTTTTATAAACAACTTCCATACTTTCAAGTTTACATCACACTTTTTAAACATACCATTTTGTGGTAACTTATAGGAATAAATATCATCAACTGCAGCAGAATGAAAGACTTCATTTGCATCCAGTGGTCAAATCTGGAAGATCTAATAACTCTGCTCAATGAAAAGCAAAAAAGAAGGCAGGATTAAAATGTTTAGAAAAATGTTTGCAGGAAAATCTTTGAAATTGGACATCGGAGAACATTTTATGACATTTTTCTTAAGTTATAATAGTTCTATGGTCAATACAAAACATGTTCATGAAGATCTTTGCACTAAATCCCTCTCACGCGAAGTGATTTCAGTGATTTTATTGTTGACATTTTCAGTACCTTCCAGAATGAGCCGTTTCAGGGCTCTGCCGCTTTAAGAAAACAAGCTGGAGCTGGCCACGCCCACCCCTCCTGCACTCAGGCTGCTATAAGCTGAGAAGCTCCGATATCCTGGAGGAACTTGGAGTAGAGCCGTTGCTCCTCTCTTGTACCTTAGAGGTTGTTCATTCTTATTTACCTGTATGTGATGTCACAAATGGGGACTTTTTGAAACGGCTCGTTTAAATCACATAATTCCTGAAACCAACCAGTGACAGTAAATGGATGGACAGATTTTTTTTCACATTTGGAGCATTTATAGAAGCAGCAGAGACCCACAACACAAAGGATGTAAAAGGTGAGTTTTGCACAATATGTCTTCTTTAAGATGGTAAATGCACTCTGATGTAAGTGCGAAATACATTTTTTGTCCCCAAGTGTCAGAAACAATTAATAGCTTAGCATTATTTTTAATAGAAACCTAAAATCTGTTTAGTTTAGACTCCATCCTGGTTGTAACTTACCTGCATGAATAGAAATAAAGAAAATAAAATCACAACATAGAAAGTTCCTACAGAAACGTAGACGAAGCCAGACACTTAGACCATACGCTCTCACAGAAACAGCCAGCACAAGCTTGGAGACTGTTGTAGCCAATCAGAGAGCTGGGATTTTTCCAGCTTTTGATCATTTAGATTTAGATTTAACATTTACGCTTAGCATTGTAAAATAGGACAATAAAGGATTGAATGCATGGTGCCAGAGCCATTAACGTTTCTTCAGGAACTTTCTAGATTATTATTTTTGATACTTTATTGTCTTTAATTTTATTTATGCATTTGATTAACAATCATGCTGGAGCCTAAACTCAACAGGTTTTGAGTTTTAATCAAAATGCTTTAAGCAGCAGGGCCCTGCAGGGAATCGAACCCTGTCTCAAGTGAGAGTACCATTACCAGAGCCTTTTGCTTTTTATAGGGGACATGAAATGGCCAAGCAAAACCTGCGTCAAGACAGCATTTCATGTTTTGTCTTTACAAACATGAAATGCTGTCTTGATGCAGGAAAAAAGAACCATTATGAATAATTTTTTTATTATTATTTAATTTTTTAGATGTTCTTTTATCTGTGTGCTCAGTTCTAAATTGGACGATTGAGGTTGAGCAGCAAAAAAAAAGTCAGACGTGTTTGATGATGAAAAGTAGAGATAGTTCTGAAAAAAGTTCCTGAAAAACAGCTGCTTTAAAACATTATTGCCAAATGAAATTTGTTTTATTTATCTATTTTAAACTCAATCCGTGGTCAGTTTATGGAATGGTTGATTAAATTTAGTTAGCATCGCTATCGGCAACAGTGAAACCCTAATTGGCCGATCTCTAATGCTAAGCTGATCGGCTCCTTCAGAGCAACATGTTAGGATTTTAGGATGGGGGGTGAACCGGAGCTGTTTTTTTTTTTTTTTTAATCTTTTAATCTTTCATCATGCTGCCCCTTACACCTGACTTCATACACAAACTCATTGACTGCTAGGATCCGTTTATATTCACCCACTAGACAGGAGGCAGCTGGGATTTAAACCTGCAACCTTCTTGCTGTGCGGCGTCAGCACTACCAACCGTGCCACCATGCAGTCCTCGAGTTAACTACACTAACTTTTAATGCTGCTGTTATACGAATTCTGCCTTTCCCGGGATCCTGTATTTTACGGTTTTTAATTTTTCCCATTTTTATAACAATATTTTTAACCATTTATATATATATTTTTTTTATATTTTTTTTTTTGTGAAGCGACTTGTAATTTTAAAAAATTATTCCAAAACGTTTCTTTAGCTACGTTCACACTGCAGGCAAAAGCACACCAAATCTGATTTTTTTCCCCCCACATGACTCATATCTGATATTTTTGACAGTCTGAACAGCACAGATCCAACTTTTTCAAATTTGTTCCAGGTCACTGTCCATCCATTGTCTTTCGCTTATCTTGAGTCGGGTCGCGGGGGCAGCAGCCTAAAGCTTTGTTTATGCTTGACGCGTCCGCGAGGTCCGCAAGGCTCCACGCGGCCAAATTACTTAATTTTAGCAACCACGCCCCTCCGCGTGTCCTCTGTGCGGCCCAAAGTTTCCGCACCGCGCACCTAGGAAATTTTTTAACTACGCGTGGAAAAACATGGCGGACTGGCAAGAGCTTGTAGTGGTGGAGGTTTGTAAATACAAATATCTCTATGATTCGGCCCATAAAGATCACCGTGAAAATATTGTTAATAACTCGTGGGAAAAAAATGCTGTCATACTCGGAAAAGATGAGGAAGCAGTAAAAAAATGTAAACCATCAGTGATTTCTACTTCTACTATGGTGTAGTGTTGGATGCATGCCGTAGAGCCCCATGCCGCCCCCTACACTCTGGAAGAATATTGGCTCACAGCAGAGACAAGCTGCAGAAGGTAGGAAGGAACTATAAACGCTGCAAAGTCCGACGCCCGTTCCATCCGCGAGTCTCATTTCCGCGCGGAATGTACATGCAAGCATAAACCACGCTTAAGGAGAGAGGCCCAGACTTCCCTCTCCCCAGCCACTTGGGCCAGCTCTTCCGGGGGGATCCCAAGGTGTTCTCTGGCCAGCCGAGAGACATAGTCCCTCCAGCGTGTCCTGGGTCTTCTTTTGGGTCTCTTCCCGTTTGGATGTGCCCGGAAAACCTCACCTGGGAGGCGTGCAAGAGGCATCTTAACTAGATGCCCAAGCCACCTCAACTGGCTCCTCTCAATGTGGAGGGTCTACTCCGAGCCCCTACCGGATGACCGAGCTTCTCACCCTATCTCTAAGGGAGAGCCCAGACACCCTGCTGAGAAAACTCATTTCTGCCGCTTGTATCCGCGATCTCGTTCTTTCGGTCACTACCCAAAGCTCGTGACCATAGGTGAGGGTAGGAACATAGATGGACCGGTAAATCAAGAGCTTCGCCTCCTGGCTGAGCTCTCTCTTCACCACAACAGACCGGTACAACGCCCGCATCACTGCAGACGCAGCACCAATCCGCCTATCGATCTCCCGCTCCATCTGTTCCTCACTCGTGAACAAGACCCCGAGATACTTGAACTCCTCCACTTGAGGCAGGACCTCGTCCCTGACCTGGAGAAGACTGCCTTCTCCAGATAACTGTCAAACTTTAAAAGTACTGCCGACTACTGGCAGCTAAAAACATTATAATAAACGTATCAGCATCATTAATGGACATTATCATTTAAAGCCATCTTGACATCACATGTACAGAATTTACAGACGCCGTCACAGAACTTTTAGTTCAGAGAGCCGTCACTAAAGACGTTTTGATGACATTCATCTGGTATAAAGATGCCTTTATCTGAAGACTTGTGACTACCTCAGTTTGGTTGGGATGTTATAACTGCAAAGCTGCTTTTTAGTTAGAGTGTTGCTGTCCTCCATGAAGTAGACAGAGACTTCTAAGAACACGTTCCCTCTTGATCTAGTCGCCTTCTCGACAAACTTTTATCAGTAGATCTCGTCCCATGAGATTCACAATTTCTATGTCATTAGTCTGCAATAAGTCCCAAGTATTCATCACACACTGGTGAAATGACATCTCTGCATTTGGCCCATCCCCATGGTGATGAGTGGTGAGCTGCAGCTGTGCTCAGGAACTATTTGGTGGTTTAACCCACCAATCCAACCCCTTGGTGCTTAGCGAGGAGGTTTTGGGTCCCATGTTTTCAGGGTCTTTGGTATGACCCGACCGGGATTTGAGCCCTGATCTCCCAGTTCCAGGGCGGACACTCATGCCACTAGGCCACCGGAGCTGAACCCCATTAGTTGTTGGTTATTTTTGACACAAACAGCTACAGGTAGATAGTTTGCTTCCATCGCATCATTCTATCGTTGTTTGTCTCTGTGTGTCCTTACTATGGATTGGAGACAAGTCCAGGTGTAGCTCCGCCCCTCACCTGGTAACAGCTGGAGTTAGCTGCCAGCTCCCTGCGACCCTAGTGTGAATAAAATTGTGAAAATGAGGGAGAATATTATGTAAAATGTACACATTCCCCCATACCATTTTCAACTTGAAAGACCAACCATTCACGGTTTCTTTTTCCTGTAAAACATATTTTAAAGCAGCTTTTAACCAGCTCCGGTGGCCTAGTGGTAGAGTGTCCGCCTCGCGAACGGGAGATCAGGGTTCAAATCCCAGTCAGGTCTTACCAAAGACCTTGAAAAAATGGGACCCAATGCCTCCTCGCTTGACACTCAGCACTAAGAGGTTGGATTGGGGGGTTAAACCACCAAATAGTTCCCGAGCGCGGCCACAGCTGCAGCTCACCGCTCCCCATTGTGCAATGAATACTTGGGACTTTAACTTTGACTTTAACTGTCCGGAGTATTTCTTTTGTCACCAATAGTCGGTCGACTCTGTAATTTAAGATGGCGACTGCACGTTTCTTGTTTATGAATGTGCTCCTGTAGCCAACAGAGCTGAAACACGTTGTTTTACAAGTATTCTTCTCATGTCGTGTTGTGTTTTTATTCCTTTATATTTTAAAGACTTACTTGTCCGTCCAGGAGCAGTGCTGACATAAGAGAACTGTCTGGACAGGCATGTTTTGGAATAAAAAATACAGGCGAGCATGAGAGTGGGGGGTGCTGCTGGAGCGAAGGGTCTCTGGTCTCCGTGAGAGCAGGGTGTCATCTCCGTGGGGGAGATGGGAACATTTTTAAAACAGTTTCCAGCCAAAATGGGTCTCATAAAATCAGGCCTTCAGCTTTAGGTCTGTGATGTTCTGGCTAATAGACATCTCTTGTCTTAGTTATGGTGGTTTGGGGGTTCCAGCACTTTTCAAACATCTTAAAGCCATTGTTGTTGGAGAAGGATTAAGGAAATCTTCCAGCATTTTACTCGTTTTCTGTCATTAATCTTTTGGCTGGGGTCTCCTCGCTGTTCTTGCATTTTTTAAAGGGATGTTCTCCCTGGAACTGAGAAGCGGGACTTATCGTTTCTGTCGCCTCTGTCCTCTTTCGCTTCTTGCTGTCGGAGCATATATTTTCCACAGCCTTGTTGACGGCGAGGTTTCGCCATTTGTTTTTGCTCATTTGCAGACACCTGGCTGCTTCCAGTATCTGAGCATTTTTGTCCTTCTCAACTCTGACCTGTTCCTCTAAGTCCCGTAGCTCTGTCAGGTGTTTCTGCTCTGACTGAATGAGCACTGTCTGTCTGTTTTTACAGTCCTGCAGCTCCTTTAGCACTTTCTTATGATTAATCTCAGCTTCGTGTAATTGAGTCTTCAGCCGGGCCTCTGCAACGGACAGCTTTGGCCCAGGCTGAGTTTGAAATTTTGTTACTGCGTTATATTGATTAGAGACATTTTTCCACGTTTTCTTGTTTTGCTTAAGCGTCTCTATTTGTTTTCTCAGTTTCACAATTTCAACGTCCTTCTCTTTTTCCTTCGCTGAGACCCGTGGTTCTAAATTCTGACTTAGCTGAGGTTTTTGGAGCTGGGACTGACAGTTCTGCAGTTCCTTCGTCTCTGAAGCCTGGAGAGATTTTAACTTTCTGATCGTAGTTTGGGCTTTATCAAATTCGTCTTTAAGATTAGCGTATCCCTTTGTCAAATCCTCATTAGCTTTCTTTAATTCACGAATCTGGCCACTTACTCTGGATTCCCTCTCCTGTAAACCCTTAACTTTGTTTTTTTCTATGAGAAGGTCCCCTTCAAGGTTTCTCAGAGACGTAGTTAGGTTGCTGGTGTTAAACGTTTTTCTGTCTTTCTCCCGTTCTGTCTTCTCTTTAAGGAGTTTCTCCTCATAGGATGAAGCCAGCTCTTGGGACTTAAAACACATAGCTTCCATAATTTTGTTCGCTTCTGTTTGTAAAGCGAGGGTTTTCTTGAGAGACAGTATTTCCGCTGCCTGTTGCTTATTCTCAACCATTAAGGACGTTTTTCTTGCGGTCAGGACTTTAGTTTTGCTTCTCTCCCTCAGCAGAGAAGATTTGAGTCTCTGCATGTTTGGAGAGATTCCTGAATGGACGGAGACCTTTCTGGACTGCTCTGACAGTTTTCTTGCGTTCATTATGGCTGGAATGCACAAACGAGGTTTAATTTAAACTTAGAAAAGCACTAACAGAGATTAGTACAACTAGGTTTAAAAATACGTAAACCAGGTTTGACAGAAGGTAGAGCTGCGTTTCACCACGTAAAACAATCTCAGTTTAGTTAAACTCACTGTAATAGGATGTTTAAAACGATCTGAAATTGTTCTGTAACACGAACCAGATGCTAGACAACAAAAGTTGGAGAGCGATTGGTTTGGCTGCGATGAACTCAGATCTGCTGAATGTAATGAGAATTGTACAATGTAGCAGCAATGGTAGAACTTGATGATGATGTCATCATACATGATGTCATAAAGCATAAGGTTCCATAAGGAGGGGGGGGGGCTTGACCTTTGACCTGTTGAACTTGTAGTCTACTGTTTCCATGAAGATCATATATAAATCTTTTGGGTTCTGTTTCCATGGAGATCATATATAAAGTAATAAATAAATAAATAAATGTTTATATATATATAAATCTTCTGGGTTCTGTTTCCATGGAGACAAAAAGGTTTTCCAAACATTCTAAAACTGCCTGAATCCTGCAGGTGCTGGGCAGTGCATATAAAGTATAACTAATAGGGTTGGGACTCAATTGAAAAAAATAATCTAATTAATTAGAGGCTTTGTAATTAATTCATATTGATTAATCACATTTTAATCGTTCAAGAAAATTTACCCCAAAAGCAATTTTTTTCCCCTAAAAATAATGAGACAGTCAAACAATAGACATGGACATTATTATTGTAAACTCAAGCTCTTTTAATTAAAAACAAAATGCTTTAAAATTGTATTTCAATTCAAAACAGGAGGAAAATTTTATATATCATTTTTTTTCTTGTTTTTACATTATGTTATATATATATTTTACATTATATTATATATATATATATTTTACATTATATTATATATATATAAATATTACATTATATACATATATATTTTTTGTTTACATTACAGTTTATATATATATATATATATATATATATATATATATATATATATATATATATATATATATATATATATATATATATATATATATATATATATTTTTCTAAAAATATAGATATACAGGTCCTTCTCAAAAAATTAGCATATTGTGATAAAGTTCATTATTTTCTGTAATGTACTGATAAACATTAGACTTTCATATATTTTACATTCATTACACACAACTGAAGTAGTTCAAGCCGTTTATTGTTTTAATATTGATGATTGTGGCATACAGCTCATGAAAACCCAAAATTCCTATCTCAAAAAATTAGCATATTCCAACCGACCAATAAAAGAAAAGTGTTTTTAATACAAAAAAGGTCAACCTTCAAATAATTATGTTCAGTTATGCACTCAATACTTGGTCGGGAATCCTTTTGCAGAAATGACTGCTTCAATGCGGCGTGGCATGGAGGCAATCAGCCTGTGGCACTGCTGAGGTGTTATGGAGGCCCAGGATGCTTCGATAGCGGCCTTAAGCTCATCCAGAGTGTTGGGTCTTGCGTCTCTCAACTTTCTCTTCACAATATCCCACAGATTCTCTATGGGGTTCAGGTCAGGAGAGTTGGCAGGCCAATTGAGCACAGTAATACCATGGTCAGTAAACCATTTACCAGTGGTTTTGGCACTGTGAGCAGGTGCCAGGTCGTGCTGAAAAATGAAATCTTCATCTCCATAAAGCTTTTCAGCAGATGGAAGCATGAAGTGCTCCAAAATCTCCTGATAGCTAGCTGCATTGACCCTGCCCTTGATAAAACACAGTGGACCAACACCAGCAGCTGACATGGCACCCCAGACCATCACTGACTGTGGGTACTTGACACTGGACTTCAGGCATTTTGGCATTTCCCTCTGCCCAGTCTTCCTCCAGACTCTGCCACCTTGATTTCCGAATGACATGCAAAATTTGCTTTCATCTGAAAAAAGTACTTTGGACCACTGAGCAACAGGCCAGTGCTGCTTCACTGTAGCCCAGGTCAGGCGCTTCTGCCGCTGTTTCTGGTTCAAAAGTGGCTTGACCTGGGGAATGCGGCACCTGTAGCCCATTTCCTGCACACGCCTGTACACGGTGGCTCTGGATGTTTTCACTCCGGACTCAGTCCACTGCTTCCGCAGGTCCCCCAAGGTCTGGAATCGGTCCTTCTCCACAATCTTCCTCAGGTCACCTCTTCTCGTTGTGCAGCGTTTTCTGCCACACTTTTTCCTTCCCACAGACTTCCCACTGAGGTGCCTTGCTACAGCACTCTAGGAACAGCCTATTCGTTCAGAAATTTCTTTCTGTGTCTTACCCTCTTGCTTGAGGGTGTCAATGATGGCCTTCTGGACAGCAGTCAGGTCGGCAGTCTTACCCATGATTGCGGTTTTGAGTAATGAACCAGGCTGGGAGTTTTTAAAAGCCTCAGGAATCTTTTGCAGGTGTTTAGAGTTAATTAGTTGATTCAGATGATTAGGTTAATAGCTCCTTTAGAGAACCTTTTCATGATATGCTAATGTTTTGAGATAGCAATTTTGGGTTTTCATGAGCTGTATGCCACAATCATCAATATTAAAACCAATAAACAGCTTGAACTACTTCAGTTGTGTGTAATGAATCTAAAATATATGAAAGTCTAATGTTTATCAGTACATTACAGAAAATAATGAACTTTATCACAATATGCTAATTCTTTTAGAAGTACCTGTATATATATATATATATATATATATATATATATATATATATATATATATATATATATATATATAACCCTATTTATATACACTTTAAAGAAACACATTTGATACATCAGATCTCAATATGAAGTTGGATATCTATACAAATAACGACAGGGCAATGTCTTGGGAACAAAAGGATGCCAAGTCTTTTAATGTAAATAAAAGTTTTCAGCCTACAGAGGGTTCAATTGTGTAGACACCCTAAAATCAGAGTGAAATGAAGATGTGGCAGGCTAGTCCATTATTTCAAAAACTTAATTTCTGCAACTCAAAATGCTTTTCAGTATCTTGTGTGGCCCCCACGAGCTTGTGTGCATGCTTGACAACGTCGGGGCATGCTCCTAATGAGACAACGGATGGTGTCTTGTGGCATTTCCTCCCAGATCTGTGTGAGGGCATCCCTGAGCTCTTGTACAGTCTGAGGAGCAACCTGGCGCCGCCTAATGGACCCAAACATAATGTCCCACAGATGTTCTATTGGGTTTAAGTCAGGGGATCGTGAAGGCCATTCAATTGTTTCAATTCCTTCATCCTCCAGGTACTGCCTGCATACTCTTGCCACATGAGGCCGGGCATTGTCGTGCATTAGGAGAAAACCAGGACCTACTGCATCAGCGTAGGGTCTGACAAAGGGTTCAAGGATTTCATCTGGATACCTTATGGCAGTCAGAGCACCATTTCCTAGGCAGTAGAGGTCTGTGCGTCCCTCCATGGATATGCCTCCCCAGACCATCACTGACCCACCACCAAACCTGTCATGTTGAACGACGTTGCAGGCAGCATAACGTTCTCCTTGTCTTCTCCAGACTCTTTCACGTCTATCACAGGTGCTCAGGGTGAACCTGCTCTCGTCTGTAAAAAGTACAGGGCGCCAGTGGCGGACTTGCCAATTCTGGTGTTCTTGAGCAAATGCCAGTNTATATATATATATATATATATATATATATATATATATATATATATATATATATATATATATATATATATATAAATATATAGATATACAGGTCCTTCTCAAAAAATTAGCATATTGTGATAAAGTTCATTATTTTCTGTAATGTACTGATAAACATTAGACTTTCATATATTTTAGATTCATTACACACAACTGAAGTAGTTCAAGCCGTTTATTGTTTTAATATTGATGATTGTGGCATACAGCTCATGAAAACCCAAAATTCCTATCTCAAAAAATTAGCATATTCCAACTGACCAATAAAAGAAAAGTGTTTTTAATACAAAATAGCTCAACCTTCAAATAATTATGTTCAGTTATGCACTCAATACTTGGTCGGGAATCCTTTTGCAGAAATGACTGCTTCAATGCAGCGTGGCATGGAGGCAATCAGCCTGTGGCACTGCTGAGGTGTTATGGAGGCCCAGGATGCTTCGATAGCGGCCTTAAGCTCATCCAGAGTGTTGGGTCTTGCGTCTCTCAACTTTCTCTTCACAATATCCCACAGATTCTCTATGGGGTTCAGGTCAGGAGAGTTGGCAGGCCAATTGAGCACAGTAATACCATGTTCAGTAAACCATTTACCAGTGGTTTTGGCACTGTGAGCAGGTGCCAGGTCGTGCTGAAAAATGAAATCTTCATCTCCATAAAGCTTTTCAGCAGATGGAAGCAGGAATCTTCTGATGGCTAGCTGCATTGACACTGCCCTGGATAAAACACAGTGGACCAACACCAGCAGCTGACATGGCACCCCAGACCATCACTGACTGTGGGTACTTGACACTGGACTTCAGGCATTTTGGCATTCCCCTCTGCCCAGTCTTCCTCCAGACTCTGGCACCTTGATTTCAGAATGACATGCAAAATTCTCTTTCATCTGAAAAAAAGTACTTTGGACCACTGAGCAACAGGCCAGTGCTGCTTCACTGTAGCCCAGGTCAGGCGCTTCTGCCGCTGTTTCTGGTTCAAAAGTGTCTTGACCTGGGGAATGCGGCACCTGTAGCCCATTTCCTGCACACGCCTGTACACGGTGGCTCTGGATGTTTTCACTCTGGACTCAGTCCACTGCTTTCGCAGGTCCCCCAAGGTCTGGAATCGGTCCTTCTCCACAATCTTCCTCAGGGTCCGGTAACCTCTTCTCGTTGTGCAGCGTTTTCTGCCACACTTTTTCCTTCCCACAGACTTGCCACTGAGGTGCCTTGATACAGCACTCTGGGAACAGCCTATTCGTTCAGAAATGTCTTTCTGTGTCTTACCCTCTTGCTTGAGGGTGTCAATGATGGCCTTCTGGACAGCAGTCAGGTCGGCAGTCTTACCCATGATCGCGGTTTTGAGTAATGAACCAGGCTGGGAGTTTTTAAAAGCCTCAGGAATCATTTGCAGGTGTTTAGAGTTAATTAGTTGATTCAGATGATTAGGTTAATAGCTCGTTTAGAGAACCTTTTCATGATATGCAAATTTTTTGAGATAGGAATTTTGGGTTTTCATGAGCTGTAATATTAAAACCAATAAACGGCTTGACTACTTCATTTGTGTGTAATGAATCTAAACTATATGAAAGTCTAATGTTTATCAGTACATTACAGAAAATAATGAACTTTATCACAATATGCTAATTTTTTGAGAAGGACCTGTATACTGTGCCTGCCTTTGCTCTCAAAGTTTTAAAATAGCATGATATGGACCCTTTAACACATACAGGAAACCAACGCACACAGGTCAATATCTAATTTGGACATCAGAACATCCAGTCATACACAAATTGTCAGTAACCAGAACACTATAGCACTGAGCAAAGATGGTAACAGAGGGACGGGATATAGGCAAGGAAGCCAAACACAAACAAAATGCATTAAAAACCTGCGGATATCCGATATGAGCAATAAAACAAGGAAAACTACAAACAAAAACAGTAAGTAAAGATGAACCAAAACAAAGAACCTGAAAAGCGGAAGAAAACAAGCTGAAACCAGTGATAACCCTACCATACATCAAAGGAATAACAGAAAACGTAAGAACAGCAATGAAAAATCACAACATAAACACTCCAACACTACATCCAAAAGACACAAGAACAAAAGTGTGGAGTCATATATGACATCCCAGGCAAACTCTGCAAGAAAACATACATAGCAGAAACAGGACGCCAACTCAACAAACATCACTTAAGCCGGGCGTACACTGTGCGACTTTCACTTTTTTGAGCCGATTTTCTCCTCGTGCGAGAATCTACGAGCTCGGGGCGAGTTTTGCGCTGAGCGTCGTGNGTGAAGGCCATTCAATTGTTTCAATTCCTTCATCCTCCAGGTACTGCCTGCATACTCTTGCCACATGAGGCCGGGCATTGTCGTGCATTAGGAGAAAACCAGGACCTACTGCATCAGCGTAGGGTCTGACAAAGGGTTCAAGGATTTCATCTGGATACCTTATGGCAGTCAGAGCACCATTTCCTAGGCAGTAGAGGTCTGTGCGTCCCTCCATGGATATGCCTCCCCAGACCATCACTGACCCACCACCAAACCTGTCATGTTGAACGACGTTGCAGGCAGCATAACGTTCTCCTTGTCTTCTCCAGACTCTTTCACGTCTATCACAGGTGCTCAGGGTGAACCTGCTCTCGTCTGTAAAAAGTACAGGGCGCCAGTGGCGGACTTGCCAATTCTGGTGTTCTTGAGCAAATGCCAGTCGAGCTCTACGGTGCTGGGCAGTGAGCACAGGGCCCACTACAGGACGTCGGGCCCTCAGGCCATCTTCATGAAGTCTGTTCCTGATTGTTTGGGTAGAGACATTCACACCAGTGGCCCTCTGGAGGTCATTCTGTAGGGCACGAGCAGTGCTCAGCCTGTTCCGCCTTGCACAAAGGAGCAGGTATCGGTCCTGCTGATGGGTTGTGGACCTTCTACGGCCCTGTCCAGCTCTCCGAGAATAACCGCCAGTCTCCTGAAATCTCCTCCATGTTCTGGAGATTGTGCTGGGAGACACATTAAACCTTCTTGCTGCAGCACGTGTGGATGTGCCATCCTGGAGAAGTTGGACAACCTGTGCAACTTCTGTAGGGTTAAGGAATCGCCTCATGCTGCCAGTAGAGATAATTACTCAAGCCAAAACTAGCACGAGTGGAAAACCAGCCAAAAAAGATCAAGAGGGAGAAACTTGAAATGACCTCCACATGTTAAACCAGTCCTGTTTTGAGGGTTTTGTAATTGTTGCCACTTTAGTACACCTGTCGTTAAGTCCATGAACACCAATACAGCTGAAAGTGATTAACAATGCCCTCAGCTGCTTAATCAACCAGAAAATTATCAGACAGGTTTCATTGATTTCATGCCAGGCCCAATAAAAAAGTGTTCCTTTAATTTTTGTGAGCAGTGCATATATATATGTATATATATATATATATATATATATATATACACATATATATATATATATATATATACACTGCTCAAAAATATAAAGGGAACAAAAATAAGACATCCTAGATCTGAATGAATGAAATCCTCTTATTAAATACTTTGTTCTTTACATAGCTGAATGTTTTGACAACAAAATCACACAAAAATTATCAATGGAAATCAGATTTATCGACCCATGGAGGTCTGGATTTGGAGTAACACTAAAAACTAAAGTAGAAAAACACACTACAGTCTGCTCCAGCTTTATTGTAATGTCCTTAAAACAAGTCAAAATGAGGCTCAGTAGTGTGTGTGGCCTCCACGTGTCTGTATGACCTCCCTACAACACCTGGGCATGCTCCTGATGAGGTGGTGGATGGTCTCCTGAGGGATCTTCTGCCAGACCTGGACTAAAGCATCCACCAACTCCTGGACAGTCTGTGGTGCAACGTGGCGTTGGTGCGAGACATGATGTCCCAGATGTGCTCAATAGAGCTTTCTACAGTAGCTAAAAATAGATTGCCGCAAAGCACTCTGGGAAATATGGTCATACAAACAATCTACATTTTAGTATTGATTCCTATGGGTCTGAGTCGCTCCGATCTAGCTAAAGTTATTTTTTCGTCTCCTACAGATTTTTGCTGCTGCTGGGGGAGGTGCTAATCGGACTCTAGACGCCCAGATCGGATGTTGGAGAGGACTTTTTATCCCTTTTCCAAAGCCGGTAACGTCAATAGTATAACGCTGCAGACCCGGAGACGCCAGTTTCAGGCCGACACCACGTGAAACAGCTGGAAAGCTACACGGGCTAAGCCAAAGACAGAAGCAAAGCGGTGGTAGTTTGTAAGTTGGACGAGCGGATTTTAACTGTGTGGAGCAGATCAAGAAAAGCACATATATTTGTTACTTACATCTTCCTGGAGGGGAAAGTCCTACATCCGAGAATGACCAGCCGCCGGTCGTAACGACGCTCTCAGTCGTGAGGTTATCCAGGAGGAGCAGCAGAGGAGAATTAATGCAGGACGCAGCGTTGTTAACGGAGAGTGGAGGCAGCGTTGTTAACGGAGGAGAGTTAACAAGGAGGCAGCGTTGTTAACGGAGAGTTAAAGGCAGCGGTGTTACCGGAGGAGAGTTAACAAGGAGGCAGCGGTCCAGCTGAACGTGTGGGCCAAACAGCATGTCCACCCAAACGTCCACGAAAAAGGCTTTTGACCAGAGGTGAGTGGAATATAAAAAGTAGGGACACAAATGATAACCTGACAGTTAAAAAACTACCTTGAGAAAATGTTACTTGAGCACTGTGAGTAATGAACTTATTTTTATATTACTCAAGAAGGAGCCGTGATGGGAATAATGGCGTTTAAAACAACAGCGCAGCTAGCAGGGGTTAGTTTTTACTTTCACTTTCATTTGAGCTAATGCTTCAGTTCTGGTGATCGATAATTAGCAGGGTCGCCATCAAGAAAAGCTCTCTGGTATGTTTTTTTTTTTTTGTCAAAACAACTTCCTCCATTTTCTGCCTTCATATCGATGTCAAAACGCTCTGAAACTGTATATTTTCTATTGTTAATGCGGCTTATCAGTATGACCCTTCCCAACAGCCTTTGCGTGGTGACGTCAACTGTAGAATACCCTTTTGGATTCAGGTCTGGGGAACGGGCGGGCCAGTCCATAGCAACAATACCTTCATCTTGCAGGAATTGCTGACACACTCTAGCCACATGAGGTCTAGCATTGTCTTGCATTGCTGGGTTTCACTCACGTGACCCGGAAGTCACACGAAATTCAAACACGGGTCAGGAAGTGTTTTGCTTCAGTACAAAACACAGCGCGATGGAGGAAAGCGAGTATAGTAAGGCATTAAATGGACTGGCACAGACACGATATCGCGAAAAAATACATCTTCATGTAGGTTACGACCCATAAAGTTTAAAAAAAGTTGGATTTTTCATACTCTCTGGAGGATTTACCCAGAGTTGAAGCTATCGACATAACAAACTACTTCGTGCTGCATACCTCTATTATACAGCAAACCAAATGAAAGCATTCAAAAGCCTGGAAGCATAAAACTATTTTATTTCAGGCTTGGTAAACCATTAAGTGAACCTGAGAAGCTCTAAATGACAGTCGTCTTGTTTTTGCTCAGGTAATAGAATAGAATAGACTTTATTGATCCCTCAGTGGGGAAATTCGCTTGTCACAGCAGCACCCTCACTCAAAGGGTAATTAGAAGAAAGATAAAAACAAGGATACATGTATATACACATAGGTAGTAATCTAGTATTGTAATCTTAGATCACTAAAAAAAACACAAATAAAAGATAAAAACAAACTTGGTACCAGCACTATGCAGCATACTGTAACCCCGAAATTCCACTATCTCCGCTCCGCTCCGATCCGCCCCCGCTCTCCGCCGCCGCTCGCTTCCGAACTCAATTCACACTATACCCGCTCTACAACGGCTCCGCCCCGGTGCGGAGACCTGAGGTGCGCAAACAGGCATGCGCGGGAGTTTCCAGATCTCGCGATACAGTCCGAGCAATAAATGCGGAAGTTAGATCCAAACAAATCATTCTGTGATTAAAATATTTTTAACACGGTCTTCAAATGTGTAAACACGTAAAAAATGTTTTGAGACGAATGTGTATACATGTAATAGTCATTAGATAAAAATACCTGTACATATGAAACAAAAAAACGCTTTTGTTTATAGATTTATTGTGAAAAAACGGAAGTTGTGCTTGCTCACTTTCCTGTTGGGCGGTTGTGATTTCTGTAGATTGACTGCGGAGGTTCTCCGGCGTCCGGCAAAAATAGGATCGAATCTATTTTTGCCGGATGGCGGAACGGCGGGCGGCGCACTGCGCCGCACGGCCGCAGTAGTGGAACAGCTCTGATTGACTACAAAGGAACCGTTTTTGCTGCGGAGTTCGTGCCGCAGCGGAGCGGAGCGGAGCGGAGATAGTGGAATTTGGGGGTCCGAGACACAGACAATGTGAAACCGGTATTGCACAAGTATAGAACACATGAATATTGCATTGGTGTTATTGTGTACCAGGATGATACCAGTACAGCTTAAACTGAGAAGTTATACACTCTTACAGCAGAGGGGATGAAGGATCTGCGATAGCGCTCAGTTTTACATCTGGGATGTCTCAGTCTACCTCTGGAGGAGCTGTCCATGATCTCCACAGTGGACTGCAGTGGATGGGAGGGGTTTCTTAAGATGGAGGGCATCTTCCCCAGCATCCTCCTTTCACACGTCTCCTCAACAGAATCCAGCGGGCAGCCCAGAATCGAGCTAGCTTTGGTAGCTAGCTTGTTCAGTCTCTTTCTGTCTCGGTCAGAGCTGCCTACACCCCAGCAGACCACAGCAGAATGAATAACAGAGCCAACAACAGAGTGATAAAAGGATTTTAGCAGCTGGGAGTTAACTCCGAAGGACCTCAGCCTCCTCATGAGATGGAGGCGGCTTTGGCCCTTCTTATACAGAGCATCTGTGTTGTGGGACCAGTTTACTGTTGAGGTGAACACCCAGGTACCTAAAGGTGTCCACCACCTCAATGTCTGCTCCCTGGATGTTTACTGGTGAGTGAGGAGGAGTGTTTCTCTGGAAGTCAGTTACCATTTCCTTTGTTTTACTGGTGTTCAAGCGAAGGTGGTTACGCTCACACCAGTCCACAAAGTCCATGATGACTGACCTGTACTCCTGGTCGTTCCCCTCAGACACACAGCAGACGATGGCCGAGTCATCAGAGAACTTCTGGAGGTGACAGCTGCTGGTGTTGTAGGTGAAGTTCGAGGTGTAGAAGGTGAAGAGAAAGGGTGAGAGCACTGTACCCTGCGGAGCTCCAGTACTGCACACAACCACCTCAGACGTACAGTTGTGCAGCCTCACGTACTGTGGCCTGTTGGTGAGGTAGTTGATGATCCATGCAGTCAGATGTTCGTCCACTCCTGCACCCCTCATCTTCTGCTGCAGTAGACACGGCTGGATGGTGTTGAAGGCACTCAAGAAGTCCAAGAACATGATCCTCACAGTGCTTTTTTGCATCTCGAGGTGATTCAGAGCCCGGTGCTGCAGGTAGATGAGGGCGTCTTCCACCCCCATGTTTGGTTTATATGCAAATTGAAGTGGGTCTATTTCTGGGCTCACCACTGAACGCAGATGGGTGAGGATGAGTCTCTCCATAGTCTTCATCAGGTGGGAGGTCAAGGCGACTGGTCTGTAGTGGTCTGGTTCCCTGGGATGTGATGTTTTGGGGACTGGAACCACACAGGAGGTCTTCCACAGGATGGGGACCTGCTCCAGTCGAAGGCTCAGGTTGAACACGTGTGTGACCACTTCACACAACTGGTCAGCACAGTCTTTGAGCAGTCTGGGGCTGATTCCATCAGGACCTGCTGATTTTCTGCTCTTAAGCCGCCTCAATTCGCTCCTCACCTGGTCCGATGTAACTGAGAGGGGTTAGTGAGGGCGGGGCTTGTTGCTGATGAGAGTTGGTGGAAGGGGGAGAAGCTGATGAATGGTGTAAGTAATGAGTTGTGCTATTTAGCTCATGATAATAATGATATCGCTATTGATAACAACAAGTATGTTTATGTGCTAGAATCTACCTGTAAATAACTTATTAGGCCTATTTAAATCTTAATTTCTGGTACGTTCGTTTGTTTTTATAGGGTAAAAACGCCACGTTACAACACTAAGCTAACTGCTAACAACATTAGCACTCTGAAAGCTATTTGCGGTACGAACACATGAAAACAGTATCGAACTGGTTACCTGCCATTTTTATGGCTGTGTTCAATAAAATGCTATAAAACATTTAGTAAACCCTTACCTGTTAGAAAGTGATCGCTGCAAACTTTAGCATTGTCCATTTCAGCTCCTCCTGTTTTTAGCAGGAGATTACTGACTCACTTCTGCCGTCTTCTTTCAGTACGTTTTTTAAAAAAAAATACGTCTTTTGTGGCGCACTACTTTTGGGACCCAAAAAAAACGTTGGTATTTGTCCCGATTAGAGCAATTGTAACAACCACAGACAACACAGAATTTGAGCATTTTAACGCCAAATCAACAGAGTAAACAGGGATCTGTGCAGAGCCAGCTCCTGCTTGACCCGTGTCTGCATTTGTTTACGTGGACTTCAATAGGAGAGGCAGGGAAGAGGCAGGGAAGAGGCAGGGAAGAGGCGGGAACGCTACGTCGTGTAAAACTCAGCAATTCTCTGCTGTCATACATTCATTCAGCCATTCGTTCATTTGTGAACAAATGCTCATCCGTCTGTTTGTTCGTTTATCCAGGTCCGGGTCATGGGGGTAGCATCTCAAGTAGGGCATCCCAGACAGCCCTCTCCACGGCCACCTCCACCAGCTCCTCCGGTAAAACCCCAAGGTGTTCCTGGGACAAATTGGAGATGTACTTGCTCCAACATGTCCTTGGTCGACCTGGGGGCCTCCTGCCGGCGGGACATGCCCAAAACACCACTCCAGGAATGCATCCAGGCAGCATCCTGACCAGATGCCCAAACCACCTCAGCTGGCTCCTCTCAATATGGAGGAGCAACGGCTCTACTCCGAGTCCCTCCCTAATGTCCGAGCTCCTCACCCTATCTCTACGGCTGAGCCCGGCCACCGTTCGGAGGAAACTCATTCAATATCAATATCAATCTTTTCCTACTGCTATGCTTGAAATTTGCAAGAGTCAGCCAAAATCGCTTAATGTGGAAAACTCAATACTAGTCATCACAAACACTTGATTGTAGTTGTTGGGTTTCACAACTAGTTACCAAGTTTAAAAGTTGAATATGGAACATGGACATTATAGCGACATCTAGTGTTTACAGGTAGTATTGCAACAACAGAACACATTTTCCAGCCGTCGGAGTGTTGGTTCACTGCTGATACGTGAAGTGACCAGCCAGCACCATGTCCAGTGATGAATCGTACAGGGTAAGGACTAATTTCTACTAATACGTTTATTTTACAACAGTATTTACCATTAGAACAGCTTCTGGGCTCAGAATCAGCTGCTTGACTTGTAGAGTCCGCCATTTTACACAGTCCCAGCCTCACCTTGCCGAGTGGACTTTTTAGCGCAATGGTGCCCTCTAGTGGCTGACAGATGTAAATATAAAACCCAGTGTCGTGCCCATCAAAATAATATTTTGATTATTATTTTTTTAAATATAGCTTATAAACGAAAAACTGTACATTCATTCTGCACACCTCTAAACGTCCCGTGGAGGTATTACTTTTAAAATTCCTTTTTACTTTTTATTAAAATGTTCCATATTCAACCTTCAACTTCTTTTTTTTTTACATATGTCCTGTTTAATTTAGATATACATGTTCCTTAATAAATGAAACAAACACAATGTTACGACCCATTTGGTCTCCTCTGGTTGTGTACAGATGAGAAAATGTGTGGCAGAACAGTCGGGAGGGAGGAGTAGGGCATGTGAGACGGCCATCAGTGCTGTCAAATTACAGTTTTTCATTGTCTCACTGTTGTTGGGGTTCTGACTTCAAAGTTTGTCGGCCCTCTGGGGCCGCTTGTGCGTTAGGGGCCCCGATCAATTCTTTGCCCTGCCTGCCTGTGCGTGGCACCTCTGCTACTACGTCTCCTACTTGGTTAACTCCAGCGTTTGGTCTAACTTTTCTTGCTTTGCTGTCGTGATCGGTATGTGGCCACATTTGTGTTAAGTTTACAAAATCTACACAAATGTTCTTCACTCATACACACCATTGACCATTGACCTGACTGATTTTTTCATCCAATATTGAATTGACAAGTTTGTTGTAAATTGTATTTACTCAGGTTAGGATTAGATGTTGTTTATAGGGAAGCAGACGGCACTGCTTTAGTCTGCAGCAAGGATGCCAGCGTTACTCTAATGTGACCACCTCTTGATTAAAAAGTGTTACGACCAGGCTGATGGGACAGCAACATAAAGTGGAGCCCGAACACAGATGAGTTTTTGAGATCTTTTTTTTTTTGTTATAAACCTCATCATCCAGTAAGCCAGACTGGCAAAAGCCTCAGGGTATCACAAAAGGGTGTTCTCATCAGTGAGCTGCTGAAACTTCCTCAAGCAGACTTTTATCCTGCAGCCACAGGTGCAGCCACTCAGGTGCAATTAAAGGCTGCCCACAGCCGCTCAATGGGACACAGAGGGGCGCAACAGGAGGAATCCAACTAATTACTAATTTCAAACTAGTAATCAGATTAAAAATACTCTTCTAAGTCAGTTTGAAAATCACTAAAATAACTAAAATGAAGCATAGCTCCAAGCTCTTATTGGTCTGGTTCCATATTAAAGCTACACGGTAACACTTTACAATAAGGGTCCCTTTATTAACGTTAATTAGTGCATTATTAAGCATTACTAAACCATTAAATAAAGTAATAGCAACTGCTTTTATGCATTACATAGCGTTAATAAACATATTATTTATTGCATTATTAAGCCATTAACTATTGTTTATTACTGAACCTTAGTTAATGCAGTAATAAGCGTTAAATAATATTTAATTACTTAGCATCATGTGTTTTACTCTGCAGTAATTACCATGATAGTTGATGTGTTAATAAACCCTTAATAAATACCCAAGTAATCATATACTATGGTTGTGTATTTGCAGTGAATTAGCAGTAAGTAACAGCTAACTAATGCATCCACTTATCCTACCCTGTATTCTGGATGTTACTTGGATGGGCATTAATAAACAATTAATTACTCACTTACTATTGCTGTACTGTGTACGTCAGCAGGTAGCCCTTACCTGACCTTAGGTAAGGTAAAACAAGTATCCCTTTAGAAACACTTGCTAAATGCTTAATAGACTCAAGCATTATTTAAGTATTACTTATCCATATTTAACCATTACTAAATGACTTTTGGACCCTTATTGTAAAGTGTAAACATGTATCCCTTTGGAAACACTGCCGCATCGGCTCCTAGTGGGTGGAAGTGGAGATTAGCTGCGTTTGATGTTGATTCTCCGTGTGTTTTTATTTCTGCAGTGAGCCATAAAACTCACCTCACTCCACCTGGAGTTTGTTCTTCAAAACTCGTATTAAATCCACGGTGATGACGCGTTTTAACGAGCTTCCTCCACGCGGTATTTTTCATTGCAGGATGCAGTTTCAATTCACTTTTAAACAAGTTAATTTAGTTAGGCACACGGGTTTGATTTTTGCCGCTGCACGTCTGCACAGTGAGAGGGGAAGCGGCCGCGAGAGACGCGCTGTTGCACTCGGTCTCTGTGGGCTGCAGTGACAGGAGCTTCTCTCCGTTAGATCTGCAGCTCAGATCATCTGACAGCTGGGATGGTGGATGACACACCTGCTCGTGAAAATAAAAACTTAACGAGCGCGGTTTCGATCGCAATAAAATGCAAGTTATGTCCAAGATACACTGAACCGCAGAGACCGCCCCCATACCTCCTTTATGCCGCCATCGCGTAATCTTTTATGAAACAGACATGACTGCGCAACATTACCCCAACGGTCTGAGCTCTTATAAAAGACCTTAGGCTCCCAGATGCCGCATTGGCTTTGCGGCAAATTGGCGGCGTTGTTTTATGTGTAATTGTTTATTTTTTTTGCGTGATCACCGCCATTACGCTTTCTACCTTGCGCACCCCCTAGCGGCAGCTCGCGCACAGGAATCCCTGCCTTAATTTAACTGCTGAAATGTCTCCTCAGCCTTCATTAGTGTCTACAGGAGCGGTTCATCACTAAATCAAACAAATCAGCTGTGTTCATGATCTAAAACATGCTGGAAGCAGATTGCAGCACAGGCATGTCAGCCCCTTTTTCTAACTCGGCAGGGAGCGGACCGCCACTCTGAAGTTGCAAGTGCGGTATTCTGGCCACAGAGGGCGTGGGGGGTCTGAGTGACATTTCATTAACCCTGTAAAGGGTCATTTTAGCACATACTGGCTCAAGAAAATGATTTAAAATATGAAAAAGTTGCATAGTATGGCTTTAAAATCAGAAAAGGAAAACAGATATTAAGATCATCTCATACATGCATTTACAATCATTTCATGAATGCAACTATAAGTGAATGTGGTGTTTTTGTTCAGTCAGATTGATAAGATGGTACATTTGTGCAGATATGTCTCTGATTGGGATGGTATAAAATACAGTATCCTTAAACTGAAGCACCCTGTTTTTAGGAAATTTGAGTCAAATGTCTGTTCAGCTCTAGTTTACAATTACTTCATGAAGCACTGTTTCTTTTTTCCAAACAAAACAGTCACGCCTTTAATCATTTATGTAATTATTTTAGATTAAAACAGTTTGCAGGAAGAAAAAAAGGTTAAAACAAGGATTAAATTTCTGCATATCTTTGCTTTAGTGAGACCCCATTACAACTCATTACAGCATTTTAATTGTCATCTGTCGGGGCTGTTTTTCATGCTAATCAGTGAACACTGAGGCACTTGCAGTGACTATAAAATGCAACCACTGAAACAGTTAAAAACTGGTTGAGGAAGCTTTAATTCTCCAGCTTGATCTCTCTGTCTCTTTAAGTTTTTATATTAAAAATGTTCTTATTTCCAGCAAAAGTGTACCTTTAACAAAAATTCTCTTAACTCGGATCTGTCCCTGAAAACATGAAGCTTTGGTTCGTGTTTGTGTGATCAGTTGGGCATGCTGCTCCACACCATAAAATCAGGGATCCAGACTGAATGTGCCGGCAAAGGAACAAGGTTTTATTGTCTGAAACAAACCATGCATGCATGCGCGTTGGGCATATTGTCTAGAAACAATCATTTCAATGATTAAACAAGAAGAAAATGATGAAATAAATTAAAGCCTGAATGCAAACACATTAATCCTAAATATTCCTGCATTTGTTGGTTTCCTACCCTCCCTTTTGCTTATTTCCTCAAATGCATACAAACAGTAAATGCATTTTTTACAGTACACTAAATCTTGTCATTACCACAGTATGAATTTGTAGTACCTTTCATCGCAAATGTGCATGTGGTTTTATTATGTAGGGGTGTGTGTGTGTGCATGCATGTGTTAGTTTAACATGTTTAATGGCGTCCATAAAACTTCAGGCTTGCTTGCAGTTTGCTGTTTACTATCTATCTATCACCTAAAATAGCCCAAACAGTTCATGACCAATGGTGATGGGTGTGTATTTGTGTGCTTAAATATGTGTTAGTGCGCATGTGTGTGTGTTTGTTTAGTTAAGTGAATGGGCTGCAGGGCGCTGTTTCAGCATCATGACATCATTTGCCTTAAGACAGTAGACAACATCCAAAACCGTCTCCCCTCTCAGATGATGATGCTGCATCGCGGTGTGTTTGTATGTCCTTTAGAGGGCTGCAGTCTTTATTAACAATGTGAAACGTCATCGTCATTATATTGCTGACAAAAGAGCATTCAAGTAGTTTTTTGCTAATATTTTATCATATAACTGTGATGCTAAATATCTTATTCTTCACCTAGTTGTGTGTTTGGTTAGGCTGGCAAGCCATCCTATATATGTGTATATATAGTCTGGCCACGAACCATTGACGGCTCTCAGTCGTGAGGCGGGATCTACGGTTGTCTTTCAAAATGTCAGCACGCAATTGGATAGCGCTAGGACCAATCAGAATGACGAACAACGTGACGTAATCACGGCGACGGAAAAGCGGGAGGCTTTAATAGCGTCTAACATCAATGATTTCTGTCGTTTTTGTATGAAAAACATGTGAATATCAGGTGTACTGGGACATTGCACTACTTTGTTTGATAAAAATAAGAAGCCGCTAAGTATAGCCGACAGACTTACGCACGTTGGAGTCTATATAATCCAATGTTGATGACAAAGCTGTTTCAAACTAATGTGTTTCCTGAGTTGCCGCCATGTTGCTTGGGTTCGCGGCCGCAGCGGTGACGTCATCGGCTACTCCCGCTCTGTGATTGGCCCAAAATATAGAGCGCTGTGATTGGCCCAACCAAAACTATAGCGAGCTGTGATTGGACAGCCACAGGCTGCGAGGGTTCCTATGAAGTGTGCCTAGACCAAACTCTGCAAAGCAAGAATTTGGTCTAGTTCACTAGGCTAGTGTTTGGTCTCATTCAGTCACAAATTCAATGAAATTCTGTTGGACTGGACTGGAAGGGATGTTTTGGCCATTCTGGATTGTGTTTCTATGTCAAGATTAAAAACGATTACTATCTTACCAGTTGTAAAAGGCTTCCTGAACAGCTATTGTTGAGAGAAATAGAGTCTACAGCCTACAGGACTGATGAGGAATATCTGCTAGTTGAGATCAAAGTTTTACAAACAACTTCCATACTTTCAAGTTTACATCACACTTTTTAAACATACCATTTTGTGGTAACTTATAGGAATAAATATCAGCAACAGCAGCAGAATGAAAGACTTCATTTGCATCCAGTGGTCAAATCTGGAAGATCTAATAACTCTGCTCAATGTAAAGCAAAAAAGAAGGCAGGATTAAAATGTTTAGAAAAATGTTTGCAGGAAAATATTTGAAATTGGACATCGGAGAACATTTTATGACACTTTTCTTAAGTTATAATAGTTCTATGGTCAATACAAAACATGTTCATGAAGATCTTTGCACTAAATCCCTCTCACGCAAAGTGATTCCAGTGATTTTATTGTTGACATTTTCAGTACCTTCCAGAATGAGCCGTTTCAGGGCTCTGCCGTTTTAAGAAAACAAGCTGGAGCTGGCCACGCCCACCCCTTCTGCACTCAGGCTGCTATAAGCTGAGAAGCTCCAATATCCTGGAGGAACTTGGAGTAGAGCTGTTGCTCCTCTTTTGTACCTTAGAGGTTGTGTCATATGTGATGTCACAAATGGGGACTTTTTGAAACGGCTCGTTTAAATCACATAATTCCTGAAACCATCCAGTGACAGTAAATGGATGGACAGATTTTTTTTCACATTTGGAGCATTTATAGAGGCAGCAGAGACCCACAACACAAAGGATGTAAAAGGCAGTGTTGGGTAAGTTACTTTAAATTAGTAACTTAGTTACAATAATAGTTACTTATTTCAAAAGTAACTCAGTTACTTTAAGTTACTCGTTACTTTCAAAGTAATTAGTTAGGGAAAGTAACTTGGTTTTTACTCAGATTTCTCTTATTAATGTGTTGCTTCCCTAACCGAATAGCCAGCAAGGCTGCCAGTCTTCTGGCTTGCTTACATGTTAGCCCTATCCTGCCACAAGTGCACTGGACCACCTAATGACGAACATAAATTGGCATTGTAGTAGTGTGAGTGCAAGTGAATGATGAAAATAATGAAACTAAATTAGAAATGACAATGCCGAGTCCAAATGTCTGCTGTTGTTGAGACATGTTCTAACTCGTCAAATGTATTTTTGAGCTCTGACTCCATTTTGACATATTCTTGATCTAAGTAATTGGAAAATGTCTTTCTGCATGGTGTCTGCCCAGCTCTCCCTCCTCGCACAGGTATATGGCTAATCAGTCTTCTGAAAGCATGGGATTCAACCGTTGAGATAGGTTTCATGTCTTCCACAACATACCTGGCAATCAGCCTGTGTAGCTCTGGCTGGGTGATAGACTGTGCAGCAGGCTTTGTGAAATCAAGCTTACATTGTTTTGCTGGAGTAGCGTCAGTGGCTCTAGTGTCACCGACGTTATCTTTGGGGTCTTTTTCAACTAGCTTGGTAGTTGCGTGCTGTTTCTGAAGATGTTTCATCAGATTAGAATTGCTGGTCTTTGATGTGGATAGAGTTTTCGAACCTCCACAGAGAGTACAATTCACCACAATATTCTTGTCTTTTTCTGACAGAAAGGAAAAATAATGAGCATATTTCCACGAAAGAAATCCCACACACTGACCGTCTTCGTCTGCCGCCATGGTTCGAGCCGACGTGCGTACGTCACTGCGTCACCTACGCTTTTTACGTCCACCACGGAAACTTTGTTATGTTTACCCTTGTCAATAAAGTTTGTTTAAAAAAAAGTCCGCCACGGAAGCGGCAGTCGGGCAAGCGAAGTAACGAATAACGGCCCTATTTAATTATAAACGCGTTCCTGATTTCGGCAAACTAACTAGTTACCATGCTCGTTACCATTATAATAATAACGTAGTTACTGTAACGCGTTACTTAATAACGCGTTATTCCCAACACTGGTAAAAGGTGAGTTTTGCACAATATGTCCCCTTTAAGATGGTAAATGTACTCTGATGTAAGTGTGAAATACATTTTTTGTCCCAAAGTGTCAGAAACAATTAATAGCGCAGCATTAGTTTTTTTTAGAAAATATTAATCTATAAAAAAAATTGTACCAAGCTGAATGATTAAATAAATACAGATATTTTCTGTCACCTGTAAAAGCAAAAGGCTCTGGTAGCGGTACTCTCAGTAATGAGACGGGGTTCGATTCCCTGCAGGGCCCTGCTGGTTCTACTCACAGACACTAAAGCATTTTAATAGAAACCTAAAACCTGTTTAGTTTAGACTCCATCCTGGTTGTAACTTACCTGCATGAATAGAAATAAAGAAAATAAAATCATAACATAGAAAGTTCCTACAGAAACGTAGACGAAGCCAGACACTTAGACCATACGCTCTCACAGAAACAGCCAGCACACGCTTGGAGACTGTTGTAGCCAATCAGAGAGCTGGGATTTTTCCAGCTTTTGATCGTTTAGATTTAGATTTAACATTTACGCTTAGCATTGTAAATATGACAATAAAGGATTGAATGCATGGTGCCAGAGCCATTAACGTTTCTTCAGGAACTTTCTAGATTATTATTTTTGATACTTTATTGTCTTTAATTTTATTTATGCATTTGATTAACAATCATGCTGGAGCCTAAACTCAACAGGTTTTGAGTTTTAATCAAAATGCTTTAAGCAGCAGGGCCCTGCAGGGAATCGAACCCCGTCTCAAGTGAGAGTACCATTACCAGAGCCTTTTGCTTTTTATAGGGGACATGAAATGGCCAAGAAAAACCTGCATCAAGACAGCATTTCATGTTTTGTCTTTACAAACATGAAATGCTGTCTTGATGCAGAAAAAAAGAACCATTATGAATAATTTTTTTATTATTATTTAATTTTTTAGATGTTCTTTTATCTGTGTGCTCAGTTCTAAATTGGACGATTGAGGTTGAGCAGCAAAAAAAAAGTCAGACGTGTTTGATGATGAAAAGTAGAGATAGTTCTGAAAAAAGTTCCTGAAAAACAGCTGCTTTAAAACATTATTGCCAAATGAAATTTGTTTTATTTATCTATTTTAAACTCAATCCGTGGTCAGTTTATGGAATGGTTGATTAAATTTAGTTAGCATCGCTATCGGCAACAGTGAAACCCTAATTGGCCGATCTCTAATGATAAGTAAGCTGATCGGCTCCTTCAGAGCAACATGTTAGGATTTTAGGATGGGGGGTGAACCGGAGCTGTTTTTTTTTTTTTTTTAATCTTTTAATCTTTCATCATGCTGCCCCTTACACCTGACTTCATACACAAACTCATTAACTGCTAGGATCCGTTTATATTCACCCACTAGACAGGAGGCGGCTGGGATTTAAACCTGCAACCTTCTTGCTGTGCGGCGTCAGCACTACCAACCGTGCCACCATGCAGTCCTCGAGTTAACTACACTAACTTTTAATGCTGCTGTTATACGAATTCTGCCGTTCCCGGGATCCTGTATTTTACGGTTTTTAATTTTTCCCATTTTTATAACAATAGTTTTAACCAGTTTTATATATATTTTTTTTTTATCTTTTTTTTTGTGAAGCGCCTTGTAATTTTAAAAAATTATTCCAAAAAGTCTCTTTAGCTACGTTCACACTGCAGGCAAAAGCACACCAAATCTGATTTTTTTCCCCACATGACTCATATCTGATATTTTTGACAGTCTGAACAGCTCAGATCCGATTTTTTTAAATCCGTTCCAGGTCACTGTTCATCCATAGTCTTTCACTTATCTGGAGTCGGGTCGCGGGGGCAGCAGCCTAAAGCTTGGTTTATGCTTGACGCGTCCGCAAGGTCCGCAAGGCTCCACGCGGCCAAATTACTTAATTTTAGCAACCACGCCCCTCCGCGTGTCCTCTGTGCAGCCCAAAGTTTCCGCACTGCGCACCTAGGAAATTTTTTAACTACGCGTGGAAAAACATGGCGGACTGGCAAGAGCTTGTAGTGGTGGAGGTTTGTAAATACAAATATCTCTATGATTCGGCCCATAAAGATCACCGTGAAAATATTGTTAATAACTTGTGGGAAAAAAATGCTGTCATACTCGGAAAAGATGAGGAAGCAGTAAAAAAATGTAAACCATCAGTGATTTCTACTTCTAGTATGGTGTAGTGTTGGATGCATGCTTGTTCTTTCGGGCACTACCCAAAGCTCGTGACCATAGGTGAGGGTAGGAACGTAGATCGACCGGTAAATTGAGAGCTTCGCCTTTCGACTCAGCTCTCTCTTCACCACGACAGACCGGTACAACGCCCCCATCACTGCAGACGCAGCACCAATCCGCCTGTCGATCTCACGCTCCACCCTTCCCTCACTCGTGAACAAGACCCCGAGATACTTAAACTCCTCCACTTGGGGCAGGACCTCGTCCCTGACCTGGAGAAGGCATTCTACCCTTTTCCGACTCAAGTGTCTCGGTGTTTGTATGTCCTAAACAGATTGTGTAACAGCGGTGACGCTTTAGAGGGCTGCAGTCTTTATTAGCAATGTGAAACGTGACGTCGTCATTATATTGCTGACAAAAGAGCATTCAAGTAGTTTTTTGCTAATATTTTATCATATAACTGTTAAAAAAATTATCTTTTTCTTCACCTAGTTGTGTGTTTGGTCTCACTCAGTCACAAATTCAATGAAATTCTGTTGGACTGGACTGGAAGGGATGTCTTGGCCATTCTGGATTGTGTTTCTATGTCAAGATTAAAAACGATTACTATCTTACCAGTTGTAAAAGGCTTCCTGAACAGCTATTGTTGAGAGAAATAGAGTCTACAGCCTACAGGACTGATGAGGAATATCTGCTAGTTGAGATCAAAATTTTACAAAAAAATTCCATACTTTCAAGTTTACATCCCACTTTTTAAACATACCATTTTGTGGTAACTTATAGGAATAAATATCAGCAACAGCAGCAGAATGAAAGACTTCATTTGCATCCAGTGGTCAAATCTGGAAGATCTAATAACTCTGCTCAATGTAAAGCAAAAAAGAAGGCAGGATTAAAATGTTTAGAAAAATGTTTGAAATTGGACATTGGAGAACATTTTATGACATTTTTCTTAAGTTATAATAGTTCTATGGTCAATACAAAACATGTTCATGAAGATCTTTGCACTAAATCCCTCTCACGCGAAGTGATTTCAGTGATTTTATTGTTGACATTTTCAGTACCTTCCAGAATGAGCCATTTCAGGGCTCTGCCGCTTTAAGAAAACAAGCTGGAGCTGGCCACGCCCACCCCTCCTCCACTCAGGCTGTTATAAGCTGAGAAGCTCCAATATCCTGGAGGAACTTGGAGTAGAGCTGTTGCTCCTCTCTTGTACCTTAGAGGTTGTGTCATTCTTATTTACCTATATGTGATGTCACAAATGGGGACTTTTTGAAACGGCTCGTTTAAATCACATAATTCCTGAAACCAACCAGTGACAGTAAATGGATGGACAGATTTTTTTTCACATTTGGAGCATTTATAGAGGCAGCAGAGACCCACAACACAAAGGATGTAAAAGGTGAGTTTTGCACAATATGTCCCCTTTAAGATGGTAAATGCACTTTGATGTAAGTGTGAAATACATTTTTTGTCCCAAAGTGTCAGAAACAATTAATAGCTCAGCATTATTTTTTTTTAGAAAATATTAATCTATAAAAAAAATTGTACCAAGCTAAATGATTAAATAAATACAAATTTTTTCTGTCACCTGTAAAAGCAAAAGGCTCTGGTAGCGGTACTCTCAGTAATGAGACGGGGTTCGATTCCCTGCAGGGCCCTGCTGGTTCTACTCACAGACACTAAAGCATTTTAATAGAAACCTAAAACCTGTTTAGTTTAGACTCCATCCTGGTTGTAACTTACCTGCATGAATAGAAATAAAGAAAATAAAATCATAACATAGAAAGTTCCTACAGAAACGTAGACGAAGCCAGACACTTAGACCATACGCTCTCACAGAAACAGCCAGCACAAGCTTGGAGACTGTTGTAGCCAATCAGAGAGCTGGGATTTTTCCAGTTTTTGATAATTTAGATTTAGATTTAACATTTACGCTTAGCATTGTAAATATGACAATAAAGGATTGAATGCATGGTGCCAGAGCCATTAACGTTTCTTCAGGAACTTTCTAGATTATTATTTTTGATACTTTATTGTCTTTAATTTTATTTATGCATTTGATTAACAATCATGCTGGAGCCTAAACTCAACAGGTTTTGAGTTTTAATCAAAATGCTTTAAGCAGCAGGGCCCTGCAGGGAATCGAACCCCGTCTCAAGTGAGAGTACCATTACCAGAGCCTTTTGCTTTTTATAGGGGAATGAAATGGCCAAGAAAAACCTGCATCAAGACAGCATTTCATGTTTTGTCTTTACAAACATGAAATGCTGTCTCGATGCAGGAAAAAAGAACCATTATGAATTATTTTTTAATTATTATTTAATTTTTTAGATGTTCTTTTATCTGTGTGCTCAGTTCTAAATTGGACGATTGAGGTTGAGCAGCAAAAAAAAAGTCAGACGTGTTTGATGATGAAAAGTAGAGATAGTTCTGAAAAAAGTTCCTGAAAAACAGCTGCTTTAAAACATTATTGCCAAATGAAATTTGTTTTATTTATCTATTTTAAACTCAATCCGTGGTCAGTTTATGGAATGGTTTGATTAAATTTAGTTAGCATCGCTATCGGCAACAGTGAAACCCTAATTGGCCGATCTCTAATGATAAGTAAGCTGATCGGCTCCTTCAGAGCAACATGTTAGGATTTTAGGATGGGGGTGAACCAGAGCTGGGTTTTTTTTTTTTTAATCTTTTAATCTTTCATCATGCTGCCCCTTACACCTGACTTCATACACAAACTCATTAACTGCTAGGATCCGTTTATATTCACCCACTAGACAGGAGGCGGCTGGGATTTAAACCTGCAACCTTCTTGCTGTGCGGCGTCAGCACTACCAACCGTGCCACCATGCAGTCCTCGAGTTAACTACACTAACTTTTAATGCTGCTGTTATACGAATTCTGCCTTTCCCGGGATCCTGTATTTTACTGTTTTTAATTTTTCCCATTTTTATAACAATATTTTTAACCATTTTTATATATTTTTTTTTATATTTTTTTTTGTGAAGGGTTAGGGTTATATAAAAAAATCATTTATTCTTCTAAAAAGTCTCTTTGGCTACGTTCACACTGCAGGCAAAAGCACACAAAATCTGATTTTTTTTCCCCACATGACTCATATCTGATATTTTTGACAGTATGAACAGCTCAGATCCGATTTTTTCAAATCCGTTCCAGGTCACTGTCCAGGTCGCGGGGGCAGCAGCCTAAAGCTTGGTTTATGCTTGACGCGTCCGCGAGGTCCGCAAGGCCCGCAAGGCTCCGCGCGGCCAAATTACTTAATTTTAGCAACCACGCCCGCCCCTCTGCGTGTCCTCTGTGCGGCCCAAAGTTTCCGCACCGCGCACCTAGGAAATTTTTTAACTACGCGTGGAAAAACATGGCGGACTGGCAAGAGCTTGTAGTGGTGGTTTGTAAATACAAATATCTCTATGATTCGGTCCATAAAGATCACCGTGAAAATATTGTTAATAACTCGTGGGAAAAAAATGCTGTCATACTCGGAAAAGACGAGGAAGCAGAAAAAAAATGTAAACCATCAGTGATTTCTACTTCTAGTATGGTGTAGTGTTGGATGCATGCTTGTTCTTTCGGGCACTACCCAAAGCTCGTGACCATAGGTGAGGGTAGGAACATAGATGGACCGGTAAATCAAGAGCTTCGCCTCCTGGCTGAGCTCTCTCTTCACCACGACAGACCGGTACAACGCCCGCATCACTGCAGACGCAGCACCAATCCGCCTATCGATCTCCCGCTCCATCTGTTCCTCACTCGTGAACAAGACCCAGAGATACTTGAACTCCTCCACTTGAGGCAGGACCTCGTCCCTGACCTGGAGAAGACTGCCTTCTCCAGATAACTGTCAAACTTTAAAAGCACTGCCGACTACAGGCAGCTAAAAACATTATAATAAACGTATCAGCATCATTAATGGACATTATCATTTAAAGCCATCTTGACATCACATGTACAGAATTTACAGACGCCGTCACAGAACTTTTAGTTCAGAGAGCCGTCACTAAAGACGTTTTGATGACATTCATCTGGTATAAAGATGCCTTTATCTGAAGACTTGTGACTACCTCAGTTTGGTTGGGATGTTATAACTGCAAAGCTGCTTTTTAGTTAGAGTGTTGCTGTCCTCCATGAAGTAGACAGAGACTTCTAAGAACATGTTCCCTCTTGATCTAGTCGCCTTCTCGACAAACTTTTATCAGTAGATCTTGTCCCATGAGATTCACAATTTCTATGTCATTAGTCTGCAATAAGTTAAAGTTCCAAGTCGTCATCACACACTGGTGAAATGACATCTCTGCATTTGACCCATCCCCATGGTGGGGAGTGTTGAGCTGCAGCTGTGCTCAGGAACTATTTAGTGGTTTAACCCACCAATCCAACCCCTTGGTGCTTAGCGAGGAGGTATTGGGTCCCATGTTTTCAGGGTCTTTGGTATGACCCGACCGGGATTTGAGCCCTGATCTCCCAGTTCCAGGGTGGACACTCATGCCACTAGGCCACCGGAGCTGAACCCCATTAGTTGTTGGTTATTTTTGACACAAACAGCTACAGGTAGATAGTTTGCTTCCATCGCATCATTCTATCGTTGTTTGTCTCTGTGTGTCCTTACTATGGATTGGAGACAAGTCCAGGTGTAGCTCCGCCCCTCACCTGGTAACAGCTGGAGTTAGCTGCCAGCTCCCTGCGACCCTAGTGTGAATAAAATTGTGAAAATGAGGGAGAATATTATGTAAAATGTACACATTCCCCCATACCATTTTCAACTTGAAAGACCAACCATTCACGGTTTCTTTTTCCTGTAAAACATATTTTAAAGCAGCTTTTAACCAGCTCCGGTGGCCTAGTGGTAGAGTGTCCGCCCCAGGACTGGGAGATCAGGGTTCAAATCCCGGTCAGGTCATACCAAAGACCTTGAAAAAATGGGACCCAATACCTCCTCGCTTGACACTCAGCACTAAGGGGTTGGATTGGGGGTTTAAACCACCAAATAGTTCCTGAGCGCGGCCACAGCTGCAGCTCACCGCTCCCCATTGTGCGATGAATACTTGGGACTTTGACTGTCCGGAGTATTTCTTTTGTCACCAATAGTCGGTCGACTCTGTAATTTAAGACGGCGACTGCACGTTTCTTGTTTCTGAATGTGCTTCTGTAGCCAACAGAGCTGAAACACGTTGTTTTACAAGTATTCTTCTCATGTCGTGTTGTGTTTTTATTTATTTATAGTTTAAAGACTTACTTGTCCGTCCAGGAGCAGTGCTGACATAAGAGAACTGTCTGGACAGGCATGTTTTGGAATAAAAAATACAGGCGAGCATGAGAGTGGGGGGTGCTGCTGGAGCGAAGGGTCTCTGGTCTCCGTGAGAGCAGGGTGTCATCTCCGTGGGGGAGATGGGAACATTTTTAAAACAGTTTCCAGCCAAAATGGGTCTCATAAAATCAGGCCTTCAGCTTTAGGTCTGTGATGTTCTGGCTAATAGACATCTCTTGTCTTAGTTATGGTGGTTTGGGGGTTCCAGCACTTTCAAACATCTTAAAGCCATTGTTGTTGGAGAAGGATTAAGGAAATATTCCAGCATTTTACTCGTTTTCTGTCATTAATCTTTTGGCTGGGGTCTCCTCGCTGTTCTTGCATTTTTTAAAGGGATGTTCTCCCTGGAACTGAGAAGCGGGACTTATCGTTTCTGTCTCCTCTGTCCTCTTTCGCTTCTTGCTGTCGGAGCATATATTTTCCACAGCCTTGTTGACGGCGAGGTTTCGCCATTTGTTTTTGCTCATTTGCAGACACCTGGCTGCTTCCAGTATCTGAGCATTTTTGTCCTTCTCAACTCTGACCTGTTCCTCTAAGTCCCGTAGCTCTGTCAGGTGTTTCTGCTCTGACTGAATGAGCACTGTCTCTCTGTTTTTACAGTCCTGCAGCTCCTTTAGCACTTTCTTATGATTAATCTCAGCTTCGTGTAATTGAGTCTTCAGCCGGGCCTCTGCAACGGACAGCTTTGGCCCAGGCTGAGTTTGAAATTTTGTTACTGCGTTATATTGATTAGAGACATTTTTCCACGTTTTCTTGTTTTGCTTAAGCGTCTCTATTTGTTTTCTCAGTTTCACAATTTCAATGTCCTTCTCTTTTTCCTTCGCTGAGACCCTTTGTTCTAAATTCTGACTTAGCTGAGGTTTTTGGAGCTGGGACTGATGGTTCTGCAGTTCCTTCGTCTCTGAAGCCTGGAGAGATTTTAACTTTTTGATCGTAGTTTGGGCTTTATCAAACTCGTCTTTAAGATTAGCGTATCCCTTTGTCAAATCCTCATTAGCTTTCTTTAAATCACGAATCTGGCCACTTGCTCTGGATTCCCTCTCCTGTAAATCCTTAACTTTGGTTTTTTCTATGAGAAGGTCCCCTTCAAGGTTTCTCAGAGACGTAATTTGTTTGCTGGCGTTAAACGTTTTTCTGTCTTTCTCCCGTTCTGTCTTCTCTTTAAGGAGTTTCTCCTCATAGGATGAAGCCAGCTCTTGGGACTTAAAACACATAGCTTCCATAATTTTGTTCGCTTCTGTTTGTAAAGCGAGGGTTTTCTTGAGAGACAGTATTTCTGCTGCCTGTTGCTTATTCTCAACCATTAAGGACGTTTTCCTTGCGGTCAGGACTTTAGTTTTGCTTCTCTCCCTCAGCAGAGAAGATTTGAGTCTCTGCATGTTTGGAGAGATTCCTGAATGGACGGAGACCTTTCTGGACTGCTCTGACAGTTTTCTCGCGTTCATTATGGCTGGATTGCACAAACGAGGTTTAATTTAAACTTAGAAAAGCACTAACAGAGGTTAGTACAACTAGGTTTAAAAATACGTAAACCAGGTTTGACAGAAGGTAGAGCTGCGTTTCACCACGTAAAACAATCTCAGTTTAGTTAAACTCACTGTAATAGGATGTTTAAAACGATCTGAAATTGTTCTGTAACACGAACCAGATGCTAGACAACAAACGTTGGAGAGCGATTGGTTTGGCTGCGATGAACTCAGATCTACTGAATGAAATGAGAATTGTACAATGTAGCAGCAATGGTAGAACTTGATGATGATGTCATCATGCATGATGTCATAAAGCATAAAGTTCCATATGAGGGAGGGGCTTGACCTTTGACCTGTTGAACTTGTAGTCTACTGTTTCCATGAAGATCATATATAAATCTTTTGGGTTCTGTTTCCATGGAGATCATATATAAATTAATAAATAAATAAATGTTTATATATATATATATATATATATAAATCTTCTGGGTTCTGTTTCCATGGAGACAAAAAGGTTTTCCAAACATTCTAAAACTGCCTGAATCCTGCAGGTGCTGGGCAGTGCATATAAAGTATAACTAATAGGGTTGGGACTCAATTGAAAAAAATAATCTAATTAATTAGAGGCTTTGTAATTAATTCATATTGATTAATCACATTTTAATCGTTCAAGAAAATTTACCCCAAAAGCAATTTTTTCCCCCTAAAAATAATGAGACAGTCAAACAATAGACATGGACATTATTATTGTAATCTCAAGCTCTTTTAATTAAAAACAAAATGCTTTTAAATTGTATTTCAATTCAAAACAGGAGGAAAATTGTATACATAATTTTTTTTCTTGTTTTTACATTATATTTTATATATATATATTTTTACATTATATTATATATATTTTACATTATATATATATATTACATTATATACATATATATTTTTTGTTTACATTATAGTTTATATATATATATATATATATATATATATATATATATATATATATATATATATATATATATATATATATATATATATTTACATACATACATACAGGTCCTTCTCAAAAAATTAGCATATTGTGATAAAGTGCATTATTTTCTGTAATGTACTGATAAACATTAGACTTTCATATATTTTAGATTCATTACACACAACTGAAGTAGTTCAAGCCGTTTATTGTTTTAATATTGATGATTGTGGCATACAGCTCATGAAAACCCAAAATTCCTATCTCAAAAAATTAGCATATTCCAACCGACCAATAAAAGAAAAGTGTTTTTAATACAAAATAGGTCAACCTTCAAATAATTATGTTCAGTTATGCACTCAATACTTGGTCGGGAATCCTTTTGCAGAAATGACTGCTTCAATGCGGCGTGGCATGGAGGCAATCAGCCTGTGGCACTGCTGAGGTGTTATGGAGGCCCAGGATGCTTCGATAGCGGCCTTAAGCTCATCCAGAGTGTTGGGTCTTGCGTCTCTCAACTTTCTCTTCACAATATCCCACAGATTCTCTATGGGGTTCAGGTCAGGAGAGTTGGCAGGCCNTGTTCGCTTCTGTTTGTAAAGCGAGGGTTTTCTTGAGAGACAGTATTTCCGCTGCCTGTTGCTTATTCTCAGCCATTAAGGACGTTTTTCTTGCGGTCAGGACTTTAGTTTTGCTTCTCTCCCTCAGCAGAGAAGATTTGAGTCTCTGCATGTTTGGAGAGATTCCTGAATGGACGGAGACCTTTCTGGACTGCTCTGACAGCTTTCTTGCGTTCATTATGGCTGGATTGCACAAACGAGGTTTAATTTAAACTTAGAAAAGCACTAACAGAGGTTAGTACAACTAGGTTTAAAAATACGTAAACCAGGTTTGACAGAAGGTAGAGCTGCGTTTCACCACGTAAAACAATCTCAGTTTAGTTAAACTCACTGTAATAGGATGTTTAAAAAGAGCTGAAATTGTTCTGTAACACGAACCAGATGCTAAACAACAAACGTTGGAGAGCGATTGGTTTGGCTGCGATGAACTCAGATCTACTGAATGAAATGAGAATTGTACAATGTAGCAGCAATGGTAGACCTTGATGATGATGTCATCATGCATGATGTCATAAAGCATAAAGTTCCAAGAGCGCAGCGCCGTGGCGGCGGTCTGCTGACTTTATTTAAATCTGACCTTATCTGCAACCACACTGTCCCTTCATCAACTCCATCAACTTTTGAGCTAAGTGTGTTTGAACTGGGTCGTTCCCCTCCCTTGTTGTGTGCACTTATTTACCGTCCTCCAAAATATAACAAGGACTTTTTAGATGAATTTGCAGCGTTCCTGGCTGAAGTCTCCTGTAAATATGACCGCCTCCTCCTGCTGGGGGATTTTAACATTCATGTCTGCTGTCCTGACAAACCTATGGTAAAGGACTTTTTAGATCTTGTTGACTCTTTTAGCCTGTCTCAGCTAGTGAATGGGCCCACGCATGGGCGGGCTCACACACTGGACCTGGTTCTGTCTCATGGGCTGAGAATTTGTGACTTGGACATTCTCCCTGCTACTTTCTCTGATCACTCACCAGTTCTGTTCAACTTGGATTTAGCTTCTGTTTCTCATACTAACTGTGTCCACGCTCGCTACTCTCGTGTTATCACTCCCTCTACTGCTGCAGACTTTGCTACTGTTGTTGCACTGAAATCCGCCCCCTGCGAATTTACTGGTGTTGATGGTTCACTACATCTTTTCAACTCTTCCTGTCTGGCTGCTATGGATACTGTAGCTCCATTAAAATCCAGACGGTCAAAATCCAAGCCTGACCCATGGTTGAACGAGCGTACTCGTTCGATCAGGCAAAATTGCAGAAGACTGGAGCGTAAATGGAATAAAGACATGCTTACTGTTTCCTTTGAAGCCATGAGAGGTGCGTGGTCGCAGTATCAAAAAGCTGTCAGAGGCGCAAGAAATCGTTTTTTTGCTGGGATTGTTTCTGCTAATTCTAACAATCAAAGTGTTTTGTATAAAACCATGAATGCAATGCTTTCTCCTGCTAGAACGCTATTTTCCTCTGTGTCTACTGGCTTGTGTAACCAAATCCTTCAGTTTTTCGTAGATAAGGTTGGTAAAATCAGAGCTCAAATTCCTCCTCCTTCCCATGTTCCTGTTCCTGTCATTCCCACCCTTGGGCTATTCAACAGTTTTCAACCCATCTCGCTGTCCTGTCTGGAAAAAACTATCTCTACTATGAAACCCTCGGGCTCTCCAGATGATGTGCTTCCTCCTCGTCTGCTGAAAGATGTGTTTCCGTTGATTGGCCAAAATGTGCTGGACATTATTAATGGGAGCTTGACCTTGGCTGAAGTTCCTCGTGTCTTCAAACACGCTGTTGTGCAGCCAATCTTGAAAAAACCTGGTCTTGATTCCACTAATTTCTCTAATCTCCGACCAATTTCCAAATTACCATTTTTATCTAAGGTACTCGAGAAAGTCGTTCATGAACAGTTACTACTACATCTAAATGACCATCAAGTAATGGACATTTTTCAGTCTGGGTTTAGACAACAGCACAGCACTGAAACTGCTCATGTTCGTGTGTTTAATGACATCTTTCTGGCTTTGGATTCAGGGTTCCATGTGGTTCTGGTACTTCTGGATCTATCAGCAGCCTTTGACACGATCGATCATAACATCTTGATCTCTAGACTACACACTTGGGCTGGCATTTCAGGTTTGGCCCTAGACTGGTTTAAGTCTTACTTTTCTAACAGGTCCCTCAGGGTCATGCTGGATGACTACTCATCCCAGTCAGTCTCCCTTCCCTGGGGGGTCCCTCAAGGTTCCATCCTCGGCCCGTTACTGTTCTGCCTTTATATTCTGCCCTTGGGAGCCATTCTCAGACAGCATGCTGTCTCATACCATCTATACGCAGACGACTGCCAAATCTATTGTTCATTGAAACCCACTGACTCCACTAAACCTCTGTTTGATTGTCTTCATGATGTCAAGCAATGGCTGGCTGAAAACTTCCTCCATTTGAATGACTCTAAAACAGGGGTAATTGTTTTTAGTCCCGCCAATGTTAGAGCAACCCAGCAACCCGACCTCCACTATCTGTCTCCTAATGTCACTTCTACTGTTTCCAACCTTGGAATAAAAATGGACCCGGTTCTGAAGATGGAAGCTCAGGTCAATAGCACAGTCAGGTCCTGCTTTTACCACCTCAGGCAAATTTCTAAGTTGAAGCCCATCCTGAGTGCCCGTCTTCTGCAGTCTGTGATTCACGCCTTCATCACTTCCCGGCTAGATTATTCCAACTCCTGCTTGTACGGCATCAGTAAAGCTGCTCTGTCCAGACTTCAGCTCGTTCAGAATTCAGCAGCAAGGTTCCTGACTGGAGCTGACAGAAGACAGCACATTACACCCATCCTTAAATCACTTCACTGGTTGCCCGTTCAGTTCAGGATCAATTTCAAAATTCTGCTTCTTGCATTCAAATCGTTGAACAGTCAGGCCCCTCCCTATCTGAGCGAACTCCTCCATTTCTACCACCCTCCTCGTGCTCTTAGGTCTGAAGATCAGCTCCTTCTAATCGTCCCTAAGGCACGTTTGAAGACCCGTGGGGAAAGGGCTTTTTCTGTCTGTGCCCCAAAACTCTGGAACTCATTACCTCTTCAGGTTAGGCAAGCGCCCTCTATCGCCGTTTTTAAATCACGCCTGAAAACCCACTACTTCTCCCTGGCCTTCAACTCCCAAACCACAAAGCATTAACTCATCCTTAAGTTCTTCGACCTTGTTGATTTTAAATTTGTGTTTTTTATACTTTGGTTTTTAATCATTCTATTGGTTTTAGTTTGTTGTTCTTTTAACTCTTTTAACTTTTTTGATTTTTCTTATGATATATATGACTATTTTAGCTTGTGTTTTTTACCTGTTTTTATGTGCAGCGCTTTGGTCGGCTGTAATGCCGTGTTGAAAGCGCTCTACAAATAAAGTGGTATGGTATGGTATGGTATGGTATAAATGAGCGGTAATAGTACCGGTACTCATCCTACCCTGGAAAAAAAGTCCCAGTGCGCTGAGAAGTAAAATAGGAATCAGACTAATATTAATATCCTGACCAGCACTGACTCTGNAAACCAATAAACGGCTTGAACTACTTCAGTTGTGTGTAATGAATCTAAAATATATGAAAGTCTAATGTTTATCAGTACATTACAGAAAATAATGAACTTTATCACAATATGCTATTTTTTTGAGAAGTACCTGTGTGTGTGTGTGTGTGTATATATATATATATATATATATATATATATATATATATATATATATATATATATTTTTTTTTTTTTTTTTTCTGAATAGACTTTAATATAATAAAATGTATGTCCAATTGTTGTAAAATTGAATAATTTAATAAATAGGCACCTAATAGGAGGAACTACAAACAGGAAACATTACACTAATCAATGACAATGCAAAGACATTTAGTGACAAATAAAGTTGTTTTGAGCTGCTGCTGCGTGTCATGCATAAAAACGCTGCTGGCATAGGCTGGAGCTTTTTCAGAAGCTTCACTACACAGCCTTCTATCTCCGTGACTGATTCAGAAACGATTTCTGTTTTTGTTTCTCTCTGGCTTCTATCTCTGTGAAACTTAAGCCCTTTTCAGATTGACATTCTGGAATATGTGTGGACAGTTCAGTCCGGTCTTTAACCAGAACTGTGTTTTCAGACACACCACGTTTGCACCGGAACTTGTCCTTTCGGCTGCCTTCACACAGCAGGGAAAAGTTCCAGATGTCTGCGGGGGAGGGGGTGGGAAGGCTGTACCCAGATATTGCATAATGCAGCGGGCGTACATGCGTCATCTCCCCAAACAAAGCTAGTATGTGATAGAATTCCTCTCACTGATCGGATTTACGTTAAGCACAATTCTGCGCACACGAAGACGCATAAAGGCTGGTTTATACTAGGTCCGTCTGCGTGAAACGGACGCACGCACCGCCATTTTGCGTCGGCGCAGGGGCTCTCCGACTGGCTCGCGGAGGGTGACGGAGACATGCCCCAAATTTTAAACATCCGTCGAAAGTGACGGAGACCGCAAGCTTGTGATTGGTCAGGACGACGCTTCCTGTAACTTCGTCACCAGCACCGCCGTTGCTCCGTTAATAAGTAAAAAAATATTTAGCGGCAGACCCAGAATAGATTGAAGAACGCATCGCGGAAAAGTCCGAAAATATGAACGTTTATTCACCCGTGACTGAAGGTGTACAAAATACGGAGCAAACGTGGATGGAAACGACGGGAAACGTGGGTTTAGAGGTGGCGACTGGATGAAGAGGTGGAGGAGAATGAAGGACAAATTAGTCTGTGTTAAAAAGTCTCTGAAATACATTAAAACAATGTAAACACATGAGTAAATACACCATCGTGAACCGGATACATGAGTGTCATGGTGGCAGGATATCAGAATAGCGCTACGCCCTCTGTTGTCCTGGCGGGGAATTGCTTTGCAGCACTCCGCTGCCTGAACAGAAGTTCGAATGTGAAAACCTTTCAGATGCTCCGTGTGCGTCTCTCCGTTGCGGAGCTCACAGGGAGTATAAACCAGGCTTAAGAGACCTGGTCACCTGGATGATGAAGCTCAATGGTTAATAAAGGAATCACGGAAGCGCTGTGATGCGCTCTGTCGCGCTTCCAGGAGACAGTACCGTAGGAGGTTCGCCGCATGCTACAGGAGCGAGCTACCCGGCGTATATGGAAACATTCACGACCAAGTGGCGAAGTTTTCTGGTCAGACGTGTTGAAAAACTTTGCTTTCCCAGTCACGTGATATATGTAATCTAGGTGCGCACCTGCGTCCCCCGCTCCCCTCCTCCTCCTCCTCCCTGTCCGGAACTCGACCTCACCAGTCTGAAGCAGCCACCCTGTCCGTGACGAGTCCGGTCCTATTACTAGGGGCTTCGTCCGGTCTAATTCAGGAAAAGGTTTACAGGATATTTGCATTCAGACACAAACGTCTTACGGACAAAGTCCCGAACATTTCCGTTTTTCATGGCCTGTCTGAAGGGGGCTTTAGGTATAGAGTGTTGGGATATACATATTTAGAATCAGTATGGCTTAAGCTTCAAAATGGGTGAATAGAATATGTGTACAATTTGATTTTTAGAGAATGAAATGAAGGCAACAACACACATGAAGAGGGATTCCCTTTGGTTGTAGTTTTAGTTGTGTTTGGAGCAAATTAAAAAGGTTTGCATGGCAAAACCACTCCCTTATTGGGGATGTCCTAGTTGCCTAATATTTCCACCTGTTGTCTATTCCATTTGCAAAACAGCAGATGAAACTGACTGTCAATCAGTGTTGCTTCCTAAGTGGACAGAAGTGTGATTGACTTGGAGTCATATTGTGTTGTTTAAGTGTTCCCTTTATTTTTTTGAGCAGTGTATATATACCTGGGTTGGCTTCACATTTGTTCGCCCCTTGGGCAAAAGTTTAGGGTGAAATCCGGATGGAGCTAGTCGGAACCATTTAAGGAGGACTATAAAAGACGGCCGGAGGAGGTGAAAGGGGTTGTCTGCTGGCAACGCCTGCAGCAACCACAGTGCTGTTGTATTCTTTGGTTGACTGAATTAGAACTTTTTGTATCAGGGCCTAACTTATTAAATATCCTAAAATGCAGTTTTTGCTGTCATAGTGTTTTTGAATGAACCGCCTACATCGGATTGATAAGAATTCAGAGGGAAAGTTGTAGCTTTCCTAAAAGTGTGCTGACAGAATTCTTACATAGCAGTTAATATTGTAGAGGAATGGTGCATTGGGTTATAATAGTTACAAAAGGTGGTGGTAGCGTCTACAATTCCATATTTGTAATAGTCATTCAGAGCTAAACCCTTGAAAAGCTTTTGTCTGATGTGTTAACTCTGATTTACAAAGTTGGGAGAGTTCATAAAATGTTGTTCAGGAAAATAATTCTTAAAGTTAGATGTGTTACCTTTGAGCAAGGCTCCAAAGCCATTCAACCGTCCTCACCCTGCAAATATCTTGTTGTTGCTGCATCATCACTACGAGGCAGACTCTACATCTCAGTGTCAGGAGTCATTCTGCTCTCAGACACTTTGTGTCCACTCCAGGGTCTGTTGTAATGACAAGATGTGTAAGATTAGCACCAAAGGAGCACTAAAGGGCTGTCAGAGCTCCTCACTGTGTCCTTACGCTGAAAAATAATTAAGAAGGCTGTGACTTAAGTGCCTGAGTCCATTCACGTCGTATAAAAAGCAAGATGCCTTCTTATAGTTGCCCCAAAAAAGACTTTGGGACAGCGTTCATGTACCTGGTGAAAGTGTTCTCTCTCCTCTCTAAGACAGATGCATTTCAGGAAGTGAAACATCCTCTGAGATGTTGCACCGACACTGATTTCTGGGTCACAGGCATGAGATAAAAGATGAGGAGGCACAAGAAATGAGATGAGCTCATGGGTGCAAGCAATAAGAAAATAGACCTCTCCTACATCAGCCAAATGGCTGCCTTCCATTTAGAGGAGCGACTTTCACCGTGTGTTCCAGATTACTGTCTCCGCTCGCCGAGCCACGAGTAATGTTATCACTTTCTTTGTTGTTACAGGTCGAAATTTAAGCTGTTCAAAAAAAGTCAAAGGCTCAGGAAAGCAGACAGCCTTTTGTTTAAACACAAAGATGTACGAAACATGGTAAATTACCAGGAAGCTGAACAGAAACAGGAAAATAATGGCACACAGAAACAGATAATAAAAAAGACCAGATAATAGCACAATGTATTATAGGCACATTTAAAATGTGAGATAGTGATGTGCTTTTACCAAATGTGTTCTCATCAGGATGGAGCCTAATACACGCTGCAGAAAAAAAGATGCAACAATCTATTTTCTGTTTTTCTGAACTGCATCCTTTGTTATGAAGTTTGTGCACAGATGCTGCAAGAGCTGACATCTGTGTCCATTAAGAATGTTTGCTCCCACACCTCATCATCAAGCATCTTGTGTCTAATATGCATTTTGCTACCAGGATTTACATTTGATTCTTATGTGTGTCCATGTTTTTGACCAAATTATAAAAAATAAATGTGGATAAAATGTGATTGTCACAAGGCATCCTGCCTAAGAGGTATAAATTGTTGTATGTTTTTTTCCACAGGATCAAATGTGAACACTGGTTTATTATTATTATTATTATTATTCATTTTTATTTAGAGCCAGTAGTGTGCATGCACAAAACAATCGCAACAGAAAATATAAAACACTGTCTGCACAGTTGAGTCTAACCCTGACTTCACACTGGTTTACTCGCGGGTTTTGCAAAGCAGTTTCTCCGCCGTGCTCCTCGCTGGCCTCGCAAGATCAAAAATACCTCAAGAGTTTAAAGGTCACGGTTTATTTATGCCATCCATCATTAAACAAAAAAGAAGGAAATCGCGTTTGACATCGCTGTTTGATGTCATATGTAATGTTGTTCCTCTCTACTTCCAGGATTAAAGCCATGAAAAACACACAGCTGCACTTCTTGAACAATGCAGGGAGTAAATAAGCCGTGAGGTGACATGTATAGATGTAATCTACGTAGACATGAAATTGCATCGCTGCAATAGACTTTTATTTTGAAAATTGCCAGACGTTTTGCACTGAAACCACGTGTGATTTCCTGTCTAGCCCTATGTTAACTGAGGAAATAGACGCATCCCAAAAGCGCCTTGTGTCAAAAATAGAACCCGGCCCGGTGTGGCATGCCGCTTCTGGGACGCGTCTGAAAATTGCTGCATCGCGGCTGGTTTGAATCACCCCCATGGACTATAATGGATTCTGTTAGAAGCAGCAACGTTCCACTGCCATTGTGAAGTAGGGGTAACTTTGACTTAAAACAGATGACACAGTAAGAAAATTGCTTAAACATAAATAGGGCAATGGTGGCAGAGGAGTTAAGTTGCCACCTTGCAATCGGTAGGTTGCAGTTTCGCAACCCGCTCAGTCTGTCGCTGTCGTTGTGTCCTTGGGCAAGACACTTAACCCACATTGCCTGCTGGTGGTGGTCGGAGGGACCGGTGGCACCAGTGTACGGCAGGCCCCACCTCCATCAGTGTGCCCCAGGGCAGCTGTAGCTACGATGTAGCTCATCCCCACCAGCGTGTGAATGTGTGTTTGAATGGGTGAATGACTGATTGTGTTGTGACGCGCCTTGGGGGGTTGTAGAACCCTAAGAAGGCACTATACAAATACAGGCCATTTACCATAAATGCTCAAAATTTGAAAGTAGAAGTATTTAAAAAATTTTACTTAATGTTTCCTTTTCATCAGCATGTCTAAATGTTCTCGCAAAGACAAAAAATGTCAAATTTAAATCTAAAAACTAAAACCTGCAGGTTAAAGTTATTAAAGCTCACCACTTTAGCACATTTGTCAGCACTGAGAAGATATTTTGCAACAATATGCTCTTTTTTTCCCTCGTTTTGCCTCTGTGCATCCTGAACAAAACTGGAATGTACATTAAATTTGTGCACTTTCCCTCGGTGAGAGCGCTTTGTTGGACTCAGACAGTGATTTCGCTGGTGGTTAATGACCCCCTCACTGTCCCTGACCCTCAGAGGGGTAAACGAGCGCTCCCAGCCAGGCTGATAGACAGATGGATGGATGGATGGAGAGAGAGAGAGAGAGAGAGAGAGAGAGAGAGAGAGAGAGAGAGAGAGAGAGGGTTTGTGGTGAATGCAGTTCACTGATTTTAATTGTAGACTACATGGTGTGGCTCACAGCTACATCTCTCCGTGTCAATGAGAATTAAACTTACAAGAGTTGAAAGTAACTTTAATGTTGAGCTGTGACGCCCTCAGCTCTGCACGGTCCCACTGCGACGCACATGTTAACTCTCCTCTGCCTGGTTTTCACTGCAGGCTATGGATTAGTCATCATGGTGTTTACTACGAAAGGAGCAAACATGCAGTACTTAAAAAAAAAGAATGATCCTGTCGTTCATGAGCCAGAGAGCACAGACTGATACTGAACAAACAGGAAATGGAAGTGTGTGTGTGTGTGGGGGGGGGGGGGATTAGCACAGTCAAATAGACTTATAATGGTACGAAACTGTTAGTGTGGACAGAAGAATAGAAGAGCTGAGCGTACTCGAGCTGCTCTCAAGGGTTAAAAGCAGTCCAGGTGGAAAGAAAAGAAAATGAAGTGAGTTTATGGGATGTGACAACACAAATGGAGTGTTCCTATAAAGTTAGCCCAATGGCTAATAGAGGGGTGTGTGCGTGTGTGTGTGCGTGTGTGTGTGTGTGTGTGTGTGTGTGTGTGTGTGTGTGTGTGTGTGTGTGTGTGTGTGTGCTGACATCATGAGCTGCTCACACTCACCTTTTTAACAATGATTATTGGTTTATTTTTATCCTCATGGAGCCCAAAGCTGAATAAAGACCACGGTAATAGAGAGTAGGGGTGATTTTTGAGTGCAGAGCGCTCTTTTTGGTACTAAAGAGATCATCTGCTGACTAAGTTTCTGGTTTACTATATATATATATATATATATATATATATATATATATATATATATATATATATATATATATATATATATATATATATATACATGGCGGACAGAGGAGGAGGTGCTGGAACTGAAGTGGTTTAACTGAAGTGGCTGATATCCAGAAATCCTACCAATGGCTAGAAAGAGCTGGTCTGAAGGACAGCACAGAGGCACTCATCATGGCTGCACAGGAACAGGTCCTGAACACAAGAGCAACAGAGGCCAAGATCTACCACACCAGACAAGACCCAAGGTGTAGGCTATGCAGAGAGGCCCCTGAGACAATCCACCACATGACTGCAGGGTGTAAGATGCTGGCAGGGAAAGCATACATGGAACACCACAACCAAGTGGCTGGCATAGTGTACAGGAACATCTGTGCAGAGTATGGACTGGAAGCCCCAAGGTCAAAGTGGGAAACTCCCCCTAAGGTGGTACAGAACGAGCGAGCCAAGATCCTGTGGGACTTTCAGATCCAGACCGACAAAATGGTGATGGCGAACCAACCGGACATTGTGGTGGTGGACAAACAACAGAGGACAGCCGTTGTGGTTGATGTAGCAACACCAAGTGATGCAACATCAGGAAAAAGGAACAGGAGAAACTAGAGAAGTACCAGGGCCTCAAAGAAGAACTTGAGAAAGCCTGGAGAGTGAAGACATCAGTGGTACCCGTGGTCATCGGGGCACTCGGGGCAGTGACCCCCAAACTGGAGGAGTGGCTAAAGCCGATCCCAGGAAGAGCATCAGACATCTCAGTCCAGAAAAGAGCAGTTCTAGGAACAGCTAAGATACTGAAGAACCCTCAAGCTCCCAGGCCTCTGGTAGAGGACCTGAGCTTGGAAGGATGTGACCACCCGCGGAGGGGGTGATGGGAATTTTAATTTTTTGTATATATATACACCTTAGCACTCAAAGGATTGTGAATAACTCAGCAACTAAAACATCATCCCACAACTTTGGGTTTTGCTTGTTTCAATTTTTTTCCTTTTTCTATTTTAAATGTAAAATAGCGGCAACAGGATGTTTCCACATTTGCAAATTTAACAACAGAAAAGTCTCACACTCATCAATAAAAGATATTACATAAATTATTCTCTGACAAACTTTTTTGAGAAGGTTAAAGTTCAGCCTTCATTTCCTATTTTCCCCTCCTGCTCTAAGGAGATGAAAAAATACGTCACAAACAGCACAGATCTTTGAGAATTAGACCCTTTTCTTCTGCTGCAGAAATTCATAAAACATCGGCAGGTTTTTCTTTCACTAAATCACAAAACTTCATGTAATATTGAAAAGACTGCACCAGCAGTTTGTCTGACAGTGCAGAAAAAGCTTCTCTTGGCGAATGCTCTGTGATTTCGACGCTAAACTCTAAATTGCACTTAATGAAGATGCATAATCTGTTGGTGAATTTGGGCCTGAGAGATAAAAAATAATCAATTCGGTAGTTTATGAGATGTGTAGCTGACACTTTAGTTAAATAAACACACAGAGAGATAAAAGTAAAACTTTAGTTGATCGCCTGCCACTGGGTGATGAAAGGGTGTGTGGATGTGCTCTGAAGTGAACTAGCTAATGAGTTAGGGCCTGCAAGGTGTCGGAACATTAGAAAGCAGTTTTCCACGATAATGAAAGGAAATTTTACACCTGCAAAAAACATTGCTACAGAATGTGCACCATGAATGTCAATAAATAATGAATAAAAGCCAAATTAACACATTTTTCCTCATACAAAGATTCCTTCCTGCAGTAGAAAGTCTCACAGAGTAAAGGAACGCTTTTAAGATCAATATTTACCATTCGTTCCCAACGTAATACCCTTCTGTTGCTCTCATCTAATCATGAGCCAACAGGATCCAATTTTAGCTCTTAGTAAAATATTTATCTGCTTACATTATTCAGTGAGGGCAATAAGTGCAAACCGCTGGTTAAATGAGTAATAGGATAGCTATCATTAAAGCGTAGTATTTCTGCATGATCTCAGCTTATTTGACTTTAAATGCATGCATCACATTATATTGCAGGGTTGAATTTATTTTCGTTTTACATGGAAAGCATACATGTCTGAGTCTTTAAAGGCATACTATGCAAATTTTTCTTGAGCCAGTTTGTGCTAAAACGACCCTTTACAGCAGGGGTTCCCAAATTGGGGGTCGGGACCCCCAAGGGGGTCCCCATAACATTCCAGGGGGTCCCCAAAATGTTGTCTTTGCTGAGGTTGTGAGGTTAACAAGATTTTATTTGTAAAAATTACATTTATAAAATCCCAATAACACACCCTACAGTATAATCAGTACTCCATATAAAAGTTATAGCTCTGTAGGTCTGTAGAAAGTTTGTAAATCATCACATTTAATGTGTTTATTCATGTAGGTGTTGGGGGTCCTGGCTTGTCTTGGACAAGGGCAAGGGGGTCCTCAAAGAAAAACTTTTGGGAACCCCTGCTTTACAGGGTTAATGAAATGTCACTCAGGCCTCCTGGACGCCTCCCTGGTGAGGTTTTCTGGGCACGTCCAACCAGAAGGAGACCTAAAGGATGACCCAGGACACACTGGAGGGACTATGTCTCTCGTCTTGCCTGGGAACGCCTCAGGATCCCTCCGGAGGAGCTGGCCCAAGTGGCTGTGGAGAGGGAAGTCTGGGCCTCTCTGCTTAGGCTGCTGCCCCCATGACCCGACTTCGGATAAGCGGAGGAGAATGGATGGATGGATGGATGGATGGATGGATGGATGGATGGATGGATGGATGGATGGATGGATGGATGATTGGATGGATGGATGGATGGATGGATGGATGGATGGATGGATGGATGGATGGATGGATGGATGGATGGATGGATGGATGAGGATTATGTTTAAAATAATTAAACATGTTGGTTTGGCTTCAGAGCTTAATCAATTACCTCAAACAGGCTCTACTTCAAGACACCCTAAACTCTGTTGTCATGGAGCTTGACTCTGCAGAAAATCCTCACAGGTACCTTACAGGAAACGCCTCAGTGTGTCTGAGCTGCTTTGGCTGCATGTAGTGGACCATTAAGCAGATGTTCTTTTAATGTTGTGACTGATTTATATAAGATGTATTCAGGGTGGAATTTGGTGGGATTTTTGCATACGAGCATTCGTTTTCAGCACACAGTGGAACATGTGTTCACATCCTCCACTTAGAAAACTATTATTAGTCAGTCAAGACTAAATGAAAAGTTGCATCTCAGCCTCTGAAAGGGGTTTAAGGAAGAAAATGTAAAACTCTCCATGTGCTGTCATGTTTAATTACACTTAACTTGGCAAACGGTGATAGAGCTGTAATAAGTAAGACCTTTGAGTAGGGCCCAGTGTCTCATCATGGCATCAGCGCGTCGGACAGAATGAATAATCATGAATAATCCTGTTCACGGCCAGCTCATCATCACTGCAGGTGAAAATGCGATGCTGTGTCCAGGTTTTCAGCTGCTTGGTCTGGCTTCTTGCTCTGCTGTGAGGGATGACACACAGTGTCTGACATTAAGATAAGTAGACAGGCTGAGACGAAGAAGAGATGATGACTGAATGTCCAGAGGGACGCAGAGTGGAGTTCAGATGAGGTTAAATGTTCATTTAATTTCAATGTCAGCTTTTTTTATTACACTGTGATTTAATTTTTGCACATCTAGAGCTGCAGCTGATAAATGTTAAGGTAAAATTTCTGTTTGATTGCAAAAGCATGATGTTTGCTTATTTGATACATTTAAGATGTTTTAAAGTGATAGCTAACATTTACCTTTGAATGGGCTCTGCATTTGAGAAGACATCCTCTTGCCTTGCATGAGAAAGTTTTTAATCCCTTTAGAATTTGCTGGAGGGATTATATATCCTCTCTATCTTGGGAATGCTATGGGATCCCCCAGGAGGAGCTGGAGAATGCCGCTGAGGACAGGAATCCCTTCTGGACCTGTTAATTCTGTGACACGACCTTGGAAAAGCAGAAAAAGACAGATGGATGCATTAGATAATGGATGAAATTCACTCTTTAATGAGCTTTGTTTTTACTAGACGTTAACTTGACTGGCATGAGACAATTTCTATTCCAAATATGCATAATTTATCACATTTGCCATGTCCAAATATCTAAGACCTCTACCTCTTCAGAAAGATCAGCACCTTCCTCAGAAGACCGCTGTATTGATTTTGTATGTCTCCTGTCCTCTAGTGGAAGATCTAGGTATTGCAGATGATACTTTATTTGTATTGTTATAGAGTTAAAGAAAAAATTATTAATGATTAAAAATTCAACCATTACATAATTAAGGAGGGGTAAATGATTGAATTTGTTAAAATGAACAAATTCTGTAAAAGCTAAATATTCCACCAATGATTAATCCTCCAGGATTTGTTTATTAAGCAACATTTTGAATGATTAGTGTTGTGTTATCTTCTGCAAAAAAAGTTACTAGCCTAAAAATCTAGACAGACAGAAGCTGAAGCAAAATAATTTTGCTCTGCATGTCAGTCTAGCCACGCTCTATTGTAGCCTCAGCAGGTCTAAAATTTGGCCTGATCAGTTGACCTGACCACAGCTCTGCACGGACGTCAGGTGGCCGCGCGGCTCGAGAGATGGGAGCGTCTGGTAGCCCGCCTCGCTGGGCTGCCTCCGGGAGGATGGAGCAGTGGTGGACCAGCGAAGCCTGGAAGTCTCCACTAGCTAGCATCGTTCATCTTACGCAGCTCGAGTTTTGTTACCCAGCCAGCCCCACCAACACATTATATTTCAACCCATCTTTGACCAAGCAGCGTTATGTTAAATGCACACAAACACACAGCATTTCCCCCATTCAACCAGCAAAATAAAGTACAAGAATATAATTTTACTTATTGATAAAAATGAAGCAGACTTCTTGGATGATCTTTTAGTGCAATCAATACCAAAGCTTGAAAAACTATTTCAAGCTTGAGCAGCTAGTGCTGCACAGCAGCGTGCCTCTCTCCATGGTGCTAACATGTAGAGGCTGAACAGCGCTGGAGAGGAGAGTGGCAGCCTGCAGGCGCTGTCCAAGGTGCTGATTCAGGGGAAACTTACGGGGGTGTAACACTGCTCATCCCACCAAATTTACGTCATCAATCCAGACAAGACGAAGTAGAAAAATGGCTGTGAGTTTAGCGAGCTTCTCATCTTTCTTCCAGAATGAAAGAAGGAGCATTAAATGTGGAGAAAACCATTAAAAATCTGGTTATGTGGAAACTAGCAGCTACACTGGGGGAGAAGAGATCATGCTGTGATGTCATATCCGCGACTTCTGATTTATCGTCACATTAATTATGAATTTCAATCCATCCTTGCCTTCAAACTTGCAAAACTCATATGTTTTGCAAAGCATTGATGAAACTGAAGCTGCTGACATCACGTTTCCGCTGGTCCGTCACCTAAAATGTCCAGACGACACGGGCAGCTAGTAACAGACAAACTGGCTCTAAGGTCACGATAACCGAGTTACCTTATTTAAAAAGTAACTCATTAGTTACTGGCAAAAGTTACAGGGTTACAGTACTCCCCAACACTGTTAATGACATAACTCATTAAGCTATAGGAGGATCTTTGTTGACATATTTTTTCATTGTGCACAAGAATGATCCATCTGTGCCGCTAAAAGCTCCTCCAAACGTGCAAAACAATCAAATTATAGGCAAAAAATCGTTGTTTCTTGCCACCCAAATCCCAGTATGCAATGCAAAAAACATAAACATTGACGTCACATAAAATCCTCCAATAATCTGACCTTACTGATAAAACAAAAAATGATGTTTTTTTCCTTAATTAGCCTTTCGCCGGCCCCGCCCCCAGAACGACTATTGTCCAATCACACATCATAGCAACCGTTACTATCCGACAACTCCAAACAAAATGATGAAGCTAAGCCTACTTTTATAAACAGACTCAGCTGAGATGATAGCGATGCAGAGCGCCAGGAGCTTTTCTCCGTTAGAGCTGCCTGCAGCTCAGATCATCTCACAGCTGACATCTGACAGCTCACAGGGACACCGCATCGCCGCCACCGCTCCTCGGATCCACGCGTCCCCGGACGCCGGACCTTCTCCCAAACTCCAAACTCCTTGTTCCCTGCTACGCTTCGCTCAGCGGAGCCGACACTAATATATCCCTCCACTGCATACTGTAACCCTTTTGCCTCGATCTGGATGATATTGAGGAGAAATTGCTCCAAAAAATGTCGCTGACACGCATCTGTCTACTTCTTTCCATCGCGGAAATCTGCGGAGCTGCAGTATTTGATCCACTTATTGTCGGACTTGGTAACAGTATCTAAGGGGGGCGGGGCTTGGCGAAAGGCTAATTGTAACAATTTCCTTGTTGTTTTGTGATTGAACCAGTTCAAGTGCCTCAATCCTAAAGTGACAGTAGAAATTGCTCAAACTATTGGAAGGTTTTAGACTTTTGTTATTTTAGTAAGTGGGAATTTCCTCGTGAGAGGACCACTTTTCTTAAAGGTTGTTAGCTTGATTCTCCAAACTGAGATTGCTGTGACCTCTATCTACTGCAGGTGAGACACTAACTGTGCATTGGTACTCCAGAACGTCCACTTTTGGAGAAATCTTCACTCCTTTAGACAGGAGATATTGGGTATTTTTTACTTCCAAGCTCTCATTGCTGTTCTGAAGTTTCTCAAGTCTCGTTTACCTTTCTTCACAAACATCTGGAAGGTTTTCTGCCCGGTAACTGCGTACAGCATCCACGTGGTGATTATGTGGCACTGAGCTTGAGTGAAAGCAATAACTCTTTACTTCATCAGTCTGATGACATGCAGCAGGACTAAAACAACATTGGTTTAAGGAAAACTTCAAAAGAGAGGTGACCCTCTGCTGTTGATGAAGGTAATGCAAAAGAGAATGGTGCTGTCTCTCTTCCTGTCAACATCATGTTTAATAAAGGCTTCACTCTGTTCAGTTTTTAGACCTCTGCCACCTTCACTGCCTTTATTCAAAAGAGATGTTATTCAATAAGCTATATACTCCTCTGCAAGAGTCCTTGGCCCATCGAACAAAGCTCCTTTATAGCATAGAGTCAAGAAATTACCTGTTGTATTTCAGGTGTGATCAAAAAGATTATTTTCACAAGTTGCTGTAATGTTGTTTCTTTTTTATTTCTAACTAGAGACGTGTGTTTTTTTTCCTTGTGTATGTTAATTTACCTGCAGCTGCATTCTCATTCTACTTTCCCTTTATGGAATCTCTTGTTTTATTTTGAAAATCCATATTAATATTTCCCTATTACTCTGAATTTCCAATCACTGAATTTACTTACGTTTTCATTCATATCCTGAATAATTGTCTGCAGCACTTTTTTCCTGCAAGTTTTCATTCTTGCATATTTTGATGAATTTGACTTTAAGCTTTCCTCTACATTTATGTTTTCTATTCTGTGCACTTGCTTTAATTCCATCTTTTCCAGTTTATTTTCATTTTTACCTCCTTCCAGCTTTATCTTTACAGAAATGTTCACCAAACCGGCAGCATTGTGCTGTAAATTTCATGTTGCCTACAACAAGCAAAGGAAAACGTGTTTTCCCCTGTCATTATAAATAAAAATCCTTATTTCCATTTTATTATTATGTTCTTTTGACAGACTTGAGAGTTTCTGCAGAAGGCCTCTAGATCCATTTGTTGACCTTCAATGTTGCAGCCATATGAAGTTTTCCCCATCTAATTCATCTAATAGCCAAACTGAAAGGCTGCCCAACTGATTTCTTCGTTTTGAGATAAATAAAGTTTCCTGAACAGAATCGAAGCATCACTGTGCTGCTGTGAGACTCATCAGCTGAGGGAGACTCAATCAGGGCTGAAAGTTCAGGGAATATTGGATTCTCATTCAGCAGCTACAAGGTTATTGCTGTATTTACAGCTCCCCCAGAGTGACCGAAAATTGCAGCCTATTGTATCTATTGTACCACCTGAACCAGTTTCATCTGCCTCCATTTGAGTTGTCATCAAATTGCATCTCTGCTGGTGACTGATTTTAAGAGGAATTTTACAGTAAAGGTTTGAAATGGCAAAATGAGCTGTGATTGAGTGACCTCCCGCTGAGAAAACTAAAATAATAATGTTTTCCATGTTGCTAAGCTGCAGCGATGAACAGAAGAGACGTGAGTATGAAAACATGTCATGGAAGAAACCATTTATTTCCCTATTTTACTTGCATTTATAATTTACAGGAGAAAATGTGGAGAAATTCTCACATGTGTCGTGAATTATGCAGAAAATTCAATTTCAGATGATTTACAGCGTGAGTGAAGCTAAAGTGTTGCCTGGGGGAGGATTTAAGGGGGAAACAGGCAAGAAATCAAATCAAAGGTTAGAGAGAGAATAAAAATGTAAATAAATGCAATAATAATAAATATTTTATAGAAATATTTTGCACACAAACAAGCGTAACTGACAGCAGGGGAATCACGGATGTGGAAGATTGTGGCTCAGTTCTCTTACATGTCGCTAAAAAAGACAACAAGCTTTTCTGATCGCTGATGGGAGACCACTTTTTTAGTCTTCAGAAAGATTTTCAGTCTCTATACGGAGATTAAAAACAAAGCCAGGTAGGATTTGCTGACAGCTTGTTACTGGTGTGCAGTCTTGTAACAAACCATCACCTGCTGCCTTCGTTTGGAGAGAGGAAGAGGAGAAGGATGTGAAACAGAGGAGGTGTCAGAGAGGGGACAGCGGGAAGTGCAGAATCGATTCATGTCACGTTAAGATGACCCTTAGATAAGACACGGGGGAAAAGCCTCCATCATGCTCTCTGAGTCTCTGCTTTCTTCATCATGGGCTTCTGTTCACTCCTGCATTTTGCTAGAAAAAAAAAAAGATTCTAATAAAGATTTATTTAAAGAATGAAAGCCTGACTAACACACGGCCAACAGCTGTTTGCATGCTGCAGACGTGGAGCTGGTCTATAGAACTTGTGTGTTGACCAATGACTGTAAGATGGATGAACCCTCCATGCTGTCACCTGTAGATTTCTGAAGTTAAAGCCCAGTGGGCTCTAAACAGGTTTTATTAAGGTGGTCTGAGGAGAAAAAAAAGGTACTTTTGATTGTAAAGGGTGCAGACCACTGACCTAGTCCAGGTGAAACTGGAAAAATGTGAATATGGTGCAAAAGTCCATTTATTTCAGTAATTCAACTCAGACTGTGAGACCATCTAAAGGCTCAGGAACCCTTTGTATTGGTTTAGGATTCATTAGCTGATTAGAGTGTGACACTTTGAGTCTAGAATATTGAACCTTTTCATGATATTCTAATTGTCTGAGTTGAATTTGAGGTTTTCATCATCAGCTGTAAGCCATAATCATCACAATTATAACAAATAATGCTTGAAATATCTGGCTTTGCATGGAATGAGTCTGTCTCATATATTAGGTTCACTTTATAAGTTGAATAACTGAAATTAAAGCAGCAATCCAGAGTTTTCCCCTTTCAGGAATTATGTATGATTTTTCAGAAATCCGTAAAAGTGATTGTCTTATCATGTACTGTGATGTAATGTAAGCGATACGTCTTTTTTTTGCTAAGCCCGCCCCCTGCCTCGTAAAATCCATGCAATAGGAAACTGAGCGGCGACCAGAACTAACCAATAGCGTTAGACTACTGCTTACGTGCTTCAAATTTAAGGAAGTACCTCAACTGATGCAGCGTTGATGAACTTTTCACGGACAAGTAAGTCTTTAAAATATAAATATATGAAAACACAACATGACATGAGAAACGTGTTTTATCTCTGTTTGTCGGCTACAGAAGCACATTCATAAACAAGAAACATGCATACGCCATCTTAAATTGAGTCGATCCGACTATTGGTGTGATACGCTTGTCAGCCACTAGATGGTGCCATCAGATAAAAGAAATACTCCAGAGAGCTACTTTAATGAACCTTTGCACCATATTTAGATTTATTAAGTTTCACCTGTGAATATTCTGTTGATTTTACCTGTAATTCTATAGTCACCAATATTTAAGTCTTCTAGATTCACCATCTTGATTAGGCTTCATGCTCAGTTGAGAAATCTGTCTGCTGCTGGACAAGGAGGTGCAAACAGAATGAGTAAAGTTGTGTCATAACTGAGTCAGCAAAATAACTGCAGGGTGTCCCATTAAGATTCAAATTTCTTGCTGACTGACAAAATCTTAAATTTTTGCATCATAAAAACCATGAAAATCACCACTTAAAGTATTTTAGGTCCCATTTTCATGCCCCCATATTCTCCCACCCCCCTTCACATATTTCTGCTCTTTACTCCATAAACCAGGCCAGCGTTTTCATCTGCATGTCTGTTAAACGTTCTGCAGTGTCGATTTAGCGTTTTACTGCAGCATTACAGCGCTGACGCCTCCTCAGGTCAACTCTGTGTTTCACTTTAAAAAGCTTTTACACTTTATTTTGATGAAGTGATGAAGGGTTGTATCGCTCTGCTGTAACAGTTTATAGTTACTGTGAATTCTTGGTTTTCTGCAGTTGTTTATTACTTTTCTGAGCTGGTTTGAAGTTAAATGAGCTTCACAAAGACATTAATTCCCTCTGACTCACATATTAATTAAAACTGCTGTTGAAAGAAGCCTGGTTCAACTTCCTGCCTGGAGAGAGAAGGAAGGCAGTGTGAAAATCTCCTAGTCTCTGAAATCACTGGCAGAAAAATGGATGGTTGGAGGTTTAATCTGAGTATTTTCTTGATTTTTTTTAACCATTTCACTTCCTCATTTGTTATTGCTGAGTTCTAATCTAAAGGGGACATGTTATGCAAAAATCACCTTTTGCACCCTTTGTGTTGCCATGTGGGTCTCCACTGCCTCTGTAAATACTCCAAATGTATAAAAAAAGTCATTAATTCAAATAAAACCACCTCTCACGTACACGAGAGAGCTGCTGCACAAGTCCTTCCCGGATATCAGAGCCTCTCAACTTAAAGCAGTCTATGGCCCATTTCCAATTCTCTCACTTGCACCCTTGCGCCCTTCAATTGCGAGTTCCTGGCTAGGGATGCGAGTGCGTAGGGTGTCCCGATTCTCAAGTGTGGAAGGTGACCACGCCCCTTTTGCACCATTAATCCGCACTTCGCCCAAGTCCGCATTGATGCAGACTTCGGGCAAGGGTATTACCCACAATCCATTGCTGCATGGGGATTTTTAGAAGAAGGCGGTGCAATGGCTCAAGTGCCTTTTCTGAAAATATGTATTATCAAATTAAAGAAATTTATTTTAAGGCAATTAATGATATTTATTCATGTTCTGAATGTTTTAGACCAAGATTCAATGTGGACAGCAACAAATTTAAATTTAGTCAAACAATTGTTTGTTTGAAAGTTGTTAATAAAGGTTTTAAAAAAGTAGCACAAACAGCAACCGGCATCCCACCATGCATCATGGTCGATGACGCAATGCTCACTGTTCCAATTCAGCACACTTGTGTACTACGTATTTGAAGCACCTCCTCTAAGTGCACTTCACAGAAGGGCGTAGAGCGCAGTGCGAGTATTGGGATCAGGCCTATCAGGAGGTGAGTGGGCGTGGCCAGCTCCAGCTTGTTTTCTTAAAGTGACAGAGCCCTGAAATGGGCTGTCATAAATAATTGACCTTGAAAGCTGCATGAGACCTCAGGCTGAGCAACTCTGTGTAGGAACTAGCAAGGAGAAAATCATTCCTAGAATTTGACATATATTAAATAAAACGTCCCACAATCGACCAAACTAACATCGTTTGATCAGTCAACAATGACCATGCCTAATATTTTCAAAGTCAAGCTTCCAATTTATTAATAAATAATTAAATAAATAAATATTTAGAAAACTAATCACAAAAAATAAAACAGAGTCATATGAATATGGCTGGGATTTCCCTACGTGATTGTAAATATCCACTTTGGTGTTCAGTGGTACAACAGCAGAGAGAGGTGTGGGGTCAGGGCTGCAGTTCACGAGTAATAGATCATAGATCATGACAAAAGTGTGAGACAAGGAGTTTTTATAGAAAATCTATGGGGGCTGAGGTCTAAGATACAGTTGGTGTTGATAAGAAAGTGAAGTTAAGACCCTGATTCAGCAGGTGGACGTACATTAAAAGGGTCAATTCTTGAGATCCTGCTGTTTGATGAAAACATTAAGCTGTTTATTTTAGAGCAGGACCAACAAAAAGACTTAGAATTAGTCAAAACTTTTGCTCTGTAGAATTTATTTAACTCAACAGGATTCATTTTCCTGACTGAGGTTAAATTTGAATGTCAATTCCTGCTGTAAAGCACCTCACTGCTATTGGAAATATATTTTTAATAAACATTTAAAGACCAACCTGCTTCCTGCCAGGCAGAACAAATAATGTGGAGGTTTCAAATATGAATTACCATGCATCTGAAAGGTTTTCTTCTGATTGTTTACTGTTTGATCTCAGTTTGGCCCCAGTTCACCCACTCAGGTGGTTTGAGTTGATTGATTTCCCTCCAGGGTCTGTGTGGGTTTGTAGAAACCGCTCTTTCTCAACTACTCCTGCATTAGTTCAGAGATGATCACAGGTTTTTTTTATCTGAGCAGCTTTGATCAATCCCAAAAAGACAGCAATTAACTGTTTTAGAATATTACAATTATTTATTGCAAAAATCAAACGTTTATTTGGGCGTTTAGAACAAAAAAATAAAATACACAACTGCGTTACTGTCAGACAAAAGTGCTTTCTGTTTGATTTGCTTTGATTCCTTTTTCTCCAAACTGAATTTGACAACTTTTCTGGTTTAAAGTGAGTTCATTTCTGATGAGCTGCTGCTGCAAAAAAGCAAATTATACGAATGTTCGGCTTGAATTAAAGCTGATTTTCCTTCTCGAATCTGTTCAACAAACATTTGATTCTTCTGGTGAGAAGTGACAGCCAGCAGTGCTTTTCTATCATCTAAAACTTATTCTGATTTGAGTTGACACTCTTTCCAGTAGCACTGTGTTTGCCTGGGAAAAAAAAAAATCAAAAATCTTTCCTCCTCCACTCTCCACAAAGCCAAGGAAAGTGACTCACTGTTTTACATAAAGCCTTGGATGACTCTGCTATTATGGGGCAATTATTTTAGAGAAAAGTTATCATTTGAAAGCCAGCAGTACCTCCCACCTCCTGCCTTCACGCAGTTGGGGGACTGTCCATTCCTCTGCAGCTCTTTGATTGCACATCTAAGTCGTTCATTACAACGAGGCGGTAATATTGAAGAAATTATCCTTAATAAGGTGAAATTGAGCAGCATAATTACCAATCACTCTGCTGCATGGCCACCACGCCCTGAGACTTGAAGTGTTGATTGGTGGCCTGCTGTTGAGACTCAGAGACAGGTTTTGTGGAAATGCACGTGACGCTTCAAATATGCATGCATTATTCAGTAAATATGTTTGCAAAGTGAGATTGATGTTGACTCTCACTGTTTTCCCCCTTTGGATGAAAATAAATCTTCATATATTCAAAGGTTCCATACAAGAGCAACAGAAATGAGTTTTTGAGGGCATTGTTGTGTAATGAAGATGCACAAGAGAGCAGCATGGCATGCAACTTTTTTCATAATTGAATGAAAAAAGTCTGATTTAAATTACATCTGCATTCATTTTTGTTCTAATCTAGGATTTGTCATTGTAAATATGAAATCAGGTCAAATTGCATGAATAAATAAAGTAATTATGATTTTTCTCTAGAGACTCAAGTTTTAGTGGTCATTCACCAAGCTCTTGGAGATTACTAAATGATAAAATAATGATGATTATTCAACAATTAAAACAATTAAAACAACTCAATATTAAAATGTTTAGTTTGACCCAATATTGGTTCACACCACATCCTAAGATCATGAGGGAAATCCCTGCAAAAAAACTTATAGTAACAGACTACAACAGTTTACATTTAAGTGTGTCGTTTCAGCTGAATGGGACAAAATATTTTCTTTTTTCTTTTAGACTTTGGTATGTTTCTAAAATCTTCTGTCTCCTTTAAGCCCCCCCTGCAGTGATGATGGTCTTTTTCTGCATGAACTCCTTTTAACCATAGCTATTATATGTCACAATGTTTTCTCCAGCTTCTCCTCCCTGTCAATGTATTCCTATATCCATAATGTATGTGCATCATCAGCATTCACTTATTCTGTTGACAGAATTTCATTATCCTATCTTAGCTCCTGAGTGTTCCCTCCTTTTCCTCCTCTCTCTATTTCCCTAGTGACTTTACCTTTCTCTTGCGTCTCCTTCTCAAATTACATATAAGTTGTTCTCTGCATTTTAATGTGATATCAGAAAAAGAGGGAATTTTTTGTGGGGGGTTTCCACATGCAACCATTCAGCAAACACTTTACTCAAAAAAAAGCAAACAAATTCATGCTGAAAATATTCACAGAGCCTCTGCCATCTACTGATGCAACTCATTTGTTGTCCAAATACAATTAAAGATGACACTGAGAGCTAAATTTACCAATCACAGCTAAGGAAATCAATAGAAATTGTAGGACCTGAAAGAGAAAGCAACAATTTGGGGGAAACTGTTGTCATTGTGTGTCATTTGGAAACTGCTGAGGCAACAAAAAGCCATGTTTTATGTTGTATATGAGCAGGTGGAAGAGAAGAAGAAAGTTTTTGAGAATGGATTAAATTAAAACCATAAAGAGATGCAAAATCAACTTACTGATTATTTGAAGACTTTTCCTTTAAAATTGTGTTTTTTTTTCATTATTGATGGATAGTTTAATTTATAAATCTGAACTCTGTAAATTATTATTATTATTATTATTATTATTATTATTATTATTATTATTATTATTATTATTATTATTTGCTTCCTTTTTTATTTGTTTTTCAGCAGGCACACAATAGTCACCATGTTGTCCTCGGAAGGACCCTTTATGATTCCAACATGGCGGCGTCCATACGGGTGTGCGGTGTCCTCCGCGTAACACTAGGAGGTAATTTGTTAGTTTTTATCATCCAGAGCTTTATAATCACATGTCGGTGTGTACTCTGGAGTATGTTGGGACTCATTAGAGACGTGCTTGTGCTTGGTTCTGGTTGGCTGTGTGTCCTGCCGCCCCTAAAGCCTGAAGTTCTAATCCGTTGTTGTCGGATATGTTTTTGAGATAAATAAGTGTTTCTTGTTTTTATCGGTCCTGTTGATTATCGTTATTAATGCGTTTATGTTGTGAAAACAATTGTCAATCAGAGTTATGAGGTTCCTACATTGCATTAATATTCAAGTTGGAAATATTTTTATAGCCTAGCTTAACTCTGATCAAATCGGTTTGAATAAAAGCAGAAAAATATTTCCCTTATTTATGAAGTGTGACGCCATGACTCGGATTTAATTTTGGAAATGTTTTTTATGGAACGAGGAAATGTTATTTTTAAAAGAAAAATACATAAAAATGACAGAACTTGCAAGGTGTTTGAAGTAATCAGTTGCATTGATGGACAACATGAATTATAATTGAATCAAATCACCAGTGCTATACGCCTACTGCAAACAGCCTCGTGTTAACAGCACTGGTGTCATTGTGTCTCATTCAGGTGCAGCATCACTCCGAACTGCAGTAGGACTGTTTCAGATTTCTCAAGTTTCAAGCCGAGTTTCAGCTGCTTCTCTGCAGAGATGCCCCACATTCCCACCAACAACATGGCAGCAGACCAGACAGGGCAGCTTCTTCAACAAGTGTGAGTCTAGAGATCATTTTTACCACAGTTCCTCTCAACTAAAACCTGCAAAATAGAAACTGTTTTCTAGTTATTAAAACTTCTTATAAAAGCACAGACACACCTTGGTGCAAATTATTCTGTGTTGCTGTGTCATTGTTTTATTTACCAATGAGATGATAGCACTGATTTGCAGAGTATGAGCAGAACAACAAACCTTTATCCAGGGGCGGCTGGTGAAAATTATTCTTGGGGGGGCTATATGTGAAATATTTCCCTTCTTAGTCCATAATAAGTGATATAATAATAAGTAATAATAATTAAAACGAACAGTTGAAAAATGACTACAATTCCAAAACAACCATGAATTTTTCTCCTTCAAATTAGCAGTTCAAGTTTACAGATATAGTAGACTATAATTGTAATAATAGTCAAATAAATACACAAGCCTACTGTGTGAGCCTTTGAGAGCAACTGCAGTCAATTACCCTGTGTGTCTCAGTTAATCATCTGCTCAAAACTGTGCACCTCGAAGCACAATACTCAGCTGGGCCATTAGGTGGCAGTAACACGACATAAAATTAGATATGCTATTTTAAAGCTGTTGTAGCGAATCTGCAAACAAGCTAGATTTTCAACGCAAACATGGTCACGGAACACTCGCCCCTCCCCTTGGGTATCTTCCCTGAGATGCTTCTGCCGGAACCATAAACCTGCGATGACAGAGGACACAAGATAGCGCTAAACACCAGTCGCCATTTTCTGTGTCCAAACGTCTTTTGTTGTCCGTGACTTCAAATGATGTTTTTCTTTTTGGGACTCTGGTAGTTTGTCCTAAAGTTGAAGTGGTAGCAACCGGCTGTTTCTCCTTCTGATATTATTGAGCGGAGAACCTCTCACACCAGTGGTGTTCTGTTGCTAAATACGCGAGTGCGTAATGACTGGAGGACCCAGGGAAGTGCAGCGGTTCGGCAAGCTTGACAACTAGATGGTCCAATAGTTGCTTTTGGTCTGAAACGTGTTACTGGCGGAGATTTTTAGACAAATGTGAGAGAACCACTTTATTAATATTTTTAAATCTCCACAATATATCTATAGCTATGTTAGAACATTGTTGAGAGGCATGAAACCTGTGTTAAGCTAATTTGTTTTCTGTAGCTTTAAACAATATAATCCCATACAACAGTGAGTGTGTGAGTGATAATGTGACAGAGTGAAAATGAGATCCAGCACCTTCTAGCATGCTAGCTAGTTGTTTTCTGTATCAGGGGCGCCGTCGGCCAGTTTACTGCTGTGTTTTGTGAGCTATGGCTGTGAGTTTTGTTTATTTTACTGTTTTGTGTCACAGTTCAGTATTTCTGCACAAATAGATAAAAGGCTGATGATGTTAACTAACATGTAGTAACCAGGTGTGAGGTGATCTCTCATCGGTGCATGTATGCAGATCTCTGGACAGCATGTTGGATCGATGACGGGATCTTTCTCTGCTTTACATCCTGACCGCCTTCATAACCACTCCTTAGTTTTCAGTTTTACTCGTGTGCAGGCAGAGGGAGTTAAAGTCTTTGCGACCATCAACATGTCTAACTCACAGTTTGCACCGGGAACACAATTCAACACAAACACCAGCAACCTGTCATGTTACAGAAACTCTGGGATCATCGCATTATTTTTTTAAAATGGTTTATCTTTATTGTGTTTTTTGCAGTGACAGCAGTGGAGTTGTGGAGGGGTGTTCTGGCAGAATCCGGCGCCGGCGCCAGGAAGGGCAGAGGAAAGCGAACAAAGCGCAAACTGAAGAGAGACCTGAACCGAGGACAGATTATTGGAGAAGGTGAAAACATCTTTGACCAGCTGTGTTATGTTTAGAGTTGGATGAACTAAAGGATCATTCCCAAAACTTGACTTTAGATTTCTCTTCCCACTAGTGGCTGCTTGTGTGTCTTAATAATGCAGCTAGTGGACATCACACGTCAAAAAATCACCCAAAGGGTTGATTAATTTAGTGAACTGCTCAGCTAATAGAGGGAATTACTCTTCATTCACGCTGCCCTCGTTATATCAGTTTGAGTCATTTTCATAACTTTTCCCCTAAATGGGTTCTCCCAGTCTGTGCTGCCTTCTTCTAGCTTAATATTCACCAGCTCTACTTCCTTAAATTCTGTCTGAAAACCTTTAAATTTAGCTTTAAAAGGAGTTTTAAAGATCTGTGCATTGATTAACAAAAGCTGCATGTGCTTTTATATTGTCCTCCCTTTTGTCCTTTCATTGATGTCAGTGTTCTTCAACAGGTCGTGGTGGTTTTCTGTGGCCTGGCCTGAATGCTCCGGTGCTTAAGGAAGGTTCTGTGCAGAGCGTGAGCCGAAGAAGTGAGGGGGAGCAGCAGGAAGTCCAAGCTGAAATAGGTAAATGGTTTAGTCACATCTGCAGATGAAGGGGTGAAAAAGTCAGCCCGGGATCACCAACCAAACCCAGACTCTCTTCTTTTAACACAACCTGTGTGATACAGATATTTTTTTACCCCAAATACTGTAATTAAATATCATATCTGCCAGTCACTCATCTGGGAATTTAAGCAAAACCATTTGCTGCAAAATAAATGACCTTTTCAGACCCTGCAGGGGGAAGCGAGGTCTTAATTTTGAGAAATTGAAGCACCACTGGTGTGAGAAGCTGCCAATTTGTTTCCACTGTGATCTCATCTGCTAGCAGTAATTACACGCCTCATTTGTCAACGACAAAGAGCACTTCTGACGTGTTGTGCTCCTCAAAAATAAGTTCTGTTTTATCCTTTGTCTTCCTGCAGTGCGTCAGAGGGATGAGTGGGAAAAAAAGAAGAGGATGAAGGTGAAGAGGCAAAGAGGTTGGACAGGAAACTCCTGGGGGGGCATCAGTCTGGGCCCACCTGACCCTGGACCCAATGGAGGTAAATCACTAATGTCCACTAAGGATAAAATAAAACGTGTCGAGTCACGTGTGACTTTATTTTTACTTTAAAATAAAAAAAACCCAGACGTGTTATGAAACGCAGCACGGCCCGGAGGATCAACAGTGAGTAAAGATTATGACACAAAAGGCCTGAAAGGCAGGCAGCGCTCACTCTCTGAGCGGCCCAGGAGGACGTAAGGATGACTGGGGTGGGGGGGTGATGGAGCAGCAGAGTAATGAGGTCTGGGCCGCTGCGTGTAGGAGGGTAAGTGTGACAGGTCAGTATGGGAGCCCATTAGTAGTGATGAAGATGAGGCTTCGATTCAAATGTCAAGTGGAATCATTTCCTAATATAGAAAAGGCATTTCTCACTTCCTGTGATGATTTGCACTCGTTCTCACCTTCCCTCTTTCTCTTGCATTAGACTTCAGATTTCCTAGATTCTGTGTTTTTATATGGCACGTTTTAGAATGTTATAACCCCCCAAGGCGCTTTATAACACAACAGTCATTCATCGATCTGTAAATCTGCACGTTTCTTTTATTTTGAAAGTTGTGTGATGTCTAGCTCTGCTCTCGTGTTTGACTTCCTGTCTGGCCCGATCTGAACTGCTGAGCTGACACGACTCTACGCTCCTGGGACGCGTCCGTTTCGTGACCGGTGGAAACACAACTGTCCACTATAATGGCAGCTGTGTTACAGTTTGCAGATGTTACACAACGATTACGGTGGAAAGCCAGGGTTAGAAAACTCGGTCAGTTTTCCAGATGTTGAGCTGTACTTTTGTGTCATGGTAGCTGAGGGTCATTCCCAACACATACTCTGAGCTCTAATAACATGAGATATTGTGACATTGCATGGTGCGTTATGTTAATTTCAACATTTGAGCTAAATGGTTACAGATGTGTCCTTCATAAACATAAAATGATGGTTTAAAATGCATCGATTCTGGATTTGAGGGCCGATACCGACTTCTTCTTCTTGCACACCTCTAACCTGCTGATAGAGATGTTTGACCAATTCCAGTTTCACCCAGAATATTTAAAATGAACAAGTAAACACTAGTTTTTTTTAGGCGTTTAAAGTTTGATGCTGAAAAGGACACATCTGCTGGTGGTGTAAACGCTCTGTGAAGCTCTCAGTGATGCGACTTGTGCCTCAGCAGCTGCGTGACAGCCACAGAGGAGCACCAGGAGCTAATTCAGGCTCATTCACTGGTGGATCTGCTGCTGGCCTCCTCTTCCCTGCCTCATTACACGGTTAAACCTTGGTCTTTGCTGGAATTGGGTTGAGCTTGTTTACCTCTGACTGCTGACAGACGAGAGGCGAGGCTTCGTATTTACTCTCTGCTCTCTTCTTTGTTTTCTATCCCTCTTTCATTTCCCCCTTGAACAATCTCCCTTACACCTTGATATACACGCATACCTAAAGTCCACAAACAGCAGTTGTGATGTGCAAACAGCTGTAACTCGGCTGCTTGTCTCTGATCAGGGTGGGTTTGGTACAGATGGTTGGTTAATGTCCCAGCTGAGACGTGTGTATGTGTGTGTGTGCGTGCGTGATCTCTCATGTGTGTGTTTGATGTTTTTATCTCAGAGTTTTTTTAATTCAGCTTTTGTTTGTTGCTAATTGGTTTGAAGTGAGGAAGCTGCTGTTTTAGAAGAACGTCCTTCAGAGGTCACTGACAATGAGAGGTGCAGACTCGTTACGCTGCTGCAAGGGCTTGTGGGTATTTTGCAGGAGCTTCGTCTAATCTGTTTAAAATGTGTGTGTGTGTGTGTGTGCGTGCGTGCATGTGTGTTTGTGAGAGAGACTCTAAATTTGTTTGTATTTTAAAGTTTTTTTTTCTCTTTGTGAACAGAAACATTTGAAGACTTTGATTCTCGTGTCATTGAGGTGAGTGGGTTTTTATTTACTAAAAACAGCTTTAAATGCTACACACACACACACACACACACACACACACATTATTTTGGTGGTTAATGCAGGAAATAGAGTTCACGGCCTTTACGTAAAACCTCGGAGTGACCAATCGCATTTCAAATGACGTATTATCCGTTTCTCCCTCTGCTTTACTTGTTATCTTGGTTTGATAATCGTCTCTGGAGTTTAGTAAGAATCTTTAAGCTGTTTCTACGAATCAAACATTTCATTATCAGAGCACTAATTGTACAGACCCCAGCTTGAGCCAGCTTTTTAAAAAGAACAGTGAAAATCTGCTTTTCGTTTTGTAATCGGGTTTGCAAAACCACGTGTGAGCAGATAAAACCTGAGATCACAGCTAGATTACATTAGTCTGTGATTCAACTGGGGTTTACTTCATGGGTAAGGATTGTTTATTCTTTGCTAACTGAACTGAGATGGTTAACTGCAAGAGTCTAAAGCTTCTGTGTGTTTACGTGATGGAGATACTAGGTCTCACTTTATTTTAATTAGTAGTAACTGTCCTGGTGCACGGAAAGGACAAGTACCACAACGTCTCACACACACACACGTACACATAGAGCATTTAAGTGTGTCAGGATGCTCTTCTCTCACACAACAGCAGGAAATAATCGGTATTTATTAACACCAAAGGGTCAGTTTTCATTTAACTCCACTTTCATTTTTCACCTGTGTGCCTTTTTCCCTCGTCTTGATAATTGTTCTGAACTTTTTTGACATGCATTCATTTTTCTGTCTTATAAATGCAATGAATTAGGAAACGTGTGTGTGTGTGTGTGTGTGTGTGTGTGTGTGTGTGTGTGTGTGTGTGTGTGTGTGTGTCAGTGATTGTCTTCCCCGACACTTCAGCCTACATTAATAAGATCAGTGTCACAGACATTAGACTTCCCCTTGGAAGCCAACAGACACTTTTATGGTGCCATCACCTTCTATAAATACACTCTCCCTGTGTGTGGTGGTGTGTGTGTGTGCATGCGTGTGTGTGTGTCTCCGCACACCACTATAAATTCAGGCCTAATGAAATGGAAGAGGTTTACTGGAATAAAAGGCTTGTCTCCCAAGGACGATGAGGCTGCATTAGGAAGCATGCAGTGGGGGTGGGGGGTAGAGCAGTGAGGGAGCGAGAGGAAAAACAATTTGGAGGAAAAAACTTGTGGCAATTAGTTTAAAAATATGTAGCTGATTACGCAAAGAAGTTAGAACATTTATATCTTTTGTTTATTTTCAAATCAAACTGTTAAAAACAAAAACAATATCACTACAATCAAATTATATTAAACTAGTGAAAATAGTGATTTATTATGTTTACATTAAATGCATTTAAAGCAACACTTAATAGGTTTCCTGCTTTGTCCTCCTACTGGTTGAAAGTGGAATTAACTGTTGCAAACAACCCTGCTGCAGCCTGCTGTAGCTAGCGCTAACAGCAAGCTAACGCTAACGCGAGCCAACTGATTCTAAATAAGCCACGTAGTAAAACACACACACACACAGTAAAAAATAGTATTGCTTACAAGTTCAGTAACAACAAAGCCAGGTCATCATCAGTCCATGACTTCGTAGCCTCCTTCAGCTCCCTCAAACAAGTGTAGGCCGTGCCAATGTTCACTCTGGTTTTAGCTCTTTGCTTCACCTCCAAAGACATTACTCTCTTACTTTTACATCCAGGCTCCACCATGATGCCCACAAAAAAAGCAAAATTCTTTTTCTTCTTCTTGAGATTTTTATTGATGGTTGTCAAACTGAAAAATCTAATTACTAGCCTTATTATGATCTACCTGCACAGTAAATGGCTATTGCTGTAAAGCAGGTAGAGACCTCCCGCTAGCGTTCTTACCCGAACCACAAAAGTGTGAGTGCAGTTTCTGGTCAGCAGAGGGCTACAGAGTGCTGTCCGTTGTGAAGTTGCTCACATTTCTGGCTCAAGAACCACTGAAACCAATTTGAAAACAAACACTCATCCCTTGTGTCCACTGGTGTTTTACCTGTGAGCTCTCTTCCAACCAGGAGTGATTCTGACGCGAAACAGGTGCAAAAGCATTCCACACAGCTGATCCTGTGAGGTCACAAAATCACGGGAGAATTGCAACACCACGCGTGATTTCAGAAGTCCACACAATAACAATCAAGGAGAAAGACGGCTGCATGTATTCAAAAAGGTCTGTGGTTTATTTTCTGTTCTGTTTACATCGGCTACGGGAGAAATGATGTACATTTAGCTGCACGTGACTTTTATTTTGAAAGTTTCCAGATGTTTTACACTGATTTCGTGTTTGGCTTCCTGTTTGGGCCAATCTCAACTGCGGAGTTTGACGTGAAATGGAAAAGGTTTACTGGAATAAAAGGCACGTCCAAAACGTTACACTTAGCTGCCGTTGGAAAGGACCCTGTCCACTATAATGGCAACTAATTGTCACGTATTATGTTTCGGGGCCGTCTCGCACCACTTTCACGTCCGGTGGAGAGAAAGGGTTAAAGTGTTAAAAACACTTTAGTGTTACTTTATTAGGATATTTTTATTTTCCTGGTTAGCAAACCAATTTCTGCTAAAACAACATTGTAGGAGCTGCTGCTGTGTTTTGGTTCAGCCTCAGATGGACATTAATGGAACACCCCCCCAAAGCAGTTTAACTATCAAAGCTATTTTGGACCCAGTATCACATGTAAACATCTGTCTTTTGAAATAGTTAAAGATCTTTTCATCAGAGAACTGCTGTGGTGGAGCTAGGTTTAATGAGGATTTCTCCACTGAAGTAGGTACATGCTCACCTTTTCTTTTCAGAAGCACATTTATCTAGTCTAACGTCTTGCATGTAGATTTAAATGACACTGGAAATAATAACTTGTGGACAAAATGAGGCCAGTAAGCTCATTTTATTAAAAAACCTTCGTAAAGGCAGCTGGCTTTAAATGCTGATGTGCAACATTTCCAGTCTAGTTAAAACAAAACAGTCTAATTATCTGTAAACGTTGTGCTCATCAGAAAATGGGGTTCAACGCTGGATGAAACCATCCTCCCATGTTGTTTTTACTTATAGGAGTCACTATATGTAACACCACTGCTGTGCTACTTTAGTATGCAGAAGATAAATATTAAAATAATCTTAGAGATTTGCCTTTAAAAGACCTCATTTTAAACAATCTACATATAATTAAACACAAAAATGTGAAGCAGAAGTTGAAGCTCAAAACCGAGCCCCCAAGTGGCTGGCTGCAGTATAGGTTTTAAGCCCCGCCCTCTATTGTAAATTAGTGGGAAATTTTCCTGACTAAAAAAAATACTGTGGTAATTTTATTCTACATAGCTCTTAACTTTTGCCTTTTTTTATTTATTTTTTTTATTTATTTTTTTTTTTAATGATTATAAAACACTGTTTCCATGTGGGAAAGCAGGCGGGACTTTGAGCCTCACATTCTGTGTTCTGATTCGTTCAAAAAATACAACATGGCAGCACTGAGGTATTATGGCTTCACATTTGAATAATGATCTAGTTATTGTTTGTGGATTAAATGAATTACACCTGAATTAAATAAAGTATCAATGATTTTAGCATTTTAAAGAAAATCCTCTTTTGGTTACTACTTTGTCTCCAATGGGAGAAATTTGCTTTGGACAGAGGAGTTACACTGCACCACCATGCTACACTCATCCAAAACATCATTAAAAATAGAACAATAAATATGTAGACAGATTATTTAAAACTATTTAAAAACAAACAAATTAGAAACAATTTAAACATAAAAGCAACTAATAATAATAAAACTCATAAAAAGAACTCCAATGGTTAAATAAAACTCCACATTGGAACCAAACATCCATCCCTCAACCTCTGGATAAACTGTGTGTTCTACTGGACATGCTTTTTGTACATTAATGGCTCCTAAAACATACAGGTTTTTTATGAAAACTGTCTTCAAAATGTGAAAAAATAGTAAAGTGGATCTAGAATGCAATTAATTAACAATCTAAAACAGCTTTGAGCCTCTAAAAAGCATAAGAAATGTTCTTTTGGCTTTCATCTGTCCCAGGAGCCCTGATACAGGCCATTCTAAACCCCCTAAACCAGCCTTGCTGTGAAAAGAGCTGTTTGCCCCTCCCACTCGGCCAGGACATTAATATGATAATGAGCTGCTTGCTGATTGGTTGGTTTCCCCAGAAGGCGTCAGACACTGGAAACATGCAGGTTTGAGGAGGAAGGGCTCCCCCTTATGACGTGTGAAGGAAGGCTTTCTCAGAACATAAGTTTCTCTCGCCATTTTCAACTTTCTAATTTACATAAAAATTAGGTCACACACGGCTTTGACTTTTTGGCATGCTACCCAGGAATTTTTGACCCTAATGGACATCTGTTGGTAAGGACTTACTTGAACACAAAAATACTGATTACTTGAAATGATTTAGGTATATACTGCCCCCTATCGCCAGGGAAAATACACACAGTCACTTTAAAGAAACTTTATGGCACTTACACACTAGCATCGGCTCTACACGGCTCCGCCGGCCCTGGCCGCATTGGGAAGAGGGCTGAAAAGACATCCGGTTTGGCGCCAGAAATCCCCGGGCTACCCGGATGTGAACACAATATATGCAGACCCGGCTGTGCGGAGCTGATGCTAGTGTAAGTGCCACTAGATCTAGATAAAGTGAAAGCTAAGGGGTTAAATTGCTCATATTTGTTCAGATAAAGTAATAAAACAATTTGTGTGATGATGGAAAGTTGAGACAAATTTTTATTCCATCTGTAGCCACTTATACATCTAATGAGAAAAGCTCTGATAGATCTCACTGTGGACAACCTGGAAAGAACAGATATGTAGAGAAAGCAGACCTGTAATGCTTATAAAAGATGTATTCTGAACTAGCCTCAATAAAAGAGAAAAATAAGTAGTTTGCACGCACCTGGCACTCTCACAACGTTATGTGTAGAAAATGAGAAGAAAGGATGACCGATAGCTGGAGTAACGTTTAAAAAAAAAAGGAGTTGAGGTGAAACAAGCCAGAAGTGATGTTCGTGGCCTCCCAGTGGGTACAGCAGCCTCTTGGACAGGATTCAGTGATTTCATTAACAGAGATGGAGCGTTGTCGGTGACACAACACGCTTCGCGTTCTCTCTTCCTGGAATCAACAACCTTGAAACTTTTGGTGCAAGTAAACAAACAGCTGGCGAGACAAAATAAACTCAGGTCAGTTATGAGCGATGAGTGGTAACGTCATAGGTATTTGAATCCAATACAGCCTTGTAAAGATTTACATTAACTACAGTTTATTATCATTAATCTTTTTAAAAAAGCAGAATGAGTTTTCCTTTTGGCTAACAAAGTAAACTAGATTTAAGATTAAATTAGACTTTAAATTAGTGGAGCTTCATACATAACAAGCCTGGGTTTATGAGCCTTAATGAGAAAACAAACAGAACGAGATGCTCGTTTACCAGAGCACAAAACTCTGCAGTACAAACAGCTCACAGGTATGCAGGGAAATGTAAAAGCTTGTTCAACAAACAAGAACATATTTTGTCTGCAGTGAGTCATATTAAATCATTTAATGCATTAAATATTTCATTTGTGCAGGATTAAACTATTCAGTTGTTTGAAGGCAAGGGATGATTTGTGCTAATGCAGCAGAAAGTGAGTGAAGTTTCTCACGCTCTCACTTCTCCTCTCCCTTCCATGCATGGAAAACTCCTCCCCTCCACAGCGGCAAATAGACAGATACAGACAGGCATGCAAGAAGCAACAGATTGAGAAAATAACAGATTAAACATGAGTGAGTGCATGCTAGAAACATCCTCCCACTGCCGTTCTGTCGCTCATCCGGCAAAAAAAAAAGAAAAAAAAGAACGTATCCCATCTGCTCTGCTGCTACCGCTCCTCCAAAGCTGATGCATCCTCACCTAAAATGACAAATGCTGCCAGAAGCTCACCGTCCTCAGAGGCGCCAGTTATAGTAGCCCCCAGCAGCACGGAAACGTGACAAATGATCATGTGATGGATTCACAGAAAACGCCTGGAATGTCGTTTTTGCAGAATCTGTATTTTTTTCCAAAGCCTATGGGGATGTAGATCATTTTCATGATCCTGAAGCCGTAGAGCTTTTACAAATATCTTAATCGTGCAAAAATATGTATGAAAACTATTTAAGAAGGTGTATTTAGGGTCAACTCTCTGGTGCTTTTTTGTGTCCTGCAGGATTGTTGCTGCTCCTCTAACCTCAGTCTCACTGCTGTGACCGCCCCAAGTCAAATCATGTATCTGTAACTGAAATGTGTGCATTACATAAGGAGGAGAGCTGAAGGCAGAGCTAAACTTTGAAATTCCTTCAGCTGAACGTCAGCTCTGCTCTGTCACTTGTGCTTTCTGTTGACGATGGAAGCGTCACAACAGCTCATGATTTCAGGCCGTGATGAGCCCCCTAAAAGCCGGTGGTGGTCCATGTCGCAGCTTCTAAGATGGTTTTCTCTTATTTGTGTTGGGATAAATATAGAATATTTGTTACATTAGATTTGTTAAAAACATCAACCTCCATTGGTCTGTGGTTTTTGATAACCAATGAATGAATTAGAATGGCTGCTTGTAGTGTTGAATAGAAGAATATCACTCTGTACCTTTAAACATTAAAGGCCAACTTCACTGAGAAATGGGGTTGGGCATCGAGCTTTGATTGGAACCGGGACTAATTGTCAGTTTTTCCCGGAATTGTTCAAATTTATTTTATTCCGATTCCTAGTTTTGACGCCCAGTCCGCTGACTGGAAGAAGAAGCTGCTGAACGAAGAATCATCCATCGGAAGTGTTTGCGTTACTGCGCAATCATGGAAAATGTGCAGAGATGTTCTAAAGTGTTAGCCTGACAAGCTATATATGTGAATATATAGTCTGGCCACGGTCCATTGACGGCTCAGTCATGGGGCGGGATCTACGGTTGTCTTTCAAACTGTCTCCACATGCTATTGGATGACCAACAATGTGATGTACTCACCGCTATGGATGTCAGTCAACGAGGCAGTCCGCCATACTCTGTCAAAGAAGATACAAATACATCCTTTTTCTAAATTAACTTAAGTACCTCTATCTGCTCTTGACTCAAAGAAAAGCCCAAGTCAAAGTAGTCCAAAGTTAATGCCAAAGCCGACTCACAAGGCATTCATTTATACTGGAGACCACTGCAAATGTAATGAGAAAACTAGTGAACTTGGTCTTTTAACTACTAATAATAGTATTTATTATTATTATTATTATTATTATTGTTATTAAGTTTAATAGAAATACCCTATAAAGATCATACTTTAATTTAAAAAATAGCATTACTTTAAACTAGCTGAGTGTGCAGACATGATTGTGTTTGTGGCAACTTTTCTGGCTCATAAAATGTTAAAAGTGTAATTAATAATTCAGCTATGAATAATAAAACTGGTTAATTAGATGTTTGCACTTTCTGTGAATAAAAAACATAAAAGTGAAGAAATAACAGAAAAAAGTCATTGGTTTGTTGTGTGTGTGTGTGTGTGTGTGTGTGTGTGTGTGTGTGTGTGTGTGTGTGTGTGTGTGTGTGTGTGTTCTGCATGACATTTTTCGGGGAGAGTCAGCAGTTTGCGCATCTGTTATCAAGTCACAACACACCTTTTTTCCCTCACGTTTCATCCCCTTTTTCATCTTGGTTTCTTTCTCTCTCACACACACACACGCACACACACACACGCACACACACGCACACACACACACGCACGCACACATATGTTCATCAGTTGAAGTTAACCATCATCAGCTCTGAGGTTCTCGTGTTCTAAAGCCTCAGATCTCCACTGCAGGCTCCACTTCTTCAAATGTTTTCTTTACTTTTTTTGTTTGTTTCTTCTCTTGCTGGACCTTGTTTGTCTCTTCATTTAGATCAACACCTCTCCTCTGAGCTGTTTTATGTGCAAAGCAGCATTATGTACGCTTTCCTCCCCTTCCTCTGATGATTTTAGTTTGTTTTTGTTTTTCTCTCCTTCCATCTCTCCTGTTACTATTTTCTCATCCCCTCCAGGTCCTACCTGCCTCCTTCTTACTCTCGTCTCTCCATCCTTTCTGCCTCACTCGTCTCTGTTTTCTCTTCATTTCCTCCTCCTTATTCTCTCGTGTCTTTCTGGTGTATCTATTCTGCCCCCTGGTGTTTGAGCATCATAATGCAGGACATTGAGCTTCTCCTGTTTATACATAGAACAGGGTTTCTCATTACACAACCTGTCAAGTGTCAGCTTTTATTGGCAAACTGGAAGAAAAGGTTTTCCTATATTTTTATGATCAGTTGACTGTAGACTATAAATACAATAGAATACAATATAATACTATAAATGCAATAGAAAAGACCAAATCAACCTTTATGCAAGCGACTCATAAAGCAGAAGAAAAAGGTGGTAAAAACTGTTGACTACATACACTGTAGGGCTGGACAATATAGAAAAAAGCATATTGATAAAAAAAAATCATATTGATTGATATTAATAATTATAAAGAAATGTAGAAAATATAAACTGCAGCAATGGCCATTTAATGTCATTACGTTATGATAAAACAGGTTGGTTGTGCTACCAGACTGGATTTTTAATTGATTGTCTGCAAATTTTTACATTGACTGTTGTGTCTTTTTTGTCAGACTTGTGAACTACTGTAACATTTTAACAGGACAATTTCTTCCACCACTCCTTGCGGCGACATTTTGCTGTCTGTTTTGGTTTGAGGGGGTAGAGCTTAGCGTCAGAGCGTGCCTGGGTCTGTGTTTTTGATTGGTTGGGAGTTTTGACTCTAGTATTAAGCTAAAAAGAAAAAAAAAGAAACATTTTATTAAAATTTTCTATCGTGCCATACATCTATCGATCGATCGATCGATGTATGTCGTTATTGAATTATTGTCCAGCCCTAATACACTGGTCAACATTTTAAGACTTGCATTTTTGTTGTTAACATTACATTCAATGTAAATTTAGCTTTAAAGCAACATTCCGCAACTTTTACACCTTAAAATTATGCTTTTTTGTAAAGTCTTTGCGTCATACTATTATCTATTATGTTTATTTTCATACCTGTGATAGTGTTGGGGGGTCCCACGTCTGTTTACTGCACTATACAGTTTTTGAGCTTCGGGTAGCCGCAGGATGTACTGACTGGGTGTCGTTTTACGGCAGTGTATGGCAAGCCAAAGGGATAAAAAAGTGTGCGTTCTAAACGCGCATTATGTTCGCCAAAATGTGCATCTTGAACGAACGTTTTGGCGGACATAATGCAAGTTTAGAACGTGCATTTTTTTTTATCCCTTTGGCTTGCCATAATTGTATAACGTAGACTCGCTGTAGCAGTGGCAGATTCACCAAAGAAAGCTAGAAATCCTGTATCAGGAATCTAGGAAAAGAAAAGAAGAACGTGATAGAGCAAGAGCAAAGACCAGAGTTATTATTGGGCTGTCTTTTCCTCGCTGGAGAGCTCTTTTAGAAACAACGGCATTTACTACGGACTCTAACCTAGTCGTGCTGCTAATGGCTAGGGTTAGGGTTAGTAGTAATAAAGTAATAAGTGATTTCACCAGGGTTATTGTGTTTGGTCGGGCATAAAGTTGTTATACAGTCCTGATAAAACTATTTATTCAACGTGTGGAGGTGGAAAAGTTTGTTTTCATTGTTTTACCTGACATTAGTAATGTAAACATGCCTTTTATGCCCAAGAGAGAGATTTAATGTTATGACAGTGACGTTACGCAGCAAGCCTCTAGAGGGCGACAGAGACCATATAATTGCAAAGTTGCAGAATGCTGCTTTAAATAAGTTTTTTTCTCTCATTTGCAAGCCATCCCATGCATATCATGTATATATGTTTTAATGTTTTCTAGGTGAAGAGTGTATTCAATATGACTGCCAAAGAAGGCAGGAAAAGGTCCATCAGCTGTTTGGTTGCTGTTGGAAACGGAAACGGAGCTGCAGGTTTGTGTTTTTCTATTATGCTTTAGAATATTGGTCGAAAAGATGGAGTAAAGTTCATTCAGATTTATAAAACTGGGTTAGTAGTTCATAGTATTAATCAGAAGTATCAGTTTCACACTCGTCAAAGGTAGGCGTTTCCTGACAGAGCCCTGAAACGACTCATTCAGGAAGGTCCTGAAAAGGTGAAGCATAAAACAGCTGAAACTGCTTTTTGTGAGATGAATTTTGTTTAGAGAACTTCAAAAGCCTGTTTTGTACCAGACATAGAACTATTATAAAAAAAAAATCATAATATGTCTCCTTTAAAACATCCTATAATTGGAGCTCTTATGTTGAAACACTTATGGTAACCTCCCTGAAAACTGTGATTTTTTAACCACAAATGAGTATTTTAAATACAATATATGTTCGTCAAGGTAGATGTGAAGATAACGATTCCTCCTCCCTCTCTCTAGGCTTCGCTTTGGGTAAAGCAGCAGACAGAAACACAGCTATGAGGAAGGTAAAAGTGTAGATTTCATGTTCATGTAAATGATTTAATGCTAATAGTTCAGTTGCAAGATGTTTAATTTTATTGATTTATTAATTTATGCATGAAATGCAAAAATGATGAATGTCCGTGTATCTTTGATTAAGTTTTATTGTGTATTTTTCTCTTGCCACAATAATCACCAAGCCTGTTTTTATTGTAAAAATAATTATAATGTGTCATGTAACTGTTTTCTTTAGGCCAAGAATCGAGCCATCCACTATTTGTATTATATAGAACGTTACAACAACCACACCAGTAAGTTTATCCTCTTAACATTTTGTTCTCTCTCTCTAAACATCTCATGTGAAATTACATTTCTTTATTATTTTTTGTCAATGAAGTTTGGGTACCTCAGCCTGAAACATGGACAAAACATAAAAACTGTGAAGACTTAAATATTTTAAAGCCCAGATTTAGATTTGTTAGACTAAATTTCATAATTTTTTTATCCAAGCTGCAACTCAACAGAGACAACTTTTATTTTGAAAGAACTTATTGATCCTGAAATATCCGCTCCTCGTCCAGCTTTCCAACTTTCTACTCCTCTTTTAATCCCTTTTCTCATTTTTAACTTCTACAGTCCCCTTGTGTCACCTGCTCATATTAACACAAGTGATATAATTTGAAAAATGGCTTGGTGAGAGAATGAATAAGAGTCTAAATGTGCTGCTTGTTCGCTCTTAGTGCAAATCTCCATTTGGCTGCTTGTGCTGCTGTTGGAGAGCAGCCTCAGAAAGATTAATGTGTGTGAGTCATCAGCCTCCGCCGCGCCCACCGGAGGAGAAAGTTAGCTTCCTGGTTTGGCCTGGAGCCAAATGTAAAGCGTGCGTGCGTTGCCTGCATGTCTCCACCCAGCTTGAGTTTAGAACGATGGTACATTTGATTTTTTTTGCATGTTCAGCTGATTTTGAGCTTCCATCTGCAACCTGACTTTGTGATTGGTTGTTTTTTTGTTTTTCACAATCTTTCTGCAGCTCGGACTAGTTATAAATCATTTTGATTTCTTCTTTCACCCTATGTCACTGAAGATTATTTTTCAACAGTTTAACCCAACTTTTAGTGTTGTGTTTTTGTGACCTTATTTCCTTTCAACTAGAACATGTAAATGATACAAACTGAAGCTATTTGAATATAGCAGTGAGTTTGTTTTTATTTTTGTCATAAAAATGTTTTGGAGAAAAACTATTCCAAGAAAACAACTTCCAAACTGATTTTGTTTTTTTAAAGTGGTCCTAGAGCAAAAGCAGCAGTAGCGCATCATCAGCGTATACACACACCTTTACATTTGCATGTCCCAAGACTACCAACCCATTTCAATGTTGTAACAGTTGGAGGCGGTAATCCTAACCACAGAACAAGTCAACTCAGGTCAACTTTACAACAGCATGAAAGCTGACCAAAGTGCTTAACAAGCCAAAACAAAAGCAGTAAAAACAATAGAATTTGCTATAATGCTGAGAATAAGTTACGATAAAAGTCTCATAGTAAACGAAATAAAAACATGACATAAAAACAAATAATTCAAACTGAATTAAAAGCTCAATAGAAGCTCTAGAAGCTCAAAAAAAAAAAAGTTGTTATAACTCTTTCTAGAAAGTCTGTAGAGTCTAATTTTGGTGTTCCAACTACTCAAATTTAAAATGGTTCTTGTCTGGGAGGACTTTTCCCCTTTAATTTCTGCTTAGATTTTTATCACTTTGTCAGACGAAGTTGGACCTCCTGCAGTCATAACAAATGTTCACTCCCCCCCGGGTGTGTGAATCATCTTAGTAAAAATAATTTCTCATTTCTTCACTTAGCTGGATGCGTCTCTCGAGCACCAACTGTATCATTTTAAATTCTTGTTTATTCTTCTCACCGAGAACTTCCTCCTGCATTGCTGCAGCGTTCTGGTGCAAAGATTTCATTGTTTTAAATTCACAATAAATCTGTAAAAGTTGCACGAACGGCACAGAGTGAGATGTTTTCAAGTGTTTTGACACTAGAACAGAATTTTATCCTGAAGCCATGTAGCTGGCAGCACACAGCTCCTGCTGAGAGGCTTAATTTGAATAACTAATCAGCCGCAGCTGCTGCAGCGAGCTGGAGACGCTCGCACGTGGAAGGACATCTGGTGGGCAGGTAGAGAAACACGAGTCCCTCAAACTGGAAACAGCACAAACATGTGAAGCTAGTTAGACTTTCTGGGTTTGTTTTATTTTACAGCTGCTGCTTTTTTCTGCCGACAGTTTATCATGACATCCAGTCCAAGTTCAAGAGGACAACACTGCGCATGAAGAAACAGAATGAAGGTGAGTTTCTTTTTCGTTAATGTTAATCTGACAGAATTATTATTAGTATTTATTTTTAACATAAAACTGGACTTTTTAGCATTTTATACTGAAGTCTGTGTGTTTTCTCCAGGCTACGGTCTGCACTGCCACCGGGCCGTCATCACTATGTGCAAGCTGATGGGCATCAAGGACATGTACTGCAAAGTGGAGGGATCAGTAAATCTCCTCAACATTACTCGGGCCCTCTTCACCGGACTGGCCAAGCAGGTGAGAGCATGCTGAGCTGATGGGAAAGGGGTAAAACAGTTCAGGTTCCCAGAATCTCTTTTGTGTGTTTTATGTCTATTTGCTCAAAATAAAGATAACACGCTACTTTTGTGACTGTTAGTTAAACTTTAAACATTTCTAGTGAACAATGAATTGTTAAAGACTCTTCTTGCATTCAAGAGCATAAATTTTGGGTCTAATAAAACAGCTCATAGAAGATGGGTTAGAGACAGGCTACGTTTCGTCTGTTTAGGCTGTAAATGTGTTGAATTACAGGTTTATCACCAAAGCAGAAGACATCTAGCCTAGAAATCTAGACAGACAGCCGACGGAAAATGATTTTGCTCTGCATGTCTGTCTAGCTACGCTCCACAGGAGCCACAGCAGGTCTACCATTGGCCTGAGCTGTATTGTGTTATGCCAATCACAGCGCTCTATCGGTTTGATGGGCGGGATGATACAGCGTAGCAAAACAACTAAGATAGCGTTTGCTCGTTTGAAACGGCTTTGGAATCAACTTTGGACTATTTAGACTTGGGCTTTTCTTTGAGTCAAGAGCAGATAGAGGTACTTAAGTACTTTATTTAGAAAAAGGATGTATTTGCATCGTCTTCGAGAGTGTATGGATGACAGCCCCGTTGACTGACATCCGTAGCGATGAGTACGTCTCGTTGTTCGTTGTCCAATAGCATGAGGGGACAGTTTGAAAGACAACCATAGATTGCTCCCCACGACTGAGCTCTCCCTATGGGTCGAGGTCTGCCTATATGTTCACATATATAGGATGGCTTACCAGGCTACAAGACTTCATCATGTCATGTCAAAGTCGTTGGCTGCATTTGTGTCTTTCAACACATTTGAAAACTCACCTGGACACATTTTCATTCACCATAATCCATCCACAGCATCTTGACCCCTGCTGATCTGGTTTACTTCTATAACACGAATCTCCACAAACACGGATCTGTCTCCTTCCACTCATCTCCGTGGTTCATGCCCACCATACACCATATTAAGAATAAAGGACATCAAATAAAAAAGCCTCTATGGACTGACCATACATAAAGAAATGTTTAATAATCTTATTTTGCTCAATAAAAACGGCATTGCCTCGACTAAATCATCATAGTTCTCTGGATTTGTCTGCTTTAATGAATGCAATTCCAAATCTCTCTTTTCTCGTTGCTTAACGTCATTAGTTCACCCCTATCTCCTCCTTTTTTGTATTCTGATGACTTCTGCAGCTCCATTATGTCCCTTTTCTCTCTCAACATTTCAGAAGTCTACCAGCATTTAGCAACTCCTATCTAAGACCTGCTGTTTGGTCATGAAACTTCCTGTTCCCCTCTATGTCTACCATACTAGTTTCACTTTTCCTGTCATAGGCGATGCAACAAAAATAATCCTAAAATCAAAACCATCAACCCCCCCTCACTAGCCCTCATCACAACCATCTTATGTATTTCCCCTCTTCATACTCATCTAAGTAACCATAACCTCTACATTCTGGCTTCTCTCTATTTTTATCCCACTGAGTGTTGCCTTTGATACCATCTCTCTCTCCAGCCGTCTGAACATATTAGCATTCCCTGGCACCAGTCATACCCCACTCCCCAGGGATCAAATCACAGGTCTAATTGGGACCTGCCTAAGAAATACGTGGAGTGAATGCTTTGTTCCATGTATTTCAAGACAGGCTCATATTGACATCTAAAGCAGTTTCTTTATTATTCCATCAAACTTAATGCAGCCCGAAAAGAAGAGCCCACACAAATTATACATCATATTGACTGGCTTGGTCACATGATGTGTGAAATAACTTTTATTAACATTTTGAGTTACCATGGTAACAACATTTGCAAAGAAACTAAACAAGACATCATAATAAACAGTGAGGAATCCATTGAATCTGCAATGGACCTTGGGCTATTTGAGAGCCTAGTGTGTCGATACGCTTTGACCTAGAAATGTTATTCAAAATTTAAATGGGTCTCAAGACATTGGGGTCTAACATATTTTATTTTTTATTTAAACTTTATTTAACTAGATGAGTCGATCGAGAGCCCATTCTCATTTACGACAACGATCTGGCCAAGAGGCAGCAGCAACAGAGACACGAGTAGCTCTGCACCAAAGAACAACAGACAGATGAGATTAAAACAAACAAGATAAAAACAGACATAAAATACTGTTCTCGTATGTGCAAGCAATCAAAACTTAAAACAATATATAAGCACTCCGAAGCAGGTGCATTGATCAGAAACTATTGATCATAATGAATTGTTGAAGGCTTTAGTGATTTTTACAGCTCATTCCAGTCGTTGGAAGCAGCAAACTGAAATGAGGAGCAGCCAAAAGAGGTGTGAGCTTTAGGGATAATCATAGAAATTAAGTTACTGGAACGTAAACTGCGCTGGTTGTTGAAAGTGATGACTAATGAGCAAAGATATGACGGGGTTCTACCGATGATTGTTTTGTACATAAATTGACAACAATGTAAACAACCTGCGGGAATGGAGTGATGGCCAGTTAACGAGTGAGTACATATCACAATGATGAGTAGTGAAAGGAGCACCAGTGATGAAACGGATTGCTGAGTGATAAATGACATTGAGTTTAAGAAGGAGTTTTTTGAAGCAACTTTTTAATTTCTTGCACTGTTTTTGTACATCTCCGTTTAAATGTTATGTGTGCTTTTTTGTACATCTTTCGAGAAAAGTTTAGGACAAATTTTCAGCCAATTTTTGAACCGTAAGTCCTACAAAATTGAGTCACTAGTGTGAAGTAGACCAAAATCCCCGTTCTTTGATATATATTACACGCATGTATCCAATTGTTGCAGCAGTACAAACACATTGTTTGTGTCCATCAACCTCCTGGGACGCTTGCGTTAAAATATTGTTTTGATCGGCTTAACTGGGCCTTTACACCGGACGCCTATGTGTCTCGTTACGTCCGCAAAACATAGCATACAGCAATTAGTCGCTGCACACAAGGTAGGAAACTCCAGCTCTCTGTTTGGCTAAGACTATCTCCAAGCTTCTGCTACATCTTTCTAAAAGCAATTATGCTGTAAGGGGCAGGACTCATCAGAGTTTGGATTGGATTTATATAGCGCTTTTCTCAGCACTCAAAGCGCTTCTATTATTCACGCACTCTCACATTCACACACTGCCGGTGATAGTAAGCCACTATGCAGCCACAGCCGCCCTGGGGCGGTCTGACAGAGGTAAGGCTGCCATTTTGCGCCATCGGCCCCTCTGACCACCAACAACACAGGCAAGTCGGGTGAAGTGTATTGCCCAAGGACACAACAGCATAGTACCCCTGGCGGGAGCTGGAATCAAGCCCACACTCCTCCGATCACGAGGCAACCCGCTCTACCTCCTGAGCTACTGCGGCGAAGGAACTTTCTAGTACTATTTTTATTATGCATGTTTGAAAGCGTAACTTTCTCAGGTATTTGGAGCTCAGCTGCCTTCCCCCGCGTCTGAAGGTGACTCTGTTTATTGCAGTGAGAAGCTACGGACCAGCAGGTGTGGGTTCTGAAACACAGACAAAACCACAAATAAATAGTTATAACTCATCCTGACAGTCACACTTGGAGGCAGGACGAAAATCGGCGTCCTCATAATTTTCTCCTGAAGTACGGCAAAGCACATTTCTGGTGTGCAGTCGCTCGACGGGGGTTGTTCACATGGAAATGATGTTTTAATAAGAGTAAGAAGGCAGAAACCAGCTGCTGCTTCATTTTTGCTGAGCTCACCAGTGACTGTGTATGTGTGTGTGTGTGTGTGTGTGTGTGTGTGCGTGCGCGTGTGTGTGTTTGAAAGAGAAAGAAAAAAGCATCATAATCAGTTTCTGAAAGTCAGTGAAACATTCTGACAGAGCCAGCTAATGTGACAGAGGATAAGAGTGAACTGGAGGGGGTGTTCAGAGCTCTTGAACCGTCTTGACAAGTGCTGCTTATTGTCTGATGATGGGCACAAAAAGAAGGAAATCAGTTCAAACTTGCTAAAAAGTCTTCTCAGAACTGCAGCTTAATTTATAACCACCAGAAACCCCCTCTCCCCCCTTCTCACCCTCAAGGCCGACTGAACTGACTGAGCTGTTGATGAATAAACCTAAAACATTTCTTCACCTTCAGCCAGTTTTGTTTTCGTCAGTGATGATGACTAAATGATTTCGTTGACACCCCTTTTTTCATAACGAAAACAAGATGCTGATTAACTCTTTGGTGACTAAAACATGATGAGACGTGCAGGAGTTTTCGTTGACAAGACTGGACGAAAATTATGCTCAAAAAAAGACAGCCATTCTTCTGCTGCGATCTCCAGGTCTGCAGCACCCACCGGCATGCAGTGGCAGGACGCATTCTGCTCTGCTCGCCAAAAAGAGCACTTCCCTGTCGCGGGAACCTGCATCGCTCAACACAGCCGCCAACAAAAAAACATTATTGCATTTAAAGTAACAGTGAGCAGTTTCTTGCTCCTTCGCCATTCTGCGCTGATGTTCACTCTGGTTTTAGCTCTTTGCTTCACCTCCAAAGACATTACCCTCTTACTTTTACTTCAGGCTCTGCCATGATGCCAACAGATGAAGCAAACTTCTTTTTCTTCTTCTTGTGCTTTATATTGACGATCAGCGAAGTGCAAATGCTAACCGCTAGCATTACTGCTAACAGCCGTAAAGCAGGTAAAGAGCGCGCCCTAGGACACCTACCCGCTCCACAAAACTATCGAGAGCGATTTTTGGTCAGCAGAGGGCTGCAGAGTGGTGTCAGATATGAAACTGGTCAAGTTTCTAACTGAATCACTGAGATCAATGTTAAAGTTCTAGCTTAAATAAAAAAAAACTACTTTGTGTTACTTTAATTAGGTGGACTTTGCCAGAATTTACATTTAAAGACACTAAATTGGAGGTCTGAAAACTGAAATATTAAATAAATTAAACAAAGAAATTTTTTTTTCTATTTAAATATTGTGTAGAATATTCTTTATGCTCCCTAAGTGTCATTCTGTTAAGGAAAGAAATTCACAATTTTCTTTTGTGAAAATCTACTGAATCTGCATCAATAAATTCATTATATACAGTATAGTGATTATCAATAAAGTAAAAGAAAATGATGTCACTCTGGGGATTATTGTTTTTCTGCACAAAATGTGGGGTAGCTAAGATTGTGTCCAATCTCCTTTAGCCCTGAAATAAATTATGTTGGTATGAAACTCACTCCAGTAGCTCAGAGTACGTGTGTGACATATAAATTCATTTGTTAAAGGCTAATATTTAATTTTTTGTAAAACTCAAAAAGGTTTTAGTCGACTAAAACTAAAAAGCATTTTCATCCAAAAGACTAAGACTAAAAAAGATGCATGCCAAAAACAACACTGCCTTCAGCCAGTTGAAAGCTTTCCGAGTTTGAAACTTCATCTCTCCCTCTTCATCGGTGCCCCTGCAGGAGACTCATCAAATGCTGGCCGACAAGAAGCATCTCCACGTAGTGGAGTTCCATGCACATCAAGGTCCGCTGCCCGTGGTTGTGGCGAGTCCTAAAGACGGCGTGCGTCCCAACCCAGAGTCCGAGGATGAGATCCCCAGCACCAAGCTGCACTGGGATGATGTTCGAGCTTCACAGGGGTTTAAACGCTCCATCTGGGCAGGAGTCAAACGCACCGTCTGTTAGTGCAAACATCAGGACTGTGAGCTGGCAGAGACCAGGAGCAAACGGCTGAAAACACTTTTTATTTGTTGTTCTTGTCAAAGTCAATCCACTTTTGGACATGTCAGAATTTCCTGTGCGCTGTGTTTTTTTTTCTCATATCAACCAAAAATCTAATCAGCTAAAGTCCTAGACTTCCTGCGCCATGTAATTTTGTTTTTGCAAAAAATAAAGTATTACTTACTAAAAATGATACAGGGGCTGTTAATTTAGACGGTAAATCAGGCCTCTGTTTTAAAATTTGCAGCACGTGGGTTTCATATTTGGCGCGGTACCAAATTGTTCTGCTTATAATTATCTCAAGTGTTTAAGCAAATTCACAAGTGCTCATAAATCTAATCAAGTTAAACCTGTGATTGCCTACTATGTGCAGTTCCCCCCTCATCCTCTAGGGGCTGGCTCCAGAACGGAACAAGTTGCCATTGACTCCCATGTTAAAAATGCAAACTTAACAGCAGAAAAAACATGTTTACAGCCTTGAAGAAAAATACATTTTTGGTTTAATAGGTCAAGTTTACCATCATGACAACTCTGAGGGAGGTGAATTTTTTTGTAACTCACCCGTTTAGATGTAAATAAAGTTGAAATGATAAATTATTAGGGGCGTGTCCTTTTGATTTACAGGTGTCGGATGAGCAGTGAGCACTAGCGCTAGTGGCTTGCCCTCCTGCTTGCTTTAGGGAAGGCCTCAGCCTCATGTTAAAAGGGTTACAGCCTAGGCAGAGGGTAGCAGAATCGCGCAACCGTGGTTTTCTGGCTGAAAGCACTCGCCAACCTCCGTTAGTTTTGGTTAGCTCAGTTAGCTTGTAGCGACATCGGCTCAGGGTTTGATGAGTATCAGTCATCTGCCCCCACCCTCACAGCCCCACTCTCTGCTCCAGCTATTTTTGTATTTTCCGGGAGTGATGAGACGCGTGACGTGGCCAAGATGGCGGTGGTGGGAACCGCCCACTGGGCTTCAGTGCAGCTCTTCAGAAACCTACAGGTAACATCACGGAGGCTCCATCCATTTTATATATACAGTCTGGTTTTCACGCTGAAATCGTCAAAGTAAAAAAATTTTGACAACAAAAAAAAAATCAATTTACTTCTGGCTCTTTCTTCACAAATCCATTTACTTTGACAAAACGGTATATGCGTGCAATGAATTATTATGGGTGACAGTAGCAGAGGAGTTAGGTACCCACCCCGTAACCGGAAGGTTGGAGGTTTGAATCCCGTCTGTCGTAGAACCCTGGAAGGTGCTGTATCAAATACAGGCGATTTTTTATTTTCTCTGCCTATTTTTGGTTCCATGCTGTTCAATGTAATAAAAACAGCTTTCTGTTTGACTTTATTTAGATTTGTTTAAAATTTGACCAGTGACTGAATGTTTGGTTCATCCACCATTACAATAAATGAATGCTTGTTCTAATATTTGAGAGACAGAAAAAAGTGCATCAAGTCCTAATCAGCTCACCTGTTCCTGTTTGCAATCTCCAGTTCTTCCACTCTGTTTCAGCCTCCTGTTTAGCTCCCTCTCGTTTCTCTGTAGTTTAAATTATCCGTTTTCCTGGTTCCTTGTCTTGTTTTCTCATTTTTTGTTCCTGGTTTTTATTAAACCTGTTTTTGAGTTTACCGGCCTGCCTCCCTGTTCCTGTTCTTCCACCTGATCCTTCGGTCCAACACCGACCAAGTCACGACGCAGAATGTTTGAAGAAGGTAAAAACACAAGCTTGAAGCTTACAAGTTTTATTCATCAAGGCTATAAAAATACACTTTGTGTACTTTGTGTTGGATGAAAAAAACAAACAGAAAATCTGGTTTAAAATAAGTATTTACATTCAGCTAAAGACAGGATGATCATTTTTGTTTAATAGTTACATTTCATTCTCGCCATATCTTGGTCTTCTTTCTTCTGCTTTACAATTATTATTTAGTATTGGTGTAATTATTATTAGTAGTAGTAATAGTAGTTGTAGAGTAATAGTAGTAGTAGTAGAGTAGTAGTAGATGTAGCGGTGGCAGAGTATTAGTAGTAGTGTAGTATTAGTTGTACAGTAGTAGTAGTAGTGGTAGAGTAGTAATAGCATTGTAGTGGTGGTGGTGGCAGAGTAGTAGTAATAGCGTAATAGTATTGGTAGTAGTTGTAGTAGAGTAGTAGTAGATGTAGTGGTGGCAGAGTAGTAGGAGCAGTAGTAGTACTGGTAGTAAAGTAGTAGTAGTGGTAGTAGTAGAGTAGTGGTAGTGGTAGAGTAGTAATAGTAGCATTGTAGTGATGGTGGTGGTGGCAGAGTAGTAGTAATAGCGTAATAATATTGGTAGTAGTTATAGAGTAGTAGTTGTAGTAGAGTAGTAGTAGATGTAGTGGTGGCAGAGTAGTAGTAGGAGAAGTAGTAGTAGTGGTAGTAGAGTAGTAGTAGTAGTGGTAGTAGTAGTAGTAGTAGGAGCAGTAGTAGTGGTAGGAGGAGGAGCAGTAATAGTAATAGTAGTCGTGGTGGTGGCAGAGTAGTAGTAGCATATTAGTATTGGTAGTAGTTATAGAGTAGTAGTTGTTGTAGAGTAGTTGTAGTAGAAGCAGTAGTGGTGGTGGCAGAGTAGTAGTAGCGTAATAGTATTGGTAGTAGTTATAGAGTAGTAATAGTAGTTGTAGTAGAGTAGTAGTATCAATAAAAATAATTATTTAAACTGAGAATTTGCTCCCAAATCACTGACTCTGCATGTTTTTCTGAAGGTTTTTATTATAAACAATGATTATTTGCTGACTTACAAAATAGTGGCAATGTCACATCATATCACATTATTTACATTAGACATCCTAAAGACCTGATTTTTCCTGTATGAAACAGTCAGGAGCTCTGAAACATCTGTGATATAAACAAAAGAAAATATTTTTATAGGATCAGGATCTATTTGAACTGATTCATGATTAAAATACAGCTAGACTGAACTGACTTCATGTCTAAATTTTGTTTGTAATCTGCTTTGAGGTGACTGGTTGTAGATTAAAAAAATCAATTAAAAATTAATTAAAATGAATTTTATATTTGGATCTGAATTACAACACTTCTTTTTGATTATTAATTAATTCACGTGTTTTTCTGTTAAACTACATGCAAACACATTAGCTTGTACAAATACAATAAGAAAGTTTCTCTAATTATTCACTTCCTGACTTAAACTGCACCGTGATCAGTCCAGAAAGCCTCAATCCAACTGAAATATTTAAAAAACATAACCGAATGTAGATGAAAAGCTTAACCTGGAAATGATCAGTAGGTGTTTTATTTTCGTTAATGACATCAAAAATGAGAAACTACTACAACTATCAAGTTTATAACTGTATTCCCACCCCCCATACACACACAGCCAAATGCACAGATACATTAACACATGTACTTGTGTGTTGTTTTTGTGTGAGTGTGCATGTGTGTGTGCACTTTCTGGAAGGTTTGAGTCCTCAGAAATGTTTCCATCTGATGGCGGAGAGGATGGCATGGATGAAGTAGAGGAGTGTGGCCGCAAAGGCAAACACCTGAAACACAGAAACCAATAAATATTTTACTATGTACAAAATACCATATTAATGCTATTTTATGCTATATTTTTAAAGACTTCATGACTGTTTCCTGCTGTGGCCAACTCTTGTGACCATATTGTGTTTTCTGGTTGTTGATTTTGGTCAATGTGTCACATTTATGTTGCTGAGATTGGATTATATGGGAATGGTGAAATCCTTCTTGCACAGTAACTAAAGCAAAGCAAACAGTGAGCTAGTACCAGGAAAGAGTTTTGAAATGATTGAAAGTAGTTGCTTAATATTTACCACTGCAGAAATATCAATCCGATAAAGTCTTGGGTCCCCCGCTTTCATTAATATTGTGATGAAAGCCAAGTCCACCCCTGCACTCAGGTAGAACAGCACTGCTAGGAAGTGATAAACAAAGTCCTGCACACACAAAAGAAATACAACGGTTGAGACTTTTCATAGCTTTGTTCTGTTTTATGTCATTTATTTTGTCTCTTACTGCAGCGGCCCAACCATAACTGCTTTTATGACACCCAGTAGCAAAAATGATCATCCAGAGGAAGGTCATGACGAAGCAGAAGACTGAAACGAACATCACCCATGCCAAAGGATTAGTTGGTTCAATGTGGGTCGATGCCACCAGAATCCACACCAAACCGCCAAATACCTGCAAAGAAAAAGCAGAGATTTTACTGTTGCAGAACAATAACCTAGAAATTTAGACAAACCGTAGCGAAAGATTTTGCTGTGCAGGCTGGACATGCTTCAGTGTAGATTTACCATTGGCTCAGCTAAGTTTGGGCTGGGCCAATCACAGCGCTCTGTGTTTATAGAGAGACATTGGGTGGGCTTAGCACCATTACAGCAGAGGTGCTATGGAACAAAACTACAATGATGGCTGTAGCTTAGGAGCGGCGCTCGTTTGAGCGGCTTTTGCATCAACTTAGACTTGGGCTTTTCTTTAGGCGTGTTTCCACTACTGGAACTTGAGGGAAAATTTACAGGGCATGTCCATGTCTCTACTTCATTGGGCCAGCCGAACTGTCGTTTTCCGGGCCGTTTTCAGGAACTTTCAGAGTAGCGGCTTGGAATGGCCCGGTGGAGTAGCTGAGCGTAACTTTTGGTTAACACATGCTGATTGGTTGTAACACAGTAGGAAATGACATCATCAGACGTCGTCCAAAACAACTAGCATTAGAAGAGCTGCTTGTGAAGCAGAATGGAAGCAAAAGAAAGCACCAATCACGTTGCTTTAAAATCGCGTTACTGAAATCCCAACACCAAAAAACACAGCGGAATCCCCCCACAATGACGTAATTCACGGGAGTGCCGTAAAATATGGAGCTTCTTCCGGTCGCTGAACGCCACATTTCACATCACGTAGCTGCTCTCATCCTCCGATGGATTAAATTATGCTGTACTTTGACAGAATAAAGATTTTAATGTTATTAATGTTACTGCGGACGCTTTTTGGCGCTGATCTGTGACGTCACTCCCTGCCGAAGCAGTCGCGATATGCTGACGTTTTAGCAAAGTATTGAAATGGCTGAATTTGTATGGAGACACAACAGCTGAGAGGACCGTTTCTGTCGTATCTCCCGGTCAATTTCCCGCTCCCGGAATTTACCCTGAAGTTCCGACAATGGAAACATGCCATTTGAGGCGTGAGCAGATAAAGGTACTTCTTCCACGTCGTATGGCAGACCCAGTTGACTTTTTTTTTTTGAGATGAATACATCATGTTGTTCGCTACTCTGATTGTTCCTAGTGCTGTCCAATTGCATGCAGAGACAGTTTGAAAGACAACATTAGATCCGTCTCCACAACTGAGCTCTGTCTGTGGGTCATGGCCAGACTAAGATTTTCTAATTTACTGTAATTGTCAGATTGTCGCATAAACACAAAACATGCTCTGCAATAGAGAAAACAATAATATGAAAGTGCATTGGAATGGCTGAAAGATCTGCACACGCTCATACAGAAGTTGACAAATGGAGTTAGAAACTTTATTCTGTCATTTTCTTGCTAAATCAAAAGTTGCTTTATTAAAAAGCAAATGTTTTTTTCTTTAAATAGTTGGGAAGTTAGCAGCATTCAGATATTATTAGTAACAATGCAGGTAATTGTGACGGATTTGGTTCAGTTAAAACATGAATTTCCAGTTTTGTTTTCATTCAATACAATGACCTGAGTGTTTTTCAGTCATAAGAACACACTTATTATGTGTCCTTTCTCTAAACTAGTATGAAATCCTGCTTTCCTTCATTGTCATTTTTATAGAGTTGAACAGACCAGTTTTGTTAATTCACTTTTCCCTTGTTGGAGATCCTTTTACATATGAATTATTCATACAGAAAAAAGTCAGCATTTAAATGTATGGTGTCCCTTTGCCATGTGTAGCCATATTAAGTCTCTTTTTTCTAGTTAAAGTACCAAAATGAACAAATAAAGTTTTCAAACAAGCAACAGGGCAAACACACAAATGCATGCATATGAAAGTCTTTTTACAAATGATTAAAAAAAACAAAATAGCAATAAACAAACTGCAGAATGATTAGCCTTATCTCTCAAACTGTTGACTAAACAAACACATTCCTTTACTTGTGTGGGTACTGTTTAGTTTGCAGGGTTATCCGAGTGTTAACTAATATACGTAACTCTGGGAATTTTTGCTTTGACCGTGTCATGCATAAATGGTCACAGCAAAAACGTTTCAGCAGGTAAACTTCATGATTCTTATCTGATGTAAAACCATTGTGGCGGGCAGTGAGATCTGGGGAACACTGATATGGTCACATCCACTGAAAAGTAAGGATTTGTGCAAATGCCTATAATCCAGCTGAACAAAACACTTTTCACTCATTCATCATCACATACACTTCTTATACGACATATAGGGTGTTTCATTTTAATTTCTGTTGCAGAATAGAGACAAAGTTCCAAGTAATCCTCAACACTTCTAGCCTAGAAAACTAGACCGTCAGTTGCTGAAGCAAAATGATTTTGCTCTGCATGTCGGTCTAGCCACGCTCCATTGGAACCTCCGTAGCCCTGGACAGTCTGGTGGCTGGCCAATCACATCGCTTTATCATTTTTGTTGACCAATCACAGCACTCTATTGGTTTGGTGGGCCAAACTCGTTGCTCTATTGGTTTGGTCAAAAAAGACTTGGGCTTTTCTTTGAGTCAAGAGCAGATAGACGTACTTAAGTCCTTTATTTAGAAAAAGGACGTATTTTTGTCTTCTTTGACAATGTATGAGGGACTGCCCCATTGACTGACATTCATAGTGGTGAGTATGTCACATTGTTCGTTGTCCAATAGCATGCAGAGACAGATTGAAAGACAACCGTAGATCCCGCCCCACAACAGAGCTCTTCCTATTGGTCAATGCCAGATTTTATATTCACATCTATAGGATGGCTTGCCAGGCTACAACACTTCATGTTGGAGGATTAAATCTTTCATCTAAGCTAAAAAAAAACTTTGTACTTACAAAGTTATTAAACAAATGTGTTTTCTCCTAATATTTTGAGATACATTATCTTTATTTATTAGTAACTAAAAACACTTTCTTTTCTAAATGTTAGAGGACAAACTAATGTAATGTGGACATACGTCGTTATTTCAATAAATCTGCTGTGGTCTCTAATACGAACAAATGCCTTATGAGTCATTTTCTGTGAAAAAAAGCTCTGGCGCTCCTGTTGCATTCAAGTTTTGTCTCCACAAATAACACAAGCCTGAAATTGTTTCGCCATGTGGAATTGATTATGCTAATGGTTAGCTTCTTCTAGCAGAGATGCTGGATGCTAAATCAACACAACATTCATAGGTTTTATGCCAAGATGGGTGAGTCCATCAGTGCAGATTTTACAGTGTGATGTAGAGCTGTGTGATTTTTCAGACTCAAGCGTTTCTCCGTCTGTTTTCTGTCTAATTTTTTATTCAGGAAATTTTCACATTCAACCTGCACGTGAAACTTAGCATTTCAAAAAGAACAACTATTATGTTTCTCTAATATGTGCCTTTAAAATGTGTTTCAAGTTTCAGGAAAAAAATACATTCCACTTAAAAAGCATTTGATGTCTACCTTGTAGCGCTGTTGTGTGCCGTTATAGTTTCTGCATCTTTAAATCTGTCACTGGCCACGCCCCTTTCAGAAAGAGGAGCCCATGAAAAGCTCATTAACATACATCATAATGTATAAAAAGGTGTTAAAGCGTAACATGGAAGTTGAAGACTCAAGGATCAATGCAACCCCCTAGTGGCTGGCTGCAGTATAGATTTAAGCTCCGCCCCCTCCGTGTAAAGCAATGGGACATTTTTCTGACCAAAAACTAAAAATACATTACAAATAATTGATGTAATCTCCTAGCGATTCATCATGATAGAGTTAGAGGGACGCAGGAGGCTTTTTCACCTCACAACCTGAGTGAGAAGACTCCAAAAGCTCAACTGAAATCTGAAGACTGGAGGTTTGGCTTCCATTTTGAACAATGAATATAGGCCACACCCAGTTATGATTTGGATCAGTGGAAATACTCTGTAATTTTTGTGAATATTTATGTAATTAATGTAAAAGAGAATAAAAAATATATGAAGATACATGCAAAAGAAAAAACTGAGTTAACTGATAGACTTTAGTTGCACCAGAAAAAAGTAAATGGCAGCATTTATCACAGCATACAAACATGTTTCTGCATTTATAAGAACATTTCAGAATATCAGGAGAGGACTGACAAAACTGAAATAACAAAAACAACCTTTAAACTAATTTAACTGCAATCCAAACAGCTAATTGTTTTTGTTCTAGACTTCCAAGAGTAAAAATGTGATTTTTATTCAATATTCAGATTAAATTGATTCAGAGAAATAGATGTTCTTTTGCACAACACATAATCAGAATAAATTGGATGAAGTAAGATGATCATAGCTGGATTCAATTGCACAATGTTGAATTTAATTACTATTTCAATCCAAACCTTTTAGACTTCAATTTGTGGAGATATTGTTCTTTTATTTTGAAAGGAAAGCAGACAAAAATGATACTTATCCATTTGTTACATGAGCAGTGTTCATCTGTTAGTGATCTTTCACAGAGAAGAATAACAGAATAGTTGACTGCATTCTTTCTTAGATTAGTAACAGAAACACAATATGACAGAAATATGAGAGGAGGTGTTACTCCTCCCACAGGAGGAATATTTCATCAACATTTAAAACTTTTTTAATTTGTATTTATTTAAACAACAACTTATAATGTTAGAAACATTTAACAATTTTGTTTTCTCTAAGAAAATAACCACAATCTATCATAACTTTCATATCAAATTTGTTATTATTAATAGATGACTTGTTTTGTTTTTATGCTTGATAGACCAAAATCTGTTGTGGCTTTTCAAAATAATATAATTTAAAAAAGGCAAATATAATTTAACGCCCTAAATTCCAGAAATGTATTTCTAAAAATGCACAAAATTTCTTCATCAGTGACTTTAAGAAGAGATTTATTTTTTCATACTCACCAGTTCAGGCAGGTAAAATATGTCTGGTGCTGTGGTGCATATGTCCACTCCGCTGGGCAGGGTTCCTGTAGACTGAGCAGTAGTAGCAGCCATCTCTAACTGTTCTCTCTCCCAGCTTCCTCTGAACTAACGGAGCAGCAGCAGGTGTAACTGAGCCTTATAGCAAGGCCGGGTTAGCAGACAAACCTGTTCTGCTATTGTGTGTGTGTGTGTGTGAGATGCCTTCCCACAACAGCTCCTTGCACCTATACAAACCAGACACACCCTTCTCCCTGCACCCAGGCTTGCCTGGTGTTTAATGTGAGCTGGTGATCTGTGACAGGCTTTTGAAACCACTAGAACAGGAATCTCGTGCCCTGGAGCTACGGAAAAACCTCTAGAACACGGTCGTTGTTGGGGAGAGGAACAGCTCAGGGAGTTTTCAGCTTACGTCGTGACCCTGACGTTGTGGAAGCCGAGCACCTGTGGATTCTATTTGTTTTGCACACATCAACACAAGTGTCTTCTCATAATAAAGATGCTTCAACCTTAGAGTCACAAAATGTCTGAGTAATGTTTTTATGGTAACAATTAATCATATGATTGCAATATAGTGGCAAGTCCAAACGGGGGAATTCTGCAGCCTCCTTCAGCTTTTGTAATACTGTGTGTTTGTATTTGATAACATGTCAACTATATCAAAAAGTGTATGACTTAACCAGATCATGACTAGGTCAAATAGTGTTTCTATTTATAATAAAATGTATAAAAGATTTATTTATAACCTTTAAATATTCTTAGTTTGCTACCTTATGAAGCATTTATTAGACAATAAAGCAAACTCACTATTTGGCAAGGAACTAGCCACTATTGTCCTTTTTTATTTAATGTATTACGACCACTCATTTATGTTTAATAAAAAAATCATTAACCATTGAGTTATTATCAGACGTATTAGCTATATATTAGTTATTTATAAGGGTCTTATTTTGAATGTAATGAAGTAAAAGTACTTTGTTACTATACAACTTTTCTGTATTTACTTAAAGGAGCAATATGTAACAATTCTACAGTAAAATAATCATGAAACAGCCTAATGTCTCAGTCATGTTGGAAGGAAGGTTACATTGAACCAGATTTCATTCTCAGCCAGCTGAGGGTTGTCAGTTTTTCTCCTTTCAAAAAAATGAATGAGGGATGTAGTTTCTGTTTACATTCTGTGAGTTTGTGAGGTTGCCGTGTCTCCAGCGAGACAACGCTGCAGCGCTGATATTTGCAATTTGACACCGGCATGGCAAAAAGCTACAAAGTGGTTTAAAGAACCGAAGTCAATAAACAAGAGCCCAAAACCGTAATTATATCTCCCGGGTGTGAATTACACAGAGGCTTCCGGGGGAGCCCAGTTAGATGGGCGGGCTACTTTGCTTTGGCCCCAAAATGCCTTGAAACGGCCCTGGGTGTGGGACTGAGGTGATCTGAATCGTATCAAATAAATAAATATTACATGCTTATAAATTATTGCTTCATAAAGTTACAAACATGTAATGGGATAAATCTACCTACATTTACCTTTTCAAGCACTTTGGGATTTTTTTATGTGACTATTTTCCTGTCCTGTCTGCCTCTTAGCTGCATCTCCTCTCAATCCCCCAGAAAAACTGCTGCCTGGCTTCTTCATTTTCACCCCATGAGTTACTTTTGAAATAAGCAGATCAAAAAGATCTCTCGACAGCAAAAATAGCGGAATGTGCACTGCTCGGCTGCGCCAGTGAGTCACCAAAGCACGGGAGATGAGCTCTGCAGCAGCGGAGCGCATCAGGCACAAATGAAAGACAGAAAGTACCAGATAATATTAGCGAACATGAACATGATCGTGTGTTAATTATGTTTTTTGTTTTTTTGGTGGTGCCACTTTGAGAATGTTACTGTGGCGGCCGTGCGCAGGACACAGCTGCCTGGTGAAGTGCATCAGCAATCAGCGCTCTGCCGCTCTCCATCCTCTCCGCCCAAAAGAAGACCCGGAATGCTGAGAGTCCATATAAATAATGTAATATAGGTAGAACTGGATCTTTTTTGGGCTCCCCCTGGGTGTGTAAGTTGAGGGCTTCCAGGGGAGCCCTTTAGCTCACCTGTAATTAGAACCGTACAACTCTGCTCCACACTGATTTAGAATCAGCCACAGATGTCAATAGAGCGGCAGGGTGACGTTGTCTGTACCGTACTACGTAGCTGCACTGGACTCTAGCTGAGTCTCGACCGCACCTCCAGCTGGCTCGGCCACTCACCTGCCGATATGACACGTTAGGGCTCAGAGCCGCTCACCTCCTTAAAAAACGTCCTCCTCCACCCTTTCTTCTAGTGATTGCAGTGGACAGGAAATCCTCCAGCCTGCTGCAGTTTCTGTCTGCTGTTCTGAGCGGTGAGTCTACTGTGTGTGTGCTTGTGTGCGTACACTTGTTATTGACTTGTTTTTCTGACTGAGAAACCTCGAGGGTGGGGGGGATGTTAAGGTGGGCGCTGTCAATCACTATCTTAGTGCTGCGCTCTCTTGCCGCCAGGCGACGCCTCCTTTAGGCACATTCTTGTAACAGGAAGTATGGGTGAAGTAAGTCTCTGGAGTGACTCACCCTTTAAGTCATTTTCTTGAGCCCTACTTTTTTTCCACTACATTTGCAAGCAATTATCTATACTTTATACTCCACTACATCTTCTATATAGTTTCAAAAGTAATTTTAAGTACTTTATTTTGTGTTTTTTCCCACTCCGTTGTCTGAGCTGCACAGCAGTTCCAAAGGTAATAGTACTTTAATCTCACACACACACACCACATTTCTACACAACGCATACTTAAATGTTGGTTGAAAACTTTCAATACTTTTACTTAAGTCAACATTCCTTGCACCTTTGACATTGGTCCTTGAACTTTTACTTAAATACTTTTTCTACCCCGTTTATCTGTACTTTTACGTTAAAAAAACAAGTTCTTCTACTACTGGAAGAAGAAAAAACTATTTTTAAACACACAAAGTAGTTTGTGATTCTATGGCAGTGCTTTCACAAAATATTAGCTAAAGATTTTACTACAATGACATCATTTGGTGATACTTCATGCTATGTAAAAAGGCGTTTCTTGGGTGTTTACAGAGATATTTTCATGGCTGAGATGTTTAGAAAAAGGGATTTTTTTTCAGAACGTTCCCTAGAAACATGATCTCGTGTCCTTGAGCTACAAAATGAACGTTATGCTGAAATGACAGGACGTACCAGCTAATTCTGAATTTACCATAAATACACACCAGTCTATCCTGTTTGTCCTAATTATTTCTCTCCTGTAGGAAACAACCGTCCTAAAAGCTGAATAACACTTATTATTATTCAATACTTTCTAATCAGACCAATTTCAGTAGCTTAAAGGGGTTATTTGTATTTTTATAAATTTTGAACATAACGTCTTTGTTTAAAGGAGCATTATGTAAGAAAAACAGTAAGAACGACATCCTGTGGTCAGATTTGGCTACTGCAGTCTATTTTCAAAACCAATGAGGGACTTTCTAACATTCCACGAGTTTCGTGGCTGTTGTCAGCTATGGAGCGGCGCCAGAGGAATGACAAACAAAGATGAGTCAAACACAGTGAGTTAGCTCAGCGTTAGCATCTAGGCTTCTTTACCCGAGATTAAAACAAAAGGATGCTGTGGCTTCTTAGGGGTCCAAGATATAACTTTTGGGTCACTCCTGTTACTGATATAGGATCTTTACAAAATGTTGATGTGGTGTCAAATTACAAATGCCAGCGCTGCAGCGTTAGCTGGTGCAGACACTTCAACCTCACATATTATAAACGGTGACGTCCCTCTTTAGTGTTTTTGAAAGGAGAACTGACAGCCCCTCAGCCGGCTGAGAAGGAAATCTGTTTCAATGTAACCTTCCTTCCACCATGATTGAGACATTAGCCTGTTAAGTGATTATTTCACTGTAAAATTCTGACTTTTTGTACCTTTAAGATGTCATATTTTGACATTTCTATAATGAATAATGATGAAAAAACAACACATTATCCACATCATTTATTTTGTGTCAAAGACTTGAAATGTCAAGTGAAATCATTTAACTATTTACAATCAGAACATTTTTGTTGAATCTATTATTTGCATATAAAATAAAATAAAAACCAAAAATAAAAATCAAGAACTTTTAAACTGAATACGCAAGATCATTAAAGGGCATAAACATATTTATGATTTTAATAAAAAGTTGGAAAAGTAACAAGTAATATTGTTTATTCCACTCCCCAGGTTGAATAAATTCTTGTTTTTAACGTTTAAAGTGTTCTTTTTCATATTTACTACCTTACTTTATTTGATTCTTAGGTTTTGTGTGATTAACATAAAATAGTAAATAAATGAATTATATTAATAATTCTGAAGCCATTTTTACTAAAACAATCTCTCAGGTCTTCACCCAGTTGGGGTTTCATTTGTTCACATCCCGTCAAAATTCTACATGAAAATATTAAAATGTAACTTTATCCTTCTGGCCTGCATGGATCTGTTTTAAAGAAAACATCTAAACACCTGATGGAGTGTGATAAAGAAAAAAGAAAATTTTATTTTCTTTTTGCTTCCAAATTTTTTTTCTTTTTGCTTCCAAATTTTTTTTTAAATCTTATTTTCACTTTTTTCCTCATTTGATACTAAAAGTTGAGTATTAATTTTACAACATCCACTCATTTTCTCTGATCATCGTCAAATTCATCAGGAAATCCCAGATGATGTCATAAGTAACAAGGATTTCTGTTTTCCACTCATTCACTATTGTAGTGAATGACTTGAAATCATCCCAAAAAGGAGAGAAGCAATAAAAACATGATCATGTGACGGGTTTTCTGGTTAATTTGGGTTTTGTTTAAGATCTCCTCCATCGAATGGCAGAAAAAATGGTGTGCAGGAAGTAGAGAAGAGTGGCCACGTGTGACATCACCTGAAAACATGACAAAGGTAGGTGTTAAAATTAGTGCTGTTGTGAGATTAATTAATTATGACCTGTGATTAATTAATCTAATTAATCTCTTTTTTTAATCTCAACTTCTAATGGCTGAGAAAATCCCTCATTTTGATGTATTTTTATTTAAATTCATACAGACTAAAAGATTAATATATATAACAAAAAATGGCTTTATAAAGTTATTTATTGTTTAATAGGTGGAATAACACTGTGCTCTTTTGTCAGTCTCGAATAATTAGAATTTAAAAATAAAACATCAGGTCCATATAGAATAATCTAGGATAACACATCAAGGAATGCTTTTTTAAAAAATGCAAATGGTGATCACAGAACTTGTTTCTACAACATTTATCTAAAATTAAAATAGACCTGTACAGTACAGTGCTGTAAATTATCAAAACTGACAGTTTATCACAAAGTATTACGCTTTTTCACAAAATCTGACATGTGGTATGGCATGATAGTTAAATATAAATTTTAAATAAAAAATCCCAACACGTAGGCTAGAAAAGTCCCAGTAAAATTATAGATTAAAAATTAGATTAACACGATTAAAAACAAATAGCACACTATATGTGGCTGTAATTAATTAATCTCAATTAATCTCATAATTTGACACCCCTAGTTAAAATACCACAAGACCAGGTGACTGTATTGCTTTAACATGTTTAATAATGATCCATTTTTATAGTATTTAATTTAATTTAACTGGTTTTGAGGTATGGATCCTAGATTGGTCTGTATGTAACTGGTTTTGAACGGGCACCATTAGTGGGAATTGTCGTTTTATCTGTTCATTTGACCAAACTGAATTGAACAGCTTCATTTGTTCAATTTTCAATTCTAGAAATTTGTATTTAAAATGACTTTTTTCTGCTTTTAAAGGCAAATTCTGATATTTCATATAATCTACATAAAATATTGGACTCACAGTAGATCAGATTCCTTTAATTTTTACTTCTGGAACAAGTCTGTTTTTTTTCTGCATAAATCTCCAGTTCTGACTTCTTTCATAATTCCCAGAATCCTGATGTTTGATCCAGATGTTCCTGCACCTTTGATTTAGTGGAATAATTATGTAAAATAGTTCAGCTCAACTCTGCACTGCTGTTATTTACAGGCTGCAAGTAAATTCTAGATCTACGCTGATAATTCTAAGGATTTAAATGATGATATTTATTTATTTGTATATTTTTGGCATTATGACATGAAAAGAAACATAAATAATGTTGGGGTTTCTGTTTTAAAACAAAGACAATGTGAAAGCTAATGCACAAACCTTTCTCTGTTCAAGGTGCTTGGTATGAAATTAGCAGAAGTTTACGTGATTAAAATCTTGACTCTTAAATATTTAGGCGAATTATCAGGGTGTCCATGACATAAGTTGTCTTATTCTCTATCAGAATGTGTTTTTACATACCACTGCTGCAATGTCCAGTCTGTAGAATTTAATGTCCCAGGTGTCCTTTAAAATAATGGTGATGAACGCCAAAATGACGGATGCACTGAGGTAGAAAACCACCGCTACGAAATGGAAACCTGCATCCTGGAAGAGGAGAGATGGAGAATGGGAAAGGAGGGATCAAATTAACAAAGAAGAAAAAAATCTGGATTTTGTTGTTTTGGTGGCTAAATCTAAGACAGAACTAAATGTTAGCAAAACCAAGCAAGATGTGGTTAAAATAATACAAACACATTTTATTAGGACAACTCCATCCATCCATCCATCCATCCATCCATCCATCCATCCATCCATCCATCCATCCATCCATCCATCCATCCATCCATCCATCCATCCATCCATCCATCCATCCATCCATCCATCCATCCATCCCTCTCTAGTTTAATCATGAGTAGGTATGTCTAACCAAGCCGGGCCAGATGCTGCTCTGATTTCCTCCACAGAGAAAGATGAAGAACCACAGAGTCGTCCCGATGAAGCAGAAGACGGACACAAACATCACCCAGCCCAGAGGGTTTGGTGGGCTGACGTAGGTTGATGCCACCAGGATCCAGACCAAACCCCCGATGACCTGTGGGGTCGGACAGGAAAGAGGGGAGAAGACGGTGATCGGAAAGGTCTTTTATTAGAGTAAAGCACACACATACACACACACACACACACACACACACACACACACACACACACACACACACACACACACACACACACACACGGAGCAACGACAGGTCCAAAAATTGTTGTAATATTGGAATTTTTCATCTCCTTTGACAAACACTGAGCCTAAAAGACATGATCAAATTTAAAAATACAGTTTATTGTGCATTGCCTGTAGCAAGAAAACCAGTTAACTAAATGTGTTATAACTGAATTTAATAAGATGCATTTTCCTTTATAACAGCTGCTCTTGTGTTGTGGATGTGATAATCAGTGGCTTTAGCTCAGTTGTTTAGGGTTTGAGTCGCTCTCATTTTATTTCCTGTTTTATTTTGAAATGGTGTTTCCTTTCTACGCGTCAGTTTGCCACACCCTTAGATGTTTACACCTGTGTTCTGTTGATTGATTCTCATTAGTGAAGCTCTATTTGTCACCAAATTTAAAGTATTGGCATTAAACAAAAAAACACTGCATCTCCCATGTACGTGTAAATATTGGAAAAAACAAGATAATAAACAAAAAACAGATTCATCATCATCTGTCCTGCAGTATTTTTGTTAATCCACTATCTAAAATCATCAGGTGTTTCTGATTAGCCAATCATCACGAGGTAAATGTCAGGCGTGCAGGAGAGAAGCCAGAGTAAATATTAACAGGGAAACATTTGTTTTGAAAGTTAAAAAACAGGTTTCTCTTCTACAAAAGAAAACTGTTAAAGTAAACAATTCCTCTCTTTTCCTAAAACGCGGGTGGAACGAGTACAGAACTTATGATCAATACAGTCAAACACACCAAAATAAAAGCTTCTGACATGTTTGCTCGTGATCTGTGCCATTTTTGTTTACAAAAGCTGTCAGATATTACTCATAGTTCATTTTTGTTTCTTTTTATTTGAATATTATCTGATTGAAACCTTGATTAAAAAATGGCTCACTGAAGCATCTTTTAAATCAATTCAATATCAAACCATCAATTTATGAATTATTTGTTTTTCTATGAGAGATTGTTGAAGATCAATAGATTTAATGAGCCGTGCAAACAGAATTATCAAAGGCTGAACCATCTATTCATGAGGTCTGCTAGAGAAGAATGTGCTAAGCCCTAAATCAAACAATGGCTTTGCACATATTTCTCAGTATTTTACATTCTGTTAAACTGCTGGATTTCATCTTTAGGGAATTTAGAAATTGTTTTTCTCTCATGAATGATTTTATGGCTTTGGGTTGGCTATACAAAAAAAATGTATGGAGACCACAGAAGGTGAACCAGAGACTCTTAGTGACTCAAATACTTTTATTTTGAGCGTTGGAGGCAGAGAAGCCCTGTAACTGGAGGGTTGCAGGTTCATGCCCCGTCCGTTGCAGTTTTTGACTGATGACTGCACTCTAAGAAATGAAACATATGGTTTTTTAAATTTAATTAATAGTTTTATTTTCATTATACTTAAAATAGTTCATTTTAGGGGTGTAATTAATAATGTCACATTTGATTTAATCAATTTCAACCCGTTTTAATGCTAAATTATAGTAATATTTAGAATGTATTGAACGCCTTTAATTAAATCTAAAGAGGCCTTTCCACAACCGTTCTGAGCATGCGCAGATAATTACACAAGCTCCGAGCATGCGCATTTGCCTTTCTTCATCAAGCCACCGTGACCTCGGCCATGCTGTCTGGAACGAGGGACTAATCGCCATCCATCCGTCAGAGTAAGGTAATTTCTTCATAGTTTTTATTAGAAAATGATTAAACTAGTTCTTTGTGATAATATATGGCGTATATTTTTCGGATTAAAGTATAGGCTGTGTCTTCTATAGGTTATAGCATTTTGCTAGCATCTAACACATTTGTTTATATATTCAACGTTAATGTACATCTGAATATTGCCCCGACTACGTTTAAAATAGCCTTCGAACATCCGACAAGCACGCTTATTTTATTTGTTTTATCGCAGTATCAAGCTAGGTGAACGTTAGTCACCGCGTGAAGCTAAGCAAGCGGTGAGCTAACGTTCACCTAGCTTGATTAGGGTGACCAGATGTCCCGCATTTTCATCACTTTTCACACGTCCCGCAAATTGAGACTCATGTCCTGCATTATCGGCAGTCTCCCGTTTCGAGTTTCAACATGCATAAACTGTGGCGAAAGCTGCCTGTTGCTGTCAATCGAACCAGGAGGCGGGATTTTAACGCAGGTGCTGAGCGTGTGGAGCGCGCACCCGAACCACCAAAGCAAAAGCGTCAGCGAGCACGGAGGACAGGTGAGCGCGGTGGAGAAAATGCTGTTAGAATAAACTCGTCGGTTAAAAGTGTTCAGAAAGACTCTGTCAGAGTCTTTGTGTTTTTTATGAGCCATTGTTTTGTGTCACGGCGCGGAGTCCGATATGAAATGGAGCTGAGATTCCGAGAGTCACAAAAATGTTGGTCAGAAGCAGGTTTCTCAGTAATTTAGACAGGTCCCAAATGAGTTTCTAACACATGGTGCTACAGTTGTTTGTCTTTCAGATACAAGCTAAACTTTTTTAAAGGACATTACAAATGCTGAGATAATTAAATGGAAGCCTTTATTACTTTTTCTCAGAATTTGGAGGGAAAAAAATAATTCTAAGGAACTCTATTAAATCTGAATAGCTTCAGATTAAAGTTAATGATATTTTTTCTCTCCCCTAAATATTTACTAAAAAAGATTTGTCATTTTTGAGAAAACACCATTTTGTTTCTGAATTAAGAAGAAAAATTAGCAAAAAAGTATGGCTATATGTTGATTTTATTGGAAAATTAATTAAAAACAAACAGATCTAAAAACGTTACTTCTACAGTCGTTATGTTGTGGAAAATATTCAGTGAAAACTCTGAAAAGCTGCTTAACCTGCATTCTTTTATTGTGGGCCTGTCTATATTTTTAAAATGAATTGATGGGTTTAAAATCAATTTAGCTAAAGTTACTCTGGAGAGGAAATACAAAAAAAAGCTTTTGCTCTTTGCTTGTTCAAGTTGAATTCGACAGTACATGACATATATGATGATAATATAGTAATTTTATGTATATTTAACGTGTATATTTAGTGATATTGGAGAACCGACATTTTTTTTGTTGTTTTGTATTTTACTTTGTCTCATTGCATTCAAATTTTACGTTGTCCCACATTGAGTAGTCTCTGTCCCACATTTGGCGAGTTGGGATCTGGTCACCCTACTGTGAACTGAAGTTTGCACACGTTTTAGAGCGAGCAACAAAGTAGATCAAACACTTACGTAGCGATCTCTGAAGAGTCCATACAGATAACAGTTTCACTGAACGCGAGCTGTGTAGTTTTCATAACTTCGCTCAGGGAGTATTGAAGATATTGAGGGCGAGACGGAAAAAACAGGTATGGACGTGCACAGGCTGGCCTGCTCATGTTCCAGTATGTAACTGTAGGGCGCTCAGAGAACGACACGTGATTGGAGAGAGAAGGCACGGTTTGTAAAATAATTAGCAAATGATGGAGCATTCGTAATTTTATTGTATTCATTTTTAAATGTAACATGATTATTGTTACGGTTAGACTATCTTTGTGGTGCCATTTGCATGTGTTTTGATGCATCGTACTGATTTATTGTGGATGGACCCCCCCCCCTCTTTCTCTCAGGTTGTTAGCTGTGGAGTTTTGAACTACACAAAGTGCCTGTGCATTGTAGATCAATGCGGAGTTCACCAGAATCACCACTGTTCCACAGCAGTCTCGACCAGTACTCTGGCCAGTTGATGAAGATTCTACGGAAAAAAGGAGGGGAAACAGCACGGCAAATCAATGCAGTGATGTCTGCAATTCCACAGGTATTCTATCATGTTAGAATGTACTGTAACTACTAGATTGGTTGCAGGTTGATCTCAGGCCTGGTTATGAATCTGTCTTTAAAACTGGGTAATTTTATGCTTGTTCTGTCCTGGGCTCTACTTCTGTTCTCGGATTTGGCTTCAGTTCTGGACTTGGTTCTGACTTAAAGCAGAACTAAATAACACATGCCCCTAGAAGCCACAAGCTCCACAGCTGACGTTGCAGTATGTTGCTGTTTTATTTTTTTTTTACTACGGTAATTTTGTCCAAGAGAGTAAAAACTATGCTGAGACAAAACAAAGGGGAGAGAAGGACATTTTACCAAAACTCAGTGACACAATGGAGAAGATTTTTTTTTTCACTCAAACTTGGCTGTTAATACTGCTAATGTGGCATTACGCCTGCTGCACACTGAAAGCATCAGCGGCGCTGAACGGTTTACTCGCGGCACTCCAGTGCACACCGGGAGAGTCAGCAGCGAAGCGGCTTCACCGCAGCGCTCCTCGCTCGACTCGCGAGATCACAAGATCCCTCGAGACTTCAAAGGTCACGGTTTGTTTATGACGTCCGCCATTAAACCAAAAAGAAGGAAATCACGTTTGATATCGCTGTTTGATGTCATATATAATGTTTTTACTCACCACTGCCAGGATTAAAGCCATGAAAAACACACCGCTGCACTTTTCGAACGATGCGGTAGTAAATAAGCCGTGAGGTCACACGTATAGACGTAATCTACATAGATATGAAATCGCATTGCTGTAACAGACTTTTATTTTGAAAATTACCGGGCATTTTACACTGAAACCGAGTGTGATTTCCTGTCTGGCCCCATGTTAACTGCGGAAATTGACGCATCCCAGAAGCAGCACGCGGCAAAAATAGAACCCGATCCTATCTTTAGCGGCGCAGCGTTCCGCTTCTGGGACGCATCTGGAAATTGCTGCGTCGCGGCTGGTTTGTGACACCCCATAGACTATAATGAATTCTATTTGAAGCGGCGACGTTCCGCTGCCGTTCCGCGCCGCTGATGCTTTCAGTGTGCAGTAGCCTTTAGCCTGCATATATGATATTAAGTAGAGGAATACAATTGGTTTTGCTCTTTAGGACATTGCAAAAGCACACATTTGTGAAAGTCGACATGTATCTGCTGTGCATCCAACTAAAAACCATACTGATCTGCAACTAGCAGGCTACGTTACATTACTGTGAGTGTTTCTTCCTGTAAGTTGTGAAATGTGAATTATGAACTCATCTGTGGGGGGGGAAAGCATGTTTAAAGTGAGTTAGGAACAATAATGAATTAGTTTAAACAATTTAAAATTGAGGTCTTTTGTAAGTTCTGCGGTGGTATCTCAAAACAACTAAAAAGTAATTGTCATATATGTTTTGTGTTTTGTTTAGAGTTCCCGCATGGAAGTGAAGCGTGAATGCATCCTTAAAGGTCTGATAATATACCTGAATGAAAATCCTGAAAACCTCATCAAAGAATATCTGGTAAGTTTATTTTTAAAGGGATATTCCACTCTAAAGTAAAATTGTGTGTGTTGCAATATTCCCCAGAGTTGGATAAGTGAGAGAAAAAAGGATTTTGTAACCAGCCCAGCCATTCTCCTGATCTGGCATCCGTCCGTTAGCCTTAGATTAGCTTAAAAATACATAAGTGAATGGGGAAAAGTAGCATTTTTTTCCAATAACTTATGTTACACTCTGGGGAATATTGCGACAGACAAAATTTTTTTATTTTATTTTTTTCATTATAAAATTATTTCCCATAGCGGATGCTAGCGAGCGGAACTCTGTGTCGTCCACCACAAAGGTTGCTCATCTGGCAGCACCATATTTATGTGTAGGCCAGGCACACTCAAATGGGGCCCACGGAACACTTCCGCCGCGGCCCTCCCTGACCAACATGCACCGATCCCCCAACCACCAACGAAAAAACCATTTAACTACAATTGAGTGAATTTTGTGGTAGACAGATGATGGAATGACTGCAATACAATGAATTTGAAATATATTTTTATGTCCTTTTCAGGATGTCAATGTGATGGAAGCTCAATAGCTCCAGAGGATTGATTTGGGCGTTTATAAAGTAAGCCACGAAGGAGCACAGCCTGATGACTCCCTTGAAGATGTCGGCATCGTCATCGAAAGATGCACTGTCTTGCAGGATCTTAACGATGTGGTGAGCGGGTGTGCGCTTTTGTTTGGGCTAATTTACTGCCTCAAGCTAAGCTACCCAAAGACACTTCGCTACACATTTGAGTTCTTCCAAAAAGTGCTCATGGGACTGGAAGATAAAAAACCGTCTAACAAAATACAAGTGCTGGTGAACAAACTGTTCCAAAAGGAGACGCAATAACTTGTTCAAGAGGGGAATTTTCAAAAACTAAATTCTCCATCATCTTGGTAAGAAAATGTTTCACTGACAGGTCAAAGGTCATGTTGATCATTTTATGTAAGCATTTTTGGTCTGCATTTGTGAGATATGTATGGATGCAGTTTATGTAGAATGGGTAACAGAAAACATAACTGAATCAGATTTTTTGAAATGGGACCAAATCAGAGATTGACTTTTTTTTTTTCTTTCACTTAATTGCAGTATGCAAATCTGCAGACTGTAGCCGTTGCAGATATGCAACAGTACAAAATATTGTATCTATTGACATCCTGTTCACTAAAGTGTTTGTTTAACTGGAAAGTTGTTTCCAATGTTTACATTTTGATCTGCACTTCATTTAATATTGCAGTGTGCAATATTGTTCCCTGCTGAAGCTTTGCCTTCTAAAGACTTTCATAAATGAAGTATTTGCAACGTTTTTGTATTTACACTTTATGTAAGCTCTGGCATACAAGAGCCAGTGTAGGTCAAGGCTGTTGAGTATTGCATACATTTAACCCTCCCACTGTCCTATTGGGTGACCCCTCCAGGAAAGGTGACGTTTGAGCAGGGTTGATGGTCTATCCCTTGGAGTCCACGTGGCAGGGGTGAGGTGGTGCTCAGTCCTCACCCCTGCCACGTGGACCCCAAGGGATAAACCATCAACCCTGCTCAAACGTCACCTTTCCTGGAGGGGTCACCCAATAGGACAGCGGGAGGGTTAACCAAGTGTTAAAAGGTTCTTGTACTCAAGTTTTGGATTTTTGGTATAACAATATTTGTGAGATTTGCTGGCTGCAGTTTTGTTTTGAATTATAAAAGGAAAACTTAAAATTCTGAATCACTCAGATTGACACCTTTTTAATTTCACTTAAGTATTTTCTGCAGTATGCAATGATTTTAGTTTGAGTTTTTATGGTAAATCTGCAGACTGTAGCAGATACAATAGTTCCACAAAATATTGTATCATATTTGACATCCTGCTCACTACAGTGTCACTTTGTTGAACTGTAAAGTTGATTACATTTTGGTCTGCACTACATTTAAACATTGCAGTATGCATTGTTGTTCCTTGTTGAAACTTTGCTCTTGAAGCTTTTGAAAATAAAGTTGTTAATGCAATACAATTTTTTATTTTTATTTTTTTACACTTTATGTATGCTCTGAGGTTTCCATAGGTCAAGGTTCTTGAGTGTTACATTAAAAAGTTTTAGTTTATTAACATAAATGTTAATGCGTATGTGTAAACAAGTGTAAAATGTTCTTGAGTTGTAACCTGTACTCTTTATTTAGGTGTTGGACCTTTCATGAAGATCTACGAAAAGTCCCAACACCTACCTAAAGTTTAGAGGATGAGAACTCAAACATTTTTAAACATTTTTTATTACATCTAAACATGTAGCATATAAATAATACTATGTTTTGAATTATAATAAATGATATTAATTAAAATATAATTAATCATATTAATTAAATTATAATTAATCATATTAATTTATTCCAAAGCACAATGTACATGGTATTGTTAAATTCAAATTAATATTGTCAATTAAATCCAAGGTAACACTGTCAATATTTGATTATATTCTAATGAATGGTGTTAAGTAGTGACAATTGCACGAAGTTGTGTAGCCTTTATAGAACAATTTCACTTCTGATACAAGTTACCATTGAGATTGCAGATGACACAGTCATATAGTTTTATGCTTAATTGACAGAGTTATGTGGAAAAGATTGCCTTAACTTTATCAATTAAATCCAATGTTTTATTTCTTAGAGTGTGTGTTGTAAAGCGCCTTGAGGGGTAGTAGAATCCTAGAAGGTGCTATATCAAATACAGGCCATTTACCGTTTGTTATGGTTTAATGTTTCCTTCACTTTCTTTTTCTGAAAGTGTTTTTTTGATGGAAAAAAACTATAAAATTGAAGATCTGACGGTGGTGAAAGAGGAGGGGAAAGAGAGTAAACGTGTGACTGGAAACATTATGTTACTTTGCACAAACATTGCAGCTATCAAATGTCAGCAAATAACATACAAGTCTCATTGGTGCTTTACCATATCAACCCAAGCTGACAAAACAAATACTGGTTGCTTTAAAAGCCAAATGGAACAGTGCATTTAGTAAATTTCTACGAAAAAAATCTAAATTAAATCTTCTGCATTTCATAGCTTGAAATGTTTGGAGTTTGTTCCATTTTTATCTCCCCCTCCGCGGGTGGTCTGATCCTTCCAAGCTCAGGTCCTCTACCAGAGGCCTGGGAGCTTGAGGGTTCTTCAGTATCTTAGCTGTTCCTAGAACTGCACTTTTCTGGACTGAGATGTCTGATGTTGTTCCTGGGATCTGCTTTAGCCACTCCTCCAGTTTGGGGGTCACTGCCCCGAGTGCCCCGATGACCACTACCACTGATGTCTTCACTCTCCAGGCTTTCTCAAGTTCTTCTTTGAGGCCCTGGTACTTCTCTAGTTTCTCATGTTCCTTTTTCCTGATGTTGCATCACTTGGTGTTGCTACATCAACCACAACGGCTGTCCTCTGTTGTTTGTCCACCACCACAATGTCCGGTTGGTTTGCCATCACCATTTTGTCTGTCTGGATCTGAAAGTCCCACAGGATCTTGGCTCGCTCGTTCTCTACCACCTTAGGGGGTGTTTCCCACTTTGACCTTGGGGCTTCCAGTCCATACTCTGCACAGATGTTCCTGTACACTATGCCAGCCACTTGGTTCCATATCTGCTTTCCCTGCCAGCATCTGACACCCTGCAGTTATGTGGTGGATTGTCTCAGGGTCTTGGGTCTTGTCTGGTGTGGTAGATCTTGGCCTCTGTTGCTCTGGTGTTCAGGGCCTGTTCCTGTGCAGCCATGATGAGTGCCTCTGTGCTGTCCTTCAGACCAGCTCTTTCTAGCCATTGGTAGGATTTCTTGATATCAGCCACTTCAGTTATCTGTCGGTGGTACATCCCATGTAGGGATTTGTCCTCCCATGATGGTATTTCCAGCGCCTCCTCCTCTGTTCACCATTGTCTGAGACATTCACTGAGCCTGTCATCTGTTGGGACCTTGTCCTTGATGTATTTATGGATCTGGGATGCTTCATCCTGGACAGTGGCTCTCACACTCACAAGTCCTCAGCCTCCTTCCTTACAGCTAGTGTACAGTCTCAGGGTGGTGGACTTGGGATGGAACCCTTCATAAATGGTTAGGAGCTTCCATGTCTTAACATCTGTGGTCTGAATCTCTTCCTTTGATCATCTTGTTATTCCTGCAGGATATCTGATTACTGGCAGGGCGTAGCTGTTTAATGCCTGGATCTTGTTCTTGCCATTGAGCTGACTTCTTAGGACTTGCCTTAAGGCTGAGTTATACTTCTCCGTGAGCTCCGTGGGCTAGAGATGCATACGCGTTGACGGAGACGTTTTATGTTTATACTCCTTCGTTGGCTGGGAGGTGTTGCAAAGCAACCCTCCGCCTTGACAGCAGAGGACGTAGCAATTTACTGGGTTACGCTGCTTCCATACAGCCACGTATCCGGTCTACGATAGTGTATTTACTACTGTGTTTACATTGTTTTAATGTTTTTTAGAGACTTTTTAACACGGACAAATTTGTCCCTCATTCTCCTCCACCTCTTCATGCGGTCGGCATCTCTAAACCCACGTTTCTCGTCATTTCCGTTCACGAATAAAACGCTCGTTGCATATCTTTGTACTCCTTCAGTCACGGGTGAATAAACTTTCATATTTTCGAACTTTTTCCGCGAGGCGTTCTTTAATCTGCTCCGTGTCTGCCGCTAAATATCTTCAGCTCTCTTTATTTACTGAGTCGGCAGTGGCGGTGCTGTTGACGTATTTCAAGGAAGCGGCGTCCTGACCAATCACAGGCTTGTGCTCTCTGTTGCTCTCGACGGACAGTTATTTTGGGGGGCATGTCTCCGTCACCCTCCGCGAGCCCGTCCGAGAGCCCTTGCATCGATGCAAAATGGCGCTGCGTGTCTCCGTACTGACGCAGACGGACAAGTATAAATTAGGCTTTACTCGTTGTAGGTATTTGGCTGTGGCTTCTTTCCTTGTGACTTCATCGAGGTTGCCATTAGCTTGTGCTCTCAGCTAAACATGAAGGAAACATAAACCAAGCAGATCAAATGTTGTCAAGCTTTCAGTTTGCTCTCTTCAACTTCATGTTTATTTAGGAAATCATTCAGTTTTGGGTAAAATAGCTAAAAACAGGATGTGCTTTAGTGACCTGTCATCACTCAGCTCCAGTCTATCATAAATAACGTCATTTATAATCTCTGCACCTTTTGGGATGGTTTCACTGAACAGGTTTGGTACATTTCCATTCTAGAGCAGAAGATTATCTTGTGTAAAGGATCAAACCAGTTAAAAACCCTCGTAAGCTGATGGCTGGTTTAGATTTACACCTTGCTCTGCAACTATCTGGGTACCGCAGGTGTTTTTCCACCTGAGTCTCAAAGATTTAATCTTCCAATCTCCTCGCTCAGAAAAAAAATCAATACTTGTGGAGAGAAAAGGAAACTAGAACCATTGTTGACTTCCCACTTTGTTACGGTCCACTTCTGTTGAATAAGTCACTATCTCGATAGTAAAACTGGCTTTGAATGTTTTATTTCAGCTAAAACAGGAAACAGGCTTAATTTAGGTCAAAATAATGACTCATGTTGTTTTCTTAACCCAATTAAAGGGTTTCTTTAGTTGCTGTAAACTGATTTAGAAAACCTGTTTTCAGAAACAGTTAATAGTGCAAAAATAGCTGTCAGGATGATAGCTATGGCTATTTTGATTTCTTAACCAGATAAAAGAGAGAACGTATGAGATGCTATCTTAATTCCAACTGCAATGTTTGACCAAATAAACCCTATCAGCTTCTTTGATCATCACAGTTGGTTAGCTGGTCCTTTAACTTTCTGGGCTGCACTAATCAAATACCTGCAAAGCAAACATAACAGTAAAAAGGATGTTTATCTCGTCGTTGGCGACTCGCTTCTTCGGAGCAATGAGGGACACGACGAGAGGAAGAAAAGTGATTCTAACCTGAACGAATCAGGTCTGATTAGATATGCGGAGACAGATTAAATCCTAAACAAAGGAAACTTCACAGGATGGAGGATCACTAATGATAAAAATAGTTCCAAAAACTCACAAACTCAGGGATGAAGAAAATGTCAGGAAATGTGGTGAAGATCCTGGCGCCTGTAGGCATAACATCACCTGAAGTGGTGGAAGCCATAGTCCAAACTTCTGCACGTGTGTGTGTGTGTTTCCTCCAGAATGAGATGCAACAACAGTTTTATTCTGTGTTTTAAAGGGCGTCTTACTCCCCATGTACCTCCCTCCGTTTTCCCTCCACTCCACCTACCCATCCGTTCCCAAACGACCTGTTTGACGAGTGCTTTTTGGCTGTTTGTGCAGCAGGAGGATGTCTCAGTGCTTCTGTTTGCAGATCTTACGTACATGCCCTCATGTGTTTACGGTGTTTGTGTACATGCGACTAAAAATGGCAACGACCTTGTTTACACACACTTGTGTGTGCACACACACAAAAAAAGTCAAGTAATTCAAGTTATGCAGTTTTAATTCATCCAGATATTTAGACCCAGATTTATATATTATGGGATTTTTTTTTCACCATAAAAGCAAATATCGTTTTGCTTGAAGATAAACAATATTTCTGAAAAAAAAAACTACTTTTGAATTATATTAAATCTCCCCCCTGACCTCCTCATGAGGATAAGTTACTAATTAACTGTTACCATTCTGGTTTTTCTTGATGTGTGTTTTGTCATCAGAGGGCAGGTGTCAAGTACCAGAAACATGAGCACAACAAATAATACCTGTTGTCTAAAAAAACCCCAACCACTGGTAAGGTTGCGCTCATTCTATTGTTATTGGTGCATGTTTGAGGCTCTGTACCTGTTAAGAAGCTCAATTCAAAGACATTTTTGAAGAATTTTAATCTTATTTGAAGTTCAATTTCAATTCAATTCAGTTTATTTATATAGCACCAAATCATGACAAGAGTCATCTCAAGGCACTTCACAAAGTAAACCTTTTCATGTATTTCATCATAAATAAACAGCTTCACTTCACACTAAACTTCACCACCACTGCTCATAGTGCAAACCAATTGAGCAAGTTATGTAATTATAATTTGGAATGTAAAGAGACATATTATGACTTAATTTCTTAAGTTATAATAGTTCTGTGGTTGATACCAAACATTTGTGTGAAGTTATTTGCACTAAATCCCTCTCACATGAAGCAATTTCAGCAGTTTTATTCAATACCTTCCAGAATGAGCCATTTCAGGGCTCTGTCCCTTTAAGAAAACATGCTGGAGCTAGCCACGCCCACCCACCCTCTTGCTCAGGCTGCTATTGACTATTTGCACCTACGTCACCTAATCACGTGGGTCTGCCACATTGGTTGGCAAAGGCATGGATATCATATGATATCTATGGGCAAAAGCATGTAAACAGTCAGCGACACGAGTACTAAATAAAGGGGAAAGTAGCGCCTGAAATCGTTTTCTTGTTGTTGTCGTTGTTGTTTTCTGCGATGTTTAGCCTGGCTTCAACTAGTTCAAGCCCAGTCCACTTGTGGGAAGATTTAGCGCAACTAGGTGGGGCTCATAGAGAGCAGTATTTGCTAAAGTTACGTGTTAGCTAGCTTATGAACGTTAGCTTACGTTCTCCCTGCTGCTGTTCACTGACGTAAACAAGTTGCCGAGTTTGCCAGAATTCACCCCGCTGGATTTATAACATTATGTGATAAACAGCGTTTCACTTTACACCGGAGCTGATTAAGAAAAAAAACAAAAAAAAGTCCGGATCCGTACCTGTTTTTGTCGCTGGTGGGGTCACCGGGTTCAGATGCTACTCTCACACGGGATGAGACAAGATATCTCATAACGATTACGCTCATCATACTAAATAAATACTGCAATTTTAACACGTACTCCTACATTGAAACAATATTATTGTAAATAATTATCTTGCATTTCAATACAGTGGACGGTACCGCACGTTCTACATGGTGAAATATCCATCCATCCATTAGGATGATCAATAATTATAAACACATCACATTTATCCCAGTCCCTGTCTTCCCCAAGAAATATATAAATGCTACCTGGTAAAACATGTTCGCTGCAAATCCAGAAATACTTTGTGGGCTGCTAGTTCATTTTATTGATCGCTGCAGTTCCTCTCCGCCCTCAGTTTCTATCTCAATTCCTTCAACATATAATGATGCATCAGCACTTTTTTTACTACTACAAAAAACTATAAACTTAGTTTTATCGATGTTTAAAGAAAGCCTATTAATAATAAACCACATTTTAATTTTTGTAAATTCTTTTTCAACTACATATAAAACATCTTTTTTATTTTCTCCTGAATAAAATAAGGTAGTGTCATCTGCAAATAGTATACACTTAAATAATTTAGAAACCATAGCAATATCGTTAACATACAAAAGAAAAAGTAATGGTCCAAGGACTAATCCTTGTGGTACTCCACAACTAATACTATATATAGAGGATTTTATATTATTAATTTCCACAAACTGTTGTCTGTTCATCAAATAACTCGGACCCACTCATGTGCTACTCCTCTAATCCCGTATTTGTATAATTTATCTAATAATATTACATGATCCACCGTATCAAACGCTTTTTGTAAATCTACAAAGACCCTCACCAATTATTGTTTATTATCTATTGCTATTGAAATCTCTTCTGCTAAATCAATTATTGCTGTTGCAGTTGAATGATTAGAACGAAACCCATATTGACTATTATGCAAAACACTATGCCTATTAACAAACTTATTCAATCTAATAACAAATATTTTTTCCAGAATTTTCGAAAACTGCGGAAGCAGTGATATTGGCCTATAATTAGAGTATTCATGCTTTTTTCCACCCTTATAGAGTGGTATTACTCTAGCAGTTTTCATATGTTCTGGAAATATTCCTTTAATAAATGATAGATTGCATATATATGTAAATGGTTTAATAACTAAGTCTATGATGTTTTTCACAAGAGACATTCATATCAACATAATCGTTTGAAGTCTTGTTTGGACACTGTTGCACTATTTGTAATATTTCACTCTCATCTACTTTATCAAGAAAAATACTATCCACAATATCTTTTATTATTTCCCCTGTATTATCATTTTTAACTTTGGGATTTTATTTAGCTAAATTTGAGCCGATGTTTACAAAAAATGTATTAAAGTCATTTACGATTTCTTTTTTATCATAACTATCCATATTGTTTTTTATAAAGTAATTTGGTATTTGAAGTCTTACATTATCTTTATTTAGAACTATATTCATGCAACATTTGATTAATTATTTTTTCTATGCATGCTACTGCAGCCTTTTATCTGCATTTCTGCATGGATGCACCAATGTTTCACCGCTTGTCAAATTAGAGTCCATGGAGAGAATAAATCTGCAGAACAACTTTTTTAAAGGCCAAGTTCACTTATTTTTTCAATACATTTGCAGTGGTCTCTAATATCAATAAATGCTTTGTGAATTGATCGCTGTGGAAAAAAGCTCTCATGTTCCTGTTTCAAGAAGTAGAAGTTAGCCAGACGAGTGGGGAGCAGAAGGTGGCAGGATTTGGAGTGTTATTTCCTGATATTCTGACATTTGGTCTCTGATTGGCTAACAGCAACGCGATTCGCAACGTTGATGTTTTATTTCCGCAAAAAGTTCTGCCATGTTGTGGAGTTGCTAATGCTAACGGTTAGCTTCTGTTACGACCACGGTCGTAAGGAGCATTGTTTTCTTTTTCCATTTGTACTGTTCTTCTCAGTAATTGCTCATTTGAGTGTGCAGGTGCCCTCCTATGATTGGTGGAAGACGGCCAGGAGATGTTTTGATTGGCTGAAGTGACTCTTCCCCGTCGCGGGCCAAGATGGGTGAGTCCATGAATGCTAATGTACAGAGTGATTTAGATCTGAGTGGCCTTTCTAACCGGAACATTTCCCCGTCTATTTTTTATCAGTGGTTAATGCAGGAAATAGGGGTAGAAGACTTTTTTCATGTTCAGCCTGCATGTTAAACTCAGAGTGATCAATCATATTTCGGAAATAACAAGTAAAAAGCAGTTTCTCAGTGAACTTGCTCTTTAAAGTGTTTGAAGCCACCTTTCTGATAAATACAGTAGAGTAGGGGGAAAATGAAACTATATTTTTCTTAAGTGTTTTTTATTCTGCTCACTATAATTCGGAACTCCATAGTATTTGAGTAGTTTGGCTGACTTTTGAACCCAACAACAAAATGGGTTTAGCTTTAGTTAAGTTACTTTTTGAGTCGTTATGTGTTTGCACTCCCTGAGATGCATTCCTGTTAAACCGGTGTCTTTTATTAGCATGCCATTAGCATTGAAACTGCAACATTTACGACTGAAATGCAGGGTGGAGGCAACACAAACAGGGTAGAAAAAGGGAGAGGAGGAGATGGTCATGGATGGATGGAAAGATTTAGAATGAAACAAGAGAGCAAACAGAAAACAGAAAGAGGGGAATTGTTGACATTGGGAAAGGTTTCAACTTGCTTTCATACAGGAAATGATCTCTAAGCGTATAAAACAGTTACTGACATTTTATCATTGACATATTTTTTATGTAGCTTCTGTTCATCTGCAGATCTGAAAGTAAACTGGTCAGCTTGTGCTTATGGTTTCCATTTTCTTATTTAGAGTTTTTCTAATTTCACTTCTTCACAAGGGGAAACGTTGCCTACCAAAAGTGAAGCCACTGTGGAAGTGACAAAAATTGCAGTTCCCCTCTTATCCACTAGGGGGTAGCTCCAGAAAGGAGCAAGTTCCCATTGACTCCCATGTTAAAAATGCCAAATTCAGAGCAGGCAAATACATGTCTACAGCCTCGTTCAAAGAACATTTGGCCTTACGTTAAAAGGTGTTACAGCCTAGTAGGCTGATGGTAGCAGAGTTGCTCACCTAAAGCACCCACAAATCTCTGTTAGCATTGGTTAGCTCAGTTAGCTAGTAGCTACATCGCTTGAGAGTTTAATGGGTGTCTATCATCTGCCCCAACCTCACAGCCCTGCCCTCAGCTTCATGTTTGTAATTTCCGGGAGTGACAAGATAAGTGACGCGGTCAAGATGGCGTGGTGGGAACCGCCCGCCGGGCTTCAGTTCAGCTCTTTAGAAACCCACAGGTGACGGTGCAAAGGATTTGTTCATTACATATACAGTCAACGCTTCATCAGAAAAAGTAACAAAATGCATTTTTTTTCTGTAGCTGCTGTGAAACCATATCTAGACTTTTATTTTTTTAATTCCCGCTAACAATTCAAGCTAGCAGAACACTGGAAAAAAGAGCTATTGAATGTCTCCACCTGGAAATACAGCGTCCCATAACATGATTGTGTCACTTATTTGTGTGAATTTTGTGCAAAAACTACCCTTTAAATTTCACATTTTTACTAAAATTGCATCATGCCTCTAAGCTCAAATAATCTCAAACTGGTTTCTTGGTGTCTAAATCCAGACCAGAACCTTGTGTGATCTGGTGGAATGGGATATCATGGATGGATCTGTGTGATGCTATCGGGTTGACACGGACCAGAACCTCTGAGGAATGTGTTCAACACATTGTTAAATCTATAAAATGAAAGGTAGTCCTCAGGGCAAAAGGTGGTCCAGCTAGTATGGTACACCTGATAAAGGGAACGGATTTGGAGATCATTTTTAAAAAAAATAGTGTTTGTGAGATGTGATGTGTCTTCATGACTTTCACTATTTTTTAATAAGCAGAGAGTCTTTCTAAAATCAGCTTGAGTGCTTTCTGACTGTTTTTTTTTTCAGTGACAGAAACTTGCTTTGTTCTGCAGGCGCTGACACACCCTGAGTCAACTTAGCCTGCTAAGGTCACCAACGTTTGTTTGGAGACCCTCTTCTTTTGCTGCAAAGCTTAAGGCCAGGCTGCCGGCAAGAGCAAAATGGAGCAAGGGTTAACAAGATCCAGAGAAATGGGAGTCCACTGAAATGTTTTTTTTTTTGTTTCAGCACAAACAAATATGTTATTTTTTTTGTTTGAAGCAGATTTTTGTTTTAAATAAAATTATATTTGATGTTAATTGGCCAAAACATTGTCACCACACACACACAATAAGTAGTGTTCACAGACACACCTTGGGGCGACGATGGCAGAGGAGTTAAGTGTCCCCGTTACCAAAAGGTTGCAGGTTCAAATCCCGCTCAATCTGTCACTGTTGTGTCTTTGGTGGTGCCAGTGTACGGCAGCCTCTCCTCTGTCCCTCTGCACCCCAGGGCAGCTGTGGCTACATTGTAGTTCATCACAACCAGGGTGTGAATGTGTGAATGATTGTGTTGTAAAGTGCCTTGGGGGATTCTAGGACTCCAAAAGGTGATATATCAAATACAGACCATTTACCACACACACACACACACACACACACACACAAAATAAGTAGTGTTCAGAAGGGGTATGCAAAGCAGCAAGTATTTGTATATGTATTTGTTGAGGGAGGAAAGTATTTGTATTTGAGTAAAACTCAAAATAGGTGTAAAAATCTATTTTTTTGCATTACACTTATACACTATAACATAAATTAGAAGTGTAATGCAAAAAATTGATTTTTACACCTATTTTGAGTTTTAGTCGAATACAAATACACATACAAATGCCCCCCCCCCCCAACAAAAACAAAAACAAATACAGATACAAATAATAACTGCTTTGCACATGCCTAATGTTCAGAGACCCACCTTGAGAATGCTCCTTGGCTTTGGTTTCAAACCAAACACACACACACACAATTCCATGGGAACTCTGTCAATAGGTATTTCTCACTGTCAGATGTTGCCATGCGGTAAAAAAAATGTTTTGTTTTGTGAGAAAATACTTTTTAAAAAATCCATGAAGATGTTCTACTGATGAACTTTCCCTCCACCATAAGGAGATAAACCTGCAAGCCCCTTTTTCTCTCTCCATGTTGTTTCTGAATCCTTTTGGAACTATTTTACATGAAATATTTGTTACATTTAGTTGACATGACTGCTGGATTTCTGTCTTATCAGACATGTTTTAAACAGGAGCTGGTTGTGATGTGAAAGTCAACTTTGACCAATAGAGATTGTATCAACCATCATGCAACTCTTCCGACTCTGAAATTCTCATTAAAATTTTTATCTTTGTTCATTTTATTTGCTTTCTGGATCTTATCTTCAACCTGCAAGTTTCACTTCCCTGATTGCTCCTCTTCTTACTCCTCCTCCTCGGACACAATAGCTGTCTTTGTGCACAAAGAAAACTAGGTGGCGATGTCTCAGTGTATCCAGGTGACAATAAGTCCACAATCAGACTTCCTTTCACAGCTAAAGTATCATTTCTCTCACAACAATGAAATATTCAATGATCTGCTAACAGGATACAGATTTTCTGTCATTTTTTTCCCTCTATTGTCATTCATAACTTCATTTATGACCAACAGGAGACAAATGCTAACATACTGAGTTAGTAAAGCTTTAAAAGACATCGGCTAACTCATGATTTTATTAATTATTCTTAGTAAAAAGTCACCAACAAAGATTCTCCGTTTTAGATTTGGCTCGTTCAGAATAATCTGGTGCATTATTTTTCAAGAATAAGTTTATTTGGATGGTTCATCACCTAAATGCACAAAGACAGAAAAAAAGTTTATTGCTGTTGAGAAGTTTGACATGAAGTTTCTTAAAATTCTAAACAAGAGTTCATCTCAAATGCACTCGAATGCTAAGTGTACTGACGTGTTTTCAGCATAGTGCATCTCTGCAGTCACCACGGTAACAGCAGTGGAATGTGGAAATACAGGATGTGGAAAATGAAGCACCTGCAACACTAAACCACATAAAGACTCAGCATGGATCTGTACAGTTTATCTACCTTGTTACAAATAATGAGAACATTTTAGCCCATTTTCAGAGTAATAAATGTTTATGTTCTTGCAAAAGTAAAAAATAATTTAAATATATCACGTTGTCCATCAGCCCTTCATTGTGATTTTAAATTCTTGAAAAATGTGTTCAAGCCTTCATTCTCTTTAGATTAAACTACTGCAATTCACCTAATTATGTTCTAGATTGGTCCAGTAGTTTAGGAGGCGTGACATCCATCTTGTTTTGGTTTTAGCAGAGTAACACTGGCTGCATGTCTGATTTTGCTTTGATTTGAGGACTAATTTAATTGTAAAGATTAAAATTGGTTTAACGCCCAGCTATTAAACTGAGCTGCTCCATGTTTAGAACCCAAGTGAGCGCTGCAATCATCTGAGAGATAAACATGGATGGGACCTTTGCAGGATCAGCTCCTGAACTCCAGAACAACCTGCACCTTTATGTTTGTTCTGCAGAATCTGTAACCTCCTTAAATCACTGGTAACACTTTCCAATAAGGGCCCCTTTATTAATGTTACTTAGTGCATTATTAAGCATTAATAAACTATTAAATAAAGTATTAACAACTGCTTAATATTAACTTTGTCCTAACCTTAAGGACACTTAAAGAGGACCTAATGTAAACCAACATTTTCCTTGTTGAATAAGACAGCTTGGGTGGTCAACAGTAGCATGCCAAAAAGTCAAAGCCGTGTGTGACCTACTTTTTATGTAAATTAGAAAGTTGAAAAAGGCGAGAGAAAAACGTCTGTTCTGAGAAAACCTTCCTTAACACGTCATAAGGGGGAGCCACGCCTCCTCATGTCTCCAGTGTCTGAGGCCTTCTGGGAAAACCAACCAATCAGCAAGCAGCTCATTATCATATTCATCGCAGACATATATACGTAGACGCCTCATGGACTGGCACTGCCTATTGGAGCTGCCGTAGTGGCCGGCCGCCATCTTAGATGGGTCTCCATTCGCCCCCAGTGCATTCATTTCTACTGAGGAAAGTTCTTACCCAGCTAAAAAACACATTTTATCAAGCTTTTTCACAAAATCAGACACGTGGTATGGCATGATAATTAAAATATGAATATCATTAAACAAAATAAATTAAAATACATGAAAATATAAAATCCCATCAGGTAGGCTAGAAAAGTCAATAATAATCTCACGTGATCTGTTTTCAATGATACGCCAGTTGTTGCAACCGTAGGCTGCACAAAAACAAGTATAGTTGCTCACTCTTTGTTGACTTTGGAGAGTGAGGAGACCCATCCAATATGGCGGCGACACGCTGTTATGCTCTCCAGCACCCAATGGGGCGTCTACATATTCATGTCTATGATATTCATGTCCTGGCCGAGTGGGAGGGGTCAACAGCTCTTTTCGCAGCAAGGCTGGTTTAGGGGGTTAGAATGGCCTGTATCAGGGCTCCTGGGACAGATGAAAGCCAAAAGAACATTTCTTATTGATTGTTGGTTAGCTGCATTCTAGGTCCTCTTTAAAAGTGAATATCATGAATGTTAATAAAGGGATCCTTTGTTTATTAATGCTTCATAATGCACTAAGTTACGTTAATAAAAGGGCCTTTATTGTAAAGCGTTTTATGCTGTTGTGTTTATTTGTTATATATATATATATATATATATATATATTTTTTTTTTTTAACCTTTATTTAACCAGGAGATAAAAAAAAACCCATTGAGATTAAAAACCTCTTTTACAAGGGTGTCCTGGCCAAGAGGCAGCACAATTTCACACAGTTACTACATAAAAACAGTGATAAAATATCATAGGTCATTAAAAACAATTACAAATGACTGATATGGTCTCTGATGCTTTCAGCCTGCTTTTGAATTCATTTAAGGAAACTAGTTCAGTCAGTTTCCAGTCTTTCTGCAGCAGGTTCCAGTGAGAAGGAGCTGAATAGGCAAAGGCTTTCTTCCCAAACTCTGTACGGACAAATGGAACAGAGAGCAACAGCTGATCATTGGACCTTAAAGAATAGGAGTCTACTCTTTTCCATGTGATTAAAGTACAAATATAAGAAGGCAATAATCCAAGCATTGCCTTGTATATAAAAACATACCAATGACCCTGCCTTCTAGTGGCCAATGACGGCCATCCCACTCGTGAGTACAAATCACAGTGATGTGTCATGGCTTTACAGTTGGTGATGAACCTCAAAGACGCATGATAAACAGAGTCCAACTTTTGAAGAGCAGTAGAAGAAGCATTCATATAAAAAAGATCACCATAATCTAACACGGATAAAAAAGTAGCAGTGACAAGACGCTTTTTTGATTCAAACGAAAAACACAACTTATTACGGAAGAAAAAACCCAATTTCAGTTTTAGTTTCTTCACCAGTTTTTCTATGTGTGGCTTAAAAGTAAGAGAGTCATCAATCAAGACACCAAGGTACTTGTATTCATGGACCACCTCTATGACTTTCCCTTCCAGAGTGGTCACTACTGGAATAATATCTGGCACTTTCCTATTGTAAAACAACATTAGCTTAGTCTTCTCAGCATTGAGGACCAGTTTTAGCTGATGAAGTGAATGCTGGACTACAACAAAAGCTTTCTGCAAGGATTCAATAGCCTGGGAAAGTGAAGTTCCAAAACAATAAATAACTGTATCATCAGCATAAAAGTGTAGATTTGCATCAGAAACATTTTGGTCCAAGTCATTGATATACAAAATAAATAGGAGGGGCCCCAAAACTGAGCCTTGGGGCACCCCCTTCTGCACCACTCCAAAGTCAGAACAAAGACCCTCACATTTAATACATTGCGTTCTGTTAGTCAGGTAATTTGAGAACCACGCTATATATGTATGTTTTAAGTGTTTATTTTCATTGTGTTTACTTCGATTTCTGTTTGATTTTATTCAGATTTTTGTTTTTGTCAAACTTTTTAATGTGCTAAAGAACTAATATGAACTTTGAAATTCCACTGACTAATCAGCACGATGCACAGATTGTGTTTTGGTGAAAAAGTGAAACGTATTAGTCATAAATTTACAACATCAAGCTTTGAAAGTAAATAATCTGCTAATCTTACTGTTCTTATCTAAATTATAACTTTTAGATTAAGCTATTAAAACACATTATTAAAGAACTACATACTTTTTAATCATTTGATTAACATAATCATAATTTTATTGTATAACTGTCGTGTTTTTATGTGAAACCATCTGAGCTCACACTGATCCAACCTCCCACTGGTCCTCTCCTTATATACCCAGCTAAAAAAAAAACCTCCCGCCAACTAATTATTAACCCTAAATGCTGTTCTAGTGTTCTGTAACTCTACACTACACACACACACACACACACACATGGTGTGTTGAACTAATGGGTGGAGATGACTGGAGCTTCTCGGTGGCCTGAGGCTGAAAAAGCCGCTTCAGATAAACACTTTGCAAAAATCCAACAGCTGATACAAACAAAACAGATGATTATTGTTAAATTTTTGCTGAATTTTTTAGGTTTACTTGACGAGAATACAGGAGACACTTAAGCGAAATATGTCAAAACATTTTTATTTAGACAATAAACATAATAAAAGTAGAGAAAAACATGTTTTTTTTTTTGTTTTTTTTTAATAAATCCTTTCGAGAGCTCATGAGGTCCAAAACTGGTCTTGGCTCATAAAAAGTGTGATTTAATTAATTCCTCTGTGCTGCTAAACAAACCAGCTAAAGAAAACTCCCAAATGAGCATCAGGGAGTTACTGGGAGAGAGTTTTTTTTCATCAAACTATTTTAGGAAATTATTTGTTTAAAAAAACTATTTTTATGAGCTCTGGAGAAAGTTTTGTAATTGTTTTTTCACTTGACCACAACAGAAACAGAATATTTCTCCTTAATGTCACATTTAAGAGTTAAAACTCTTCTGTTAAACTATAAAAAGTCCTTTTTAAATCTTGTGGAGAATGTATTTTCTATCCAATGGCCCTGTGTTTGGCTCTGTGAGGTGATTTTAATGTCACCTTGCGGCTTGGAGGACATCAAAAGTCAACTCTTGGACATCAAAAGCAACGTGTGAATGAGTAGAATCAAAGAAGACCTCCGGGGCTCCTGATTGGTCAGTAGTTGGCTGGTGGATTTTGAGAGCCATCAGGGTGGCGTAGATGACTCTGGCGCGCTGTTCCTCTGAGGGCGGGTCCGCCCAGCGATAACAGGGCAGCGATGGCGCGTGGAGCAAAAAGTACACAGACGACATAAAGAGTTTACGGAACTCTTCTTTCAGATATGTCAGGTCTCTCTGCAGAAACACACAAAGTACAGTTTTACTGTCATATAATGAGCATTCTGCACATGAACACACTGTTTTCACACTCGTACCAACAGCACCCTCTGCAGGCCTGTACTGTTTTTACAACAGACTCATACAAACCTTCTGTGCTCTGCTCCTGCTGGCCTCAGCTTCCAGCCAGGCACTCTACAAGAAAACACAATCATGTGAAATGTTCAACATTTTCAACTTGGTTTGCAACCTGAAAGAGAATTTAAAACATATGAATAAAGTTATAAATGCATTTGCATCCCAACGTCACTAAAATGTCTCCGCTCTCACCCTGAGGGCGTCCAGCAGGTCTGTCTCATCCAGCAGCACGGGAAACGTTGAAAGGATTGGACTGCATATGAGATCTAAACCAGAGACAGTTTTACTGAGAGTCGTGTAAAAACTGCAATATGTGTGCAGCAAAGAGCGTCACCTGCATTCTGCATGGTGGGTCTGTCCATCAGCAGCGTGTCGGCCAGCAGCTGTCGGTGCAGAGCCAGCAGGTCGACGCAGCTCAGACAGTACAGCAGGGTGTCTGGAAGGAGACTAAGAAGGGATTTTAATTCATCACTGGTCTATGATGGACACACATGTTTTTTTTTTTGTTTGAAAATGTTATGTTGAAGATATCATACATCTTTAGAGCACTTGCTAGTTATTTTTAACTCTTGTGCAGCCTACTTCTATCAGTGGTGCATCAGAGACCACCCGACTGTTGCTATCCACTCTGACGTTAACGATTGATGACAAAAATGATTTAATCAAGTCCTAATTGGAAAGTCTTGTTTTTGCATTAAAGTGACTGTGTGTATTTTTCCTGGCGATAGGGGGCAGTACATACCTAAATGATTGCAAGCAGTATTTTTGTGTTTGAGTATAAGACCTTACCAACCATTAGGGTCAAAAATCCCTTGGAGTGCAATTTTCAAACTAGTACTTTGTCAGATTGTTGAACGTCCAGCAAAATGACAAACACATCAGACTCCGGTTCATCACTGGCAACGAGCGAAGAGGTAAATGTTTGAAACAACAATGTTTATGAATGGTGAAAATTTTGTAACCGCTTGTTACAAATCAGTAAATGCGTTTTGTCCTCACAGGCTCCTGTAGAAGGAATCATTGCATCTAATATGGCATCGCCTAGAGACTTAGACCCACGCCGATGATTTTTATGGTTAAATGTTACGAAGCCGCCAATATTTTTCAACAACTGGGCATCATTTAATTCATTTTCAATGGATTTTCAATTCATTTCGATGGATATTTCCAGAGATTATTATTATTAGATTATTTTCTTAAGATATAATAGTTCGACAATCTACACCAAACAAGTTCTTTGCACAAAATCCCTCTCACATAAAACGATTTCAGCAGTTTTATTCTTGACGGTTTGTTGTTTCAGGGTGCTGTCACTTTAAGAAGATAAGCTGTTGCTGGCTACACTCACCCATCCCTCGCTCAGGCTGCTATAAGCTTAGAAGCTCTGATTTCTTTGAGGGGCTCGGAGCAGAGCTGATGTTCCTCCAGCAGCAGCTCTCTCTTACATGTGAGAGGTTGTTATGGTCTACTTTCCCCGTTTGTGACATCACAAATGGGGACTTTCTGAAACGACTTGTTTTAGGCAAATAATTCTAAAAACTAAACACTAGCAAAAAAAGGATTAATTAATTTCATGTTTGGAGTGTTTATAGAGGTAGTAGAGACCCACATGGCAGTACAGTTTTGCCTAATGTGTCCCCTTTAAGTACATGCACATTCATGTTTTAGATACTGATATTAAAATGAGTAACATTACTTCAATATATTTTAAATTAGGTCTGCCAATACAAAATTTCTAAAAACAAAACTGTGTACAGGCTCTAGGGGTTTCAATATATGCACCCAAAGGGGCCCTAACTCTGACCCAGGACAGAGTCTGACTAAACCTCTAATGATGACATCATCTGTTGCATGTTTTCCAGCCTTTTAGCCAACCTTTCCCAAGGAATTTCTCCTACCTTAGCTGCATTTTGGTCCGACTGTTAGCCGATTTTAGCTTAACAGTCAGTTTTGGCTGTCGTCTGGCGTGAAGCATCTGCTGGAAAACACCAGTCGGAGCTAAAGAGAGAAAAAATAACACAAAATGTAGAAACTCTATATGATTTTTCATTTATTCATGCAGCTGTTGTTTTTCTTACATTTTCTACCAGCTGTTATCTCCCTCATAACATCCTTCTCATAAGGAGTGCCTCCATTCACTGGCAGCTCGTAGGTTCTACAAAGATGAGACTCAATTAGCATGGATGCAAAGATCGCTACAGCAGGTTGTGACACAACTGAGGTTATTTCCCTTTGTGTTTATTCACAGATACGTCTGTTTGAATGATGTTGTGTTTGTACTTGTTTGGGAGTGGATTTCCAGCGTCATCAGTCAGTTTCAGGAAGGCCCAGCCACAACTCAGGTCTCCCCTCTCCCCTGTAGACTACGACATTAGATGTAACTGTGAACATCTATAATAACAAGTATTATCCTGGATTTTCATCTCTTCTGCATCACATAGATGTTTTCTTACGTTTCGTAAAAACGTGACTCCGAGCTCAAAGAGAACTCCAAGGTTAGGAGACAACGTGTCGCAGCGCAGGAAACAGTCCCCGTTAAGGAGAGTGGGCAGGATGCCGGTCATCTGGGGGGAAAAATAATCACAATTATTGTTGTGCTGCATCTAAATTTGAGTGAAATAAAAGTTTGTTGTGTAGTGCTTAAGAGCAAAAATACCCTCGGAGAGAAACTCCAGGTCTTCGGGCTTTTCGAATTATAAGAAGCCCTCACCGTGTGAATATTACTCAGCACCTGAAAAACACGTGCCGCTATTGTTAAAAACAAGTTCAGAGGTTATGATGGCGGCACGCATAAAACTAAAACACATCTGATACCTGAGTTCCATCAAAGGCACAGAGACGAACGTGTCTGCTGAGGACCTGAACTCCCACTCCGGGTGTGGGAATCATCCTGCAGCTCCACAAGGTGAAGCAAACGCAAGTCCTGACCTGGCGAGCACGGACCTACGCAACAAGAAACAAATGAGTTAATGCAACAAAACGGTTCTGTCCAGAAGGCAAATTCATTAGTGGATGTCACCCACAGCAAGAAATAATCATCTTAATGAGACACGGGGGAGCTTGTTAGAAAATAAACAACAGAATAGCCACTCACCCTGCCAGAGTCTGGGTCCAAGAAGAGGTCTTTAAAGGAAAGCTGTGATTGGCTGAGCTCAGGCTGAATGAAGTGACTTGCTTTGAATTTTGCATCTAAAACAGGCAAAAAGAGTGAGTTTTGACCTGATTCCTACAGAATCTAGAAGACTGGGCCATCGTTGAAATTAAAGGTTGAATATGGAACATTTTAATAAAAAGCTATATATATTTTTTAAATAATCCCTCTACTGGGTGTTTAGAGGTGTGTAGAATGAAGGTACAGTATCAGTATTTCCTTTAAAAGCTATATTTTAATAAAAAAATGATCAAATATTTATTTTGACGGGCACGACACTGGGTTTATGTTTACATCTACCAGCCAGTAGATGGCACCATTGCCGGTTTCCAAATACGGTAAACAGTCCGCTCGGCACAGTGAGGCTGGCACTGTGGAAAATGGCGGACTTGACAAGTCAAGCAGCTGCTTCTGAGCTCAGAAGATGTTCTAATGTTAAATACTGTTGTAAAATAAACTTATTAGTAGAAATTAGTCCTTACGAGGGATGTGTATTGGTAAAATTCTGGCGATACGATACGTATCACGATACAGGGGACGATACGATATATCACGATATATTGCGATACATTCAGCCAGACAATATTAGCGATTTTTTTAGACTGAATTTATTTATTATTTATATACGTAACATGTTTAACATGAGGTATCTGAACCATAATAGAGGAATTTACATTTCAATGGTGGAAACAAAACCCATTGCTCTTTAAGTAAAAAAATAAAAGGAGTAATTAACATCTGCATTATCAGAAGTCATTTCAAAATAAACAAAAGGCAGTCTCTGCTGCCAACTAGTGGTTGGTGTTTGAATTGCACCAAAAGAAAAGAAAATACACAAATGTTTGCATTCTTCCAAAAGTTCGATACACAGCTTTTGAATATAGATATAATATCGCAGTAAAAAAATATCACGATATATTGCCACATCGATATTTTCTTACATCCCTAGTCCTTACCCTGTACGATTTGTGGACACGGTGTTGGCTGGTCACTTCATAGTGAACCTGACATTCCCACGGCTGGAAGCTTTGTTCTATGGTTGCAGCTACAACCTCCACACACTAGATGTCACTATGGAGTTCGTTTTCCATATTCAACCTTTAAGATGGTTATTTCAAAAAACAACTTAAGGTTTCTAAAAAAAATACTTGAACAGTGAACAAATCACTTTTAGTAACGACTAATGATCATCCATGTCAGTTAAACTAAATCTGCTTAGTTTCAGCATATTTAAAAACTTGAGTTGTTGGAGGGGAACGGGAATGTTTCCATGTGAATGTTTAGTAAACTCAAACTATCCAGGTTTACAGTGTACTAAGGTGCTTACAACCTACTATTTTTAAGCATGAAACATTCAGATGCCTGAAATGTGAGTTTTATTTCTAGAGAATGATTAGTTATTTTTTATTTACTGGTCTGCTTTTAGCTGAAGGATTTTCAAAACCACGAAATGAGGGTAAATAATTGTTTTTACCAACAACTTATTTACTCTACCTGCAAGTTGTTTTGAGACCATTTTCAGCACCAACTAGTAAAAACTCCACACTCCTGCAGCGTACTAACCTTCCTCCAGCAGCTTACTTAGAGTGGATGGCCTGAATCCTGACGGTATGGCTCCCATAGCCGACAGCACATCTGTTGTGTCAATCTGTCTCACACAGAGAAGACCATCGGGTGAATAGATAATGTAGGATTTTACGTCACCATTAAAGGAGATAGATGTTCAGTTTTACCTGAGTCAGAGCCTTTCTGACAGTTGACCAGTTGGAAGCTCTGTTGTCAAAGAAAAATAAACACATTTCAATAAAATATTTGTTTTCTTTTTTTTTATTAATAACGACACGATAGATTTTAAAGCTACTGAGATTGTTCTTTGAGTTTTGGTTGTTGTAAGAGAAACAATCCAGAAAACATGCAGAATTTTAATATGAAACTGAAAATAAATTTTTAAAAACCTGTTTCTGTCTCGACCATCAGCCACTTCTTCCCCAGCCTCCTCTTTCTTCTCCTCCAACTCCTCATTTTCATCGTCATCCTCTTCATCACTGTCCTCTTCTTCTTCATCATCCTCATCACTGACACGAGGGCCAGTCTAATACACAGGGTGAAATCATTGTTTTGAGTTCCGTTTGTTTAAAATAGACATTTACCCCTCCCTCTACAATCACATGACATTTTATTTGAAGACCCTCAGTAATGTTTTATATTAAGATGTTTAGCTAAATATTTGTATGAATGGACTGTGATGCTGAAACATGGAAGGCTTGACTGTGCTGCAGCTTTGATACCTGTAAGAAGGTTTTGGGGACAACTCCTTTGTTGCCTTTTTTGTCCTGAGCCAGCCACCATCCGTCCGCTGTCTTCTTAATTATCGTTAACACCTCCCCCTTCTGAAAGAAAAAATATAATGAACCAGACCTTATCAATAGAGATGAAAGAGTAGCAAGCAGGTTTCACGACTCTTAGAAGGCACCTAAAGATGCGTATTATCTTAGTAATACGTCTCTCAGACTTCTTTTTTGTGTGTTTCTTCCCTCTTAAATTGCACATATTATGTAAAACTCACAGCTTCTACAAACAGCTTCTATAAACACTCCAAACATAAAAAACCCTTCCACCTGTTTTCTGTCTGTGTTTAAAATGAGCCGATTAAAAAAGTCCGTTTGTGATGTCACAAATGGGGAAATTATCATAGAGCCTCCTCTCACGTGCAAGAGAGAGCTGCTGCTGGAGGAACACAGGCTCTACTCCAACCACCTCCCACATATCAGAGCTTCTCAGCTCATAGCAGCCAATCAGGGGAGGGGTGGGCGTGGCCAGCTTTAGCTTGTCTTCTTAAAGTGACAGAGCACTAAAACGGCTCATTCTGGAAGGTACTGAAATTGTCAAGAACAAAGCTGCTGATATTGCTTAATGTGAGAGGGATTCTATGCAAAAAACTTCATGAACAATGTTTGGTATTGACCATAGAACAATAAAAACCTGTGAAAAAGGTCATAATCGGTCTCCTTTAAGGCTGTTGTACCAGTTTCTGGTGTATAATGGTGATCAGTGGACTACAGTGGCACCATCTTCTGTAAAAGAAACTTTAACACTTATTTCTGTTATTTAGCACCTCCAGAGCCCCCTGAATGTTGCGGACATGTAGTATGACTAAACTCTATGTGTGAGTGATACAGGAAGTACTTCACCTGAACAGAAAGATCTCCTTCCTGCTCTCCTTTGAAATCACAGAGGACTGCATACACAGAAGGTTTCAGCTGAGTTGGTTTTACAGTTAAGTCATTATCTTCCACTTTTGTGTCATCTCCATCATCGTCGTCATCATCATCATCATCATCATCATCATCATCATCATCATCATCATCATCATCATCTTCTTCGCTACTATCTTTGTCATCATCTTCACCAACATCACCTTCACTGTTGTTTTTAGAAACATGGCTGTGGATGAAACAGATCAACAAGGAAATGTACTCGTACTCAATACAATCGACCAAAACTCATTTCAGATGCAATGGATCTCGCTCTTTTTTAAAATAAAGATAATATAGTTGTTACTAATAAAAAATGCAATTAAAAAGACAAGATTTAAACCTGCACAAATAATGTCAGTAATATTCACTATTGTTTGTTTTAAGAAGTACAGACGTTATTTCACTGCTGGGGCCTGGAGGTGAAATCTCCATAAAGAGAATGTTCAGACGCTCTAAGATGTTTTTCAGCCGTTTCTCCTCTTCCTGTTTCCTCTGATCATAGCTCCCCACTGGAGCTAGCTCATCAGCCTGGAAAACAAAGCAGCAGATTGTAAGATCAGCTTAGCTATATCATTTGTCAAAAGAATTTAACGTTGCCCAGCTCCTTATGTTATATTTGACCATTTTTACTGAGATTGGAAAACTGACCTTTGTTAAACTCTGCAGGGTCCTTAAAATCTTCTCTGCAGACGCTTGTAGCTCCAGACATCTTTTGACAAGTATTAAGAATAGTATTAAACTTAAAATGATATTTAAAACCTACTGAAGGCTAAGATGGCCCTAGCCTTTACTGACACTCCAAAAGCGAGATGAGTTTAGAAAACACTGCCATTCCTCCGTCATCATAGTCGTTTACCTGCTAAGTCTCTTTTCATTTGATCCTTCTGGACTCTGCACATCTTTCATCAATCTGTCAACCTGTTTCAGAGGGGGAAGGAGGATGAAGGGTGATAATAATGTGCAATTAAGACCATGAATAGTAAAACAAATACATTAGACAATGTAAATGTCACTGTGTAAATACTGATTTATGTTGAATAATGGAAGAAAAATAAATGGAATCTATGTTTTTACTATAATAAGCATTGCGTTCAGCCTCAAAGCTCTTTAAATAAACCACCGATTGTATTTTAGAAACATCAACTTTCAGTTTACGAGCCAAATGATAGGTTTGTTTCAGTTATAATCATTTTAGTGAGTTGATATATAAACACTACGTTTTCTACCTATACTAGAGCAAAAAACATAAGTAAAAGGTTTATATTTTCCAAGTAGATGAGAAAAAAATGTCCAGGTCCAAGCCTGTGAACAACTCGATTCGGTAAGTGGTTATTTATTGTCACAGTTGGGCGACTGTAACTATAAAACCGAGTCTGACACTTCATTTTATTTGGGTTTTTTCGTATTAAAAAGCAGCACAAATGTAAGCATTATTGCTAAACGAACCTGTCTTCCGACTTCTTCCACTTCTCTCTGAACGAGCTGCAAAGGTCCTCTTTTAGGTGGCATTTATACAGCGTTTATGGCGACAAATTCCATGTGTTAGCTCTTTGATTAGCCTAGCTAACGAAATGACGCTGTGCTAAGGGTCGCTAAGCAACCAACTTCTTCCTTGGAAATGTTCAATCTATTTGGTTATTTTTTTATATTTCCAATTTAATTACCAGTAATATAATTGTTACTTGTAGTATGCATACTTCTATATATGCATTTATTACATAATCATAACAGAATTTATAACAGAGACATTCTAGCTGTTCTAATGTTATTTGAACTACCGCCCTCTATTGGGCTGGAGTGGTATTTTAGATTTTCAAAATGGAATAAAAACGTTTAAATTAAAACGAATAAATATTTCAGACTAATATGTAGGTAACTTAAACTCAATATTTATTCAAGGACAGTAATGTAGAGGGCTTGCCACAGTCCACTAAAGTATATTCATTTATTTTTTTAGATTTGTTCTCATATTAGTTTTAATATAACAAAACATATTAGTCTATGCTTTTTTGTTTTAATAAACTTTAAAACAAATAATCTGGAAATCATAATTTATTTTCTTCGTGTAAATGCATTAAATAATTAACATAAATTCTATATATTTATTTAATTTATAAACGACTGTGCTATTTCTTGTCTCTTTTTTGTTAATGCCATTTTTCACCGCTTTTTTGTCCTCTTTATTTTATTTTATTTTTCAATCAAAAGCACAGATCAGTTAGCCTAGTGAACTAGACCAATTCTTGCTTTGCAGAGTTTGATGGCTTGCCAGGCTACAGATCAGTCTGTCAATGTGCAAAAGTTGTGTAAGCGCATTCAACAGTGACCTCGTGGGGGCGCACTTTACTTGTTGTGAAATGTGCTACATTCAGGTAACGTCGGTATCTTTTTTCAACACAAAGACTTAAGGTTTTATAACAAAACGTAACGTGTTTCTTCATGATTGTGTCTAAATCCTGATTAATGTTTATCACATATCCGCTAAAATTGGATATTAAAAATGTCTTTCAGCAAGCTAGTCGTGGTTTTAACTCTTAAAAGCCAACTTTACGAAACTTCAGGAGAGTTGAAGGCAGCAAACACTCATAACTACTCCTACTAGTATGGCTGCCCCCGTCGCTCTCATACAAGGTGCCAGCAGAGGGTTAGGGCTTGAATTCTGCAAACATATTTTAAAAAATAAAAGCCTCGCTACTGTCATAGCGACATGCCGGAACCCGGACGGGGCCTCCGAGCTGCGGGGCCTTACAGGCGAACAGCCGGGCAGACTCGTGGTTTTGAAGCTGGACGTGAACCAGGAGGAGGAGATCCGTGGAGCTGCAGAGCAGGTTAAGCAGAACTTCGGTCGTCTGGATCTCCTCATCAACTCCTCAGCGATGCTTCACCCTTCCGGGAGAGGAGAGACCAGCCTGAGGGATGTTTCTGCACAGGTAAAACTTGAGTTAAAAATAGGAAATGTCTGGAATGATTGGAATAAGTTCAAAATGTGAAACATGTGACTAATGTCCATGATGAGGAAATCAACGAGTTTTTTTTCCAGATTTTTTTAAATCATCAATTATAAACTCAAAAATATTATGACATACTTTGAGTTTAAACTATGATGTCATCTACATTGCAGATTTCTTTATACCACTAACCTTGTGACATATTTTTCATTTTCAGGGTGTAATTTCCACTCTGACAACCAACACTGTGGGTCCCCTGGTGATGGCCAAGTATTTTTCCCCCCTCCTCCAGAAAGGCAGTGGTGTTTTTGGGCATCAGCCTGCAGAGAAAGCCAAGAATCACAGCGGCATCATCATCAACATCACAGCTAAAGTGGGGTCCATTGGAGACAACGGTACATTCCATCATGCAGGCTACACCACTGTTGGAATCTTAAATCAAAAACAGAGCAAGATTACTGAATGAATATCTACATTGTTATTATTTTAAGACATTTAAATGTGAATGCATGCATTCTCACCTCTCAGGACTTGGTGGGTGGTACAGCTACAGAATGTCTAAAGCCGCTCTAAACATGGCTACCAGGAATTTATCTATAGAGTTGGGACGCGGTCGACCCAAGGTGAGTCAATTCAGAGATGAGATTAAAAAAAATGTCCCTCCATATTATGTCAGTGTTTGGTTTTAGGAATGATGTGCCTGAAACAAGCCATTTAAAAAATATCCCCGTTTGTGACATCACAAATGAGGAAATTAGCATAGAACCACCTCTTACATGAAAGAAAGTGTTGGTGCTGTAGGAGCGGCGGCTCAACTCTGAGACCCTCCCGGATGTTAGAGCTTCTCAGCTTATAGCAGCCTGAGGAGGGGATGGGTGGGAAACTGTCAAGAATAAAACTGCTGATGTCGCTTTACGTGAGAGGGATTTTATGCAAAAAACTTCATGAAAATGTTTTGTATCGACCATAAAACTATTATAACTTAAGAAAATGATTCATAATATGTCCCCTTTAAATATCCTACTTTATTTATAAACGTGGTGTTTTTAGATTCAAGAATACAAATAGATGACATCACTGTTGGACCATTGCAACACAGCATTACACTGTGTAAAATATGTCAATTTAGTTACTTAGTAACCATATAGGATAAAATAAATCGACTCGTTAGAAAAAAATGATCAATATTAGTATGATGCCTGTCCCTTGTGGATATTTTTGGTATTTCACTTTACTAGGCTTTATATTTCTTCACCATGGTTGATGTCTATGTTATTATATTATCCTTTATGTTAAATAATGTTAACAGTGATGTTTCTGGTGTTTTTAGACATCTACGTCTACATTTCACTGTCCCTCTAATAGCCTGTGTTTCTGTCTGAGATGCTTTCAGACTCGTGATCTTCTGCAATGCTTTCAGGTGGTGTGTGTGTCCATACATCCAGGAACAGTCAACACAGATCTCTCCCGACCGTATCACAAGAATGTGCCAAAAGAGAAGCTGTTTAGTCCCGAACACTCTGTGAGCTGTTTGATGAGCATTATCAACTCACTAAATATTGAAAACACAGGAAAAGCATACAGCTGGGATGGGACTGAACTGCCTTGGTAGAATCAATAACTGGACCAAAAGAATTCGCCCACTGGTGTTCTCTGTACAAGCTCCTCAAGTGAAATGTGCCGAAAGATGCAGAAGCTGCACAAAACGTACCTGATAAAGATGGAAATGAGAGGTGTAGCAAAGTCCTGAAACAAAACAACTAGACAAATAGTTTACATGTGATGCAACAATAAATTTTACTAATGTTTGAAGTTGAAAAAGTTAAGCAAAATGTGAGGAGAGGCAATAAAACCAGGTTTTCCAAGCACATGCATTGTATCTGTGTAAAATGCACTTACTTTTTTGTTGTATTATATGTATATACTTAAAAATAACTCACATTTAAAGTTGTACAGCACAATCATCCTTTCACCAGAGGATGGCAGTATTTCTGTATTAACATCATTTACCATAATTAATTTCCCAACATGGGAATTTTGGTAATTTATCCATTTCAATTTGGACTTTTTAAAATATTGTCATTTCTAGTATTTCTTGTAAAGGATGTGTTGCTATTTTTTTTCAATTCAATTTTTATTTTGAGCCAGTAATGTGCCGTATACTAAACAATTACAACAGAAATTACAAAATTAAGTATCTGCACAGTTTGGTCTAAATTTAACTTAAAAGAACAAAATCACTTAACCAAAATGCTATTATACCATCAACAAGTACAAAAATACTTTAAATAAATACAATATTTGGTAACTTTTTTTTACTTTTGCAAGTATATTGCTGTTACTTTACCTTATATTCATTTGCAACATTGATGTCTCATTTTATTTATTTATTTGTTTATTTATTTATTGAGAAATGTGCCCTCTTCATGTTACTGGTTTTCCTTTATCGGTTTCCTGTTTGACCTTTGTGTCCTGATTGAATGGTGCGTGTTGTCTAATGTTCTGATTTATATCTGACAGTTGTCATATAACAGATTGGGAATTTCTAAAAAGAACGACAGTTTTATTGCTGGGGGTGTTTTTTATTTTCGGTTCAATTAGAGGGTTACTTCAGTTCACTTTCGTGAATGACATCAAGTGCGTGGCAGCTTTGAGCGCACATCACGCTTGGAAAGGACCGCGGAGAATGAGGATGACGGCAAACAGCGAGGCTTATAAATAAAGCACCCACAGCTGTGCGCACCTCCAGCTGGGAACGCGAAGGCGACACGGAACGAGTCCGGTTTTATGCGTTTTTTTATTATTATTTCTTAACATAATTACAGTACGGTGTCGCTTTACAGCAAAGAGCTGAGAAAACCGGTCTGGGGAGGTGAACGAGTTCGAGCCTAGACTGGAGGAGCTGGTGTGACGTAGTAGTCCAACAACGCACACACACATACACACACGTGTGTTGTGGTACACGCGCGCGCGTGCTGGCTACTGCTGCGCTGACAGGATCTCAATGAGGGGAAATGACCGCGAGTGACCTCAAAGGACACGGTGTATTTTGGTGACTGTTTGCATCTACATTCAATCAATGATACTGGAGAAAAATGTACGCCGACATTTAGTTCGTGCTTTTAGGGTGGAAGCCACATTCGCTGGTCGCACGGCTGTCTCAGCTCGCCAGCAGGGCTACTGGTAGCTAGCTAAGCTAAACTAGCCTGGGTAATTGAGTTTTTCAACAGTTTCCTGCAAATGCTAAGCTAGGCTAGCGCTGCCATGGATAAAGCTAAACCTCTGGTGGACAAGAAGGGGGCGTCGGGACCTTATCACGTGAACAACGGCCAGAGTCCGAGGGGGTTTCAAAGCCATGTCGCCGTAGCCGCTAACGGCAGCTGCTGTAGCGGTAATGCAATCGGCTTGAGCACCGGACCCAGCGGCAGCAGCGGCGGAGCGTTTGACAGCATGCATCACCTGCAGCGCGGGGGTGACAAGGAGTGCAACGGCTCCCCGGCTAAGAAGAGCCGGCTGCGGAGGAGGACCGAGTCGATGAAACGGCACAGACCACGTAAGAAAAAACACATTTTAATAGCATTTCTTTAACCATTTCCTTGGAGATTAGTGTGCTGATTGTGTCACACAAGCCGGCTGCTAGGGTTTGCACAAGAGCGCCTGCCGACTCTCTGCGCGGCTGTGCGTGTTCTGGGTTTTCATTCATTCACGTGTTTCTTTTTTTGGTTATCAAAACCATAAAATAAACTCGATACAAAACAATTTCTTGTTTTTAATTTAATTTGAGTCATTTGGCTGCTCATTCTAGCAGCCTTTCGTCGTCTGGGAGACCTCTTTTTGTGTTTATGGACCCTCAGGTTGCATTTGGAGGGCTGTGATTGGTCAGTTTCCAGTGGTGAAAAAGCTCCTGATAAGTGGGCCTGGCTTCGCTCAGCCAATCAGAAGTCGACTCTTGTCGGGAGGCTGGCTGAAGGGGCCTGAATTCCTGCCCTCTGACTTACCTTGTGTTTCATATGATGCGAGACAAGATCATCCTACTAAAGTTCACAGGTTTTGAAGAATGTTTTAAAGGGGTTTATTCTTATTCGCTTTTTTGGCGTCTCGATCAAACACCCAGCCCTGACTAAAGCCTTATTTAAACAGCAATACTTTTCATGTAGTAATTAGCAGGCTTTTAGACTGGAGAAAGCTCATATTTTGCGTGACAATGAAGCTTATAAGTGAGAAGAAACCAGGTAAGTGTGAGCTGGTTTGTGTTTCATTGAACTGGTTAAGGATTTGTGTGTGTGTGTGTGTGTGTGTGTGTGTGTGTGTGTGTGTGTGTGTGTGTGTGTGTGTGTGTGTTGGGGGGGTCTTTTTTAGGCTGACATCAACATGTGAAACTTCTATTCTGGTCAGAAATTTTTAAAGGAAGAGTTGCAAAACAAATTTCAGACTTGGCAACAGAAACTGACATTTTCACCAGTCCATTTGAAGAGTTTGAATAACTGAATCGGTCAGCATCTCTGGGTTTGTTTTGGCTGTCATTGAGAAATTTAGAGATTTTTCTCTCAAAACCAGCTTCATAGGATTTCTTCTGTTAATATTAGCAATAAATTAGGAGAGGAAACAAAAGTGGGAGGATGCATTTTTTCAGTTTCTGTTATCAAAGAGAGCTGTCAGTTTTCAGCAGGCCTGTACCCTGCAGAAAGTTCTGCCTAGTGTGATGGTAATGCTGCTGTATTTACATCTTTATCAGCTGGTGAGAATCTATTTTAAAGGTAGTTTATCAGTTTAATGATACCAATAATTCCCCTTTGAAGGCTAGATTCAACCAAGCATTTAACATTCTGCAAGGCTGGTGTGTTTTATCTGTGTAAGAGATTTTCACTACCAGATTTACTTCTTATTGTACATTAGGTATCACATGTTGCTTGCTTACCCATGCATTTTTGTTCCATACTCATGCATTCTCACGTGTACTTCACGAATATATAATCATTACTCATTGCAATGATACACAAACAAAGAGTCTATGAAGAAGATGTATACAAAAATAAGAAACTAAACCTATTATTTTGGTTGCAAAGACACATGTACAGACTGATATGCAGGATATAAATGGTAAATGGCCTGAATTTGATGTAATGCCTTCTAGGGTTTTACAATCCCCCAAGGCGCTTTACAGCACAAGCCGTCCTTCACCCACACACACATTCACACACTGGTGGTGATGAGCTACATTGTAGCCACAGCTGCCCTGGGGCGCACTGACAAAAGTGCAAGGCTGTTGCTCACTGGCGCCACCGGTCCCTCAGACCACCACCAGCAGGCAAGGTGGGTTAAGGGTCATAACAATAATGTTATTTTTTGAAATGTTATTTTTTGTCTGACGCAAACACCATTTCTTAAATTAAATGAACCTGTATTTAACAACACTTAAACAAACTTTAATGCTGAATAAATATATAAATGCAAATGAGCATTTATGCATTACAGAACTAAACCAAATATGCTCAGGTTTAGCTAAAGACTTGATGATTAAAAAGTGGCAAGTTGACTTACTGCCCTGTATGCCTCTAATCTCAGTTACATGACACACCCTTGACGTTTTGTGACCATAGCTGGTTTGCTTGTGATATATAGATCTTTGTACAAAACAATGAAAATACCAGCCACTCTCAAATCCCTTAAACAATCATTGTCATACTAACGGCTACAGAATGTTAACTAACTTTATTTTTGCTATAAATAAACACAAACCTAGCGATGTGCTTTTTATCTGTGGTAATCGATTTGACTGCTAAGTGGAGATTCATGATGTTATGATAAATACTACTACAGGGATGCTCTGCAGCCAGGCAGTGAAAGGCTGTACAACAGGGATATCCTAGATCAAGTAGTCCAACATAGAAATGTCTGGCCAGTGCTACTCTGCTTTATGGCTAACTTAACCTTGGATAGACTCCAGTCATTCTGGTAAACCCGGATAAAACTCTAAGCTTTCCCTCACTGAGGGCCAGCCCTGGAATGCATTTCCCCTCGCGGATGGGATTTTTCACTTTTGTCCTTAGAGATATTTCCTGTTTGTGTTTGGAGGTGGGTTTTCTTTTGGTAATACCCATGACTTCACTGCTTGTTTGCACCAGAAGCAACTTGGTAATTTTTATAATGTCAGTCTTCTAAATTGATAAAGTTTAGGCTTAAGCGGGCTTGAAACTTTTTAAAGCACTTTTCCATGTATCATTTGATCAAAGTATTTGACTTAAAAGGACTATGAAGTCATATGGGAAAAGTTGCAGAACAAGCTCATTACCAAGGGAATATGTATGATCCTTTTTTGGAATATCTTTAGTCATTGTGGAAATCATTGAAGATGGTTCTAATTATTCCCAGGAGTGGATGTTCCATTAAGTTCATTCCTAGATCAGACTTTGCAACGCTTAAAAATGACAAAAGACTTGATGTTAAATATTACATTTTATGGCAGTGTTGGAAACAAAAACTGAATAGGACAATCGCTCGGTTAAAGGTTGCCAAGATAAATGCTCATTTTGCTTGAATATGACCAAATCCAAATATGAGGCCATATTGCCCAGCCCTAGTTGATTGTATGGGCCATCTGTCTGACAGGTGATACTTGGCCAAACTGGGTCATGAAGGAGAACTATGACCTCTAGCACTGCAGTAAATATACAATAGAATGGCAGCCAGGTTCATCACAGACATCTACTGGGGTTAAATATTGTCTAATTTAAGAAAGCTGCACATTAAAAAGTCTACAAACTTGTGTTAAAGAGATAATTAACACTTGAGTATGATATATGAGTAGTGCTTATCAAACAGTGTGTAGTTTCAAACATGGTGATAATGAATTCTCACTTAGCTTTTAACAAAAAAAAATTTTAAGTAATGCATGATTTGCTGTTTTTTGAGATTATATTTTCCTAATTTAAAACAACACAGAGCAGTTTCCTGCTCCTCCGCCCTGCTGGCTTAAAGTGGAATTACAACTGTCGTAAAAAACCCTGCTGCTGCCTGCTGTAGCTAGCGCTAACAATGAGCTAACATTAACATGAGCCAACTAATACTAAAATAAACCACAAAGTAAAAAGATCCACACTGTTGGACAAAAATATTATTACTTACAAGTCCAGTAACAAGGTTCTGCCATAATGCCAACAGAAAAAGCAAACTTCTTTTTCTTCTTCTTGTGCTTTTTGTTGACGATCGGCGAACTGAAATGCTAACCGCTAGCATTACAGCTAACAGCCGTAAAGCAGGTAAAGAGCGCCCACTATAGAACACCTACCCGCTCCACAAAACTGTCTAGTGCAGTTTTTGGTCAGCAGAGTGGTGTCAGATATGAAACTGGTCAAGTTTCTAACTCAACAATCACTGAGATCAATGTTAAAGCTCTAGCTTAAAGTTTAAAAATATATATATTGTTACTTTAAAAACCTGGTTTGGACCAGAAGTTTGTTCATTTTTAAATGTTCTGATATGACAAACATTGGAATTGATAGCGAGCTTATGTTTTATCATCACTGTAGCTCACGAGTGTTATGGGAAAGCTTTATCAGTAATGAACATTCATTATGATGGCATTGACTTTTAACATGTTGGTTTTTGTTTTATCTTCTGAGAGCTGACAGGAGTTCAGACTCATCCACTGACTGACCCAGAGGTTCTTCACATTACATTTTAGAGCCCTTTGAAATAAATGGTCATGCTTTTTTTTACTGCAGTCTTGTATGTTTTTATTTTTCAGAATTCCATATTTGTTCTCATCTATAAGGATGTAATCATTAAATTAAAAACAGATTTATTGTTATTATTATATATGTGTTTCATTTATAAAGATATTTTGTAATATTAATTGAAATGGAGTTTTTCTTTAGTCAGACCAATTGGTAAGCTAGTTTGATTGATTTCTCTGGTTTAAAAAAACATCACATTGTGATTTAATTACAGATGAGTGTTGTGAAGGAAAATTAGGATTGAACGGTTTCTGCGGGATGTGGCCAGTTTGATTGTCTTAGAAAACAAAAAGGAGGTTCATGGTGCAGTTCAGCTATTGATAGTGAAAAGGCTGTAACAAAGCAAATAAAGGCTTCCTACTGAAACTGCTTGAATGGTCTTGCCTCTAATCGGGTGGGACAACGTTTGATGAGGTTTTGTCACACCCAGTCCCCTCTGCATTGAGACCAGTTTTTACACCTTGAGTACATTTGGTAACAAGACCCACCATAAAACAACCACAAGTCATGTCAGTGTTCCATTAGCTATTGGTATGGAGGGACAGAGTACAGATGTAAGCATGGAGGAGGGATTCTGTCAGAGATTAAGCTCAGAGATGTTTATTAAGAATATCAGAGAGCAGAAGTTCTTGTTAAGTTTTAATAAACTGCTAATCATTTGTCATGCTGGCGTTCTTCCCTCCACAGTCTTAGAACAGAACAGAACAGGCCTGGTTTGACTGGACTCAACAGATAAACAGGACCAAACAGGACACGTGTTGGGACACATACTGAGTTAGTGAACATGCAGCTAGGCAGGTGTGTGTTAGGCCAGAGGCCTTTCACCTACATGGACACAAATCACTCCTCTCACCCAGGCCCGGCTTCTTGTCATGATGACCTTTGGCTGCACACATGACACTGTGTGTGTGTGTAATTTTTAAAATGAGATTCCTGGAGTGCAGAGCGACCACGGGGACTCTGGGACACGTGTGAAGGAGAAAATTATTTCATTTATTGAAGAAATTTTTCATACCCACCAAATCTTTATTACTACTTCATAGCATGCAAGGGGATCTAAATGCCTTAACGGAATTCTGATTGAAAGACACTTACACGAACCTATTGTTTGTACAAGTTATTTCTCTTCCAAAGATTCATTAGTGAAAGAATAACAAACTAGTTCAGCTGCACTTGGACTGTTTATGTCAAAGACATTTGCAAAGTTGAAACACTGGTGTTTCCTCTTCACCAAGTGTTCATTCATTTGCTGTATTCACTGCAGAGAGGAATGTTGATAAAGTAAATGCAATCAGTACATGCCAAACTGTGTAACACTGCAGACTGATAAGTTACTGCACAGATGATCAGATGGCTCTCTAAATCATACAAGTCAAATGTTTTTGTGTTTTGGCTCATCTGCACTTGTTGCGAAACAAAGGTTCCACTTAATCCTTAAAATAAAAGACTTTTGTACTTCTCCTATGCAGAATCTTCAATTGCGTTTATATCACTTTAACTGCAAGCATTTATTAATGTGTTATAGAAATGATCAAAGTAAATCATTTGCAAAGGTCTTGTCCACTAAAAGCTTCATTTCAGATGAGGCAATTATCTCTGAGGACAAAACTATTTAGTGAGGAAATGTGTTTTTCATAATGTGGAAACTTTGCCTCAGATTCACTTATCTTTGGCAAAGGTTTTGAGAATATTTTACCTCTTATATTGAGCTCTATAGAGTAAATTAAATGCAAAATTCATGGTTTAAATACTGAGATACACTTTTGTTTCATCACATCTTTTATTGCACAAAAACTCAAACATTCCAATAAACTAGAAAATCCACAATATCCAAAACAAAATGTGCCTCAAAGGTGTCCTTGTTCACTTTTATCTTTGTTGCAGCCTGGCCAAATCATTTGATCAATAGTCTCTTTGAAGTGTTAGAGGTTCATTAAAATTTGGGTTAGAGGTTATTCTGTGTGTGAATTAATTTAGCCTTTAATCTTTTCTGTGCAGAGGCAGTAATTGATTGTATTAACCTTTTCCTTCGTTTTCTTTTTAGTGTTTAACTGCAGAACTTAGTGTCATGTGGCTTAAGTGCATTTTAGTAAATTTCCACATTTATCAGAACCGCTGTAGATTAAAGCATCTGCTTGAAATGTCTTTTTTCCAAACTTTACTTATAAATTTTCTTATACTTAATCATTGAAACATACAAAAGTGAAGAAAACCAAGCCAAATACCTAAACCTCCAATAGCTGTCAAGATGTAGGCATGTCCACAACAACCTACTGTGGCCACACCTATGACAAGCCGGATCTACACTGGGAAATGTTTTTGACCGTCTCTGTTTTGAGTAATGAAGACGGTGCATTACCTAAAACTGGATCAAACTGTGACGAATGCATAACAAGGATGTGTGTATACGGGTCGGGCAAGATTGCTATTCCTCATTGGAAAGATCAACACCAAGGTACTTTTCTCAAGCCCTTTTTCCTAAAGGTCTTATTTCCTGTAAAAAAGTGCACGTTGCAGAAATATGTTTCTTTCCAAATGGGCCTATCTCCAGTATGTTGTCCAAAGTGAAATTTCTTTTAGGATCATTTGAATATTTATTTTAGACAAAATCTGCACTCTGTGGGAGTTGAGATAAAATAAAATTTAGTTAATGAAATACGATATATATCACAGTACAAGGAAGACAATACGATATATTCCGATTAATGAAATACCAAAAGCCGACAATATTTACAATTTTTAAGACTGAATTTAATTGAAAAAGACACGTCCAGTGTTGTTGCGAGATTTCGTTTCATCAGAATGAAGGCATTTAAAACCGCTGCCACCTAGCAGTCGGAGTTTGAATTGCACCACACTAAAGCATTACAGTAAATGTTTGTATGTAGATTCTCCGTAAATTAATACACTGCTTTTAAATATCGAATTAGTGTCATAACACGAAATATCACAATATTTCAGTTTTTTATATTTTTATGTCCTTAGTGAATATTTGGTATTGAAATGTATTTGGTTTTTCAAATTTCATTACAGCAATGAATATTTAATTTGTTTTCCTGAAAATCTAGCCTTCTACTTTGTATTAAATTATGTTTAAAATCACAAATTGCACACTGCTAATTTATTCTAGTTGCTAAATCAATGCAACCCAGTTTTTCTAACCTTTGAGTTTCCTAGATTGAGCTTTAGAACGTTGAGTTAGTTATATTCCTTTTTATAGACATTTGAACAGTTAATTGGTCCATCTGTGTCCTGTTGCCTGTCAGTTGTGACATACAGTTTTACTGGTCTGACTCTAAAACAGTAATAATTATTAAAGCTTTGGCAAAATACTTTTTTCTGAGACAATAAGGAGGTAAATAAATGAGTCATAAGACATATTGTGGCGGCAAATCAGGGACACACTGCCATGGTGTGTTTTATAATAATTCAATGAACTTATACAGGTCCTTCTCAAAAGATTAGCATATTGTGATAAAGTTCATTATTTTCTGTAATGTACTGATAAACATTAGACTTTCATATATTTTAGATTCATTACACACAACTGAAGTAGTTCAAGCCGTTTATTGGTTTTAATATTGATGATTTTGGCATACAGCTCATGAAAACCCAAAATTCCTATCTCAAAAAATTAGCATATTCCAACCGACCAATAAAAAAAAAAGTGTTTTTAATACAAAAAAGGTCAACCTTCAAATAATGATGTTCAGTTTTGCACTCAATACTTGGTCAGGAATCCTTTTGCAGAAATGACTGCTTCAATACGGCGTGGCATGGAGGCAATCAGCCTGTGGCACTGCTGAGGTGTTATGGAGGCCCAGGATGCTTCGATAGCGGCCTTAAGCTCATCCAGAGTGTTGGGTCTTGCGTCTCTCAACTTTCTCTTCACAATATCCCACAGATTCTCTATGGGGTTCAGGTCAGGAGAGTTGGCAGGCCCATTGAGCACAGTAATACCATGGTCAGTAAACCATTTACCAGTGGTTTTGGCACTGTGAGCAGGTGCCAGGTCGTGCTGAAAAATGAAATCTTCATCTCCATAAAGGTTTTCAGCAGATGGAAGCATGAAGTGCTCCAAAATCTCCTGCTAGCTAGCTGCATTGACCCTGCCCTTGATAAAACACAGTGGACCAACACCAGCAGCTGACATGGCACCCCAGACCATCACTGACTGTGGGTACTTGACACTGGACTTCAGGCATTTTGGCATTTCCCTCTGCCCAGTCTTCCTCCAGACTCTGGCACCTTGATTTCCGAATGACATGCAAAATTTGCTTTTATCTGAAAAAAGTACTTTGGACCACTGAGCAACAGGCCAGTGCTGCTTCACTGTAGCCCAGGTCAGGTGCTTCTGCCGCTGTTTCTGGTTCAAAAGTGGCTTGACCTGGGGAATGCGGCACCTGCAGCCCATTTCCTGCACACACCTGTACACGATGGCTCTGGATGTTTTCACTCCGGACTCAGTCCACTGCTTCCGCAGGTCCCCCAAGGACTGGAATTGGTCCTTCAATCTTCCTCAGGGTCCGGTCACCTCTTCTCGTTGTGCAGCGTTTTCTGCCACACTTTTTCCTTCCCACAGACTTCCCACTGAGGTGCCTTGCTACAGCACTCTGGGAACAGCCTATTGGTTCAGAATTTTCTTTCTGTGTCTTACACGCTTGCTTGAGGGTGTCAATGATGGCCTTCTGGACAGCAGTCAGGTCGGCAGTCTTACCCATGATTGCGGTTTTGAGTAATGAACCAGGCTGCGAGTTTTTAAAAGCCTCAGGAATCTTTTGCAGGTGTTTAGAGTTAATTAGTTGATTCAGACGATTAGGTTAATAGCTCGTTTAGAGAACCTTTTCATGATATGCTAATTTTTTGAGATAGGAATTTTGGGTTTTCATGAGCTGTATGCCAAAATCATCAATATTAAAATGAATTAACGGCTTGAACTACTTCAGTTGTGTGTAATGAATCTAAAATATATGAAAGTCTAATGTTTATCAGTACATTACAGAAAATAATGAACTTTATTACAATGTGATAATTTTTTGAGAAGGACCTGTATAGCGCTTTGTTAGGACACTCAAAGACGCTGCATGCACTCACACATTCACACACTGCTGATGATGGTAAACTACTGAGTAGCCACAGCCGCCCTGGGGCGGTCTGACAGAAGCGAGGCTGCATTGTTGCGCCATTGGCCCCTCTGACCACCACCAACAGAGGCAATTCGGGTTAAGTGTCTTGCCCAAGGACACAACGCCGGTGACAGACCGAGCGGGACGCGAACCCGCGACCTTCCGATTGTGGGGCGTCCACTTAACTCCTATCCCATCGTCGCCCAATGTGTTTTATGAAAGCACGGTGGCAATGAGGGAATATTGCAGCATTCGTGCTGCCAAGCTTGATAGTAATATTACCAAATGAATGAAAATCACGCCTTCGCGCAACAGGTGGTGATGTCATGACGACTGCCGAGCCCCGGCCGGCAACAATATTGAATATTAAACGTGGGCAGTTTCGCATTTGTAAATAGTATGATCTGAGACAGAAAACTGGAGCGAGGAAAGAATTCTGGAACTTCTGGTCTTTAGAGCTGAAACATAGATCACAGGACAGTTCTTAGGGACTGTGAAGGACCTCTACCTTTTGGGGCAGCTTGTGAAAAAAACGTACGGAGTGCAGCTTCAGTCAGAATAAAAATTAAGTTATGTCCAAGATGAAAGGATGTCCGTGATGGTTTAAATGTTCTGGTATGTCAAACATTGGAATTGATAGTGAACGTGTGTTTTATCATGACTGTAGCTCACGAGTGTTATGGGAAAGCTTTATCAGTAATGAACATTCATTATGATGGCATTGACGTTTAACATGTTGGTTTTTGTTTTATCTTCTGAGAGCTGACAAGAGTTCAGACTCATCCACTGACTGACCCAGGGGTTCTTCACATTACATTTTAGAACCTTGGGCCAGCAGTAGCTCAGGAGGTAGAGTGGGTTGTCCAGTAATCGGAAGGCTGTGAGCCCAATCCCAGCTCCTGGCAGAGAATGTTGCCATTGTGTACCCACGTTGCCCGCTGGTGGTGGATGGAGGGACCAATAGTGCCTGTCAGTAGGATCAACTGTCAGAATCAACTGTGTTGAAGCAGGGAAACCTCCAAAACATGCTGGATAGCAGCTCTCCAGGACCAGGGCTCCCCACCCCCGCCGTAGCGCAAAGCGCCCTCAAGTCCTCTGACTCTGAAAGGTGCTATACAAGCACAGGTCATTCATTATATATCATTAGTTGTGTTTTGGCAACAAGAATTGAATTTTGTCCAACTAAGAAATTACTGACAACATAAAAGTCTTTAGCCTAGAAATCTAGACGGACAGTAGCAGAAGCAAAATTATTTTGCGCTGCATGTTTGTCTAGCCACGCTCCATTGGAACCGCCGCAGCGCCTGGCAGTCTGGTGGGTTGCCGATCACAGCGCTTTATTGGTTTGGTGGGCGAGATGTTACTGCGACTGAGTGAAACTAAGATGGGGACGGCTCGTTTGAAATGGATTTGTTATCAGCGTTGGACGTTTTATACTTGGGCTTTTCTTTGAGTCAGGAGCAGATAGAGGTACTTAAGTCATTTATTTAGAAAAAGGATGTATTTGCATCTTCTTCGACAGTGTATGGCGGACTTCCCCGTTGACTGACATCCGTAGCGGTGAGTACGTCACGTTGTTTATTTGCCAATAGCATGCGGTTTGAAAGACAACCGTAGATCCCGCCCCATGATTGCGATCTGTCTATGGGTTGTGGCCAGACTATATATTCACATTTATAGAATGGCTTGCCAGGCTAAAAGGTCTTCACTCCAAATGCAAGGAAACATTTGAGTTTTTTTCTTAGTTTTAAATTGCTCTGAAGCAGTTTAATTTTTCCGCGATTATTCAAACGGAGCTTGTGCTGACTGATGTTTTCTGCAGGTAAGATGCTTATTGCTCATAGGGTCTCCACACATCCCAACTTCACAAAAAACTAATTTATAATTTCAGACATTTTAATAGGAAAGGGATTTTCATTTTGGTCACCTGAAAACAGAATATTTTTACACAAACCATCTCCTTCACCACAGGTTTTTGCAGTTTTTCTAATCAACATTTAACAGATCAGACATACAAGTTTGAAGATACCTTGCGGCTTTCCACGAACACTTTCACCATTTAATATGAAAGTGGACTTTACCTTTTGAGTAATTCTGTTTACTTCTGCAGCCTGTTGTGAAATAGTCATATCTCCTGACCGTCCATTGCTGATGGCACAGAACAAATCAGATAGCAGCTCTTTATGTGGCAGACATTTAGAGCCCACCTATTACTCTCTCTTATGTCAAGTAATGTTTAACTTGCCAGTAAACACAAAGGCAAAAACTAAAGATTTTCTGGTTGTTTGATGGATTAATCAATTCATGGATAATTTGTGTAACGTTAAAGTCAAAGTCCCATTAGTTGTCGCACACTGGTGAAACTTTTTCCTCCACATTTGGCCCATCCCCAGGGGGAGCAGTGGGTGAAATCCAGTCAAACAAGGAAAGACAAATTTCTAATCTTGAATGTTGGGATGTTCATTGGCAAGAACACAGCGATACGGTATATGTCACAATACAGGGGAGACAATACGATATTAGGGCTGGGCGATATGGCCTAAAATCAACATCACGATATATTGAGGAGTTCACCTCGATAACGATAAATGGACGATAACTACATGTATGCGCAAAAACAAAAGTTGTACACTAGATGGGGCTGTCACGTGTATTACGTTGAGTCATGTTGTCATGTAACTCGGGGTGGTACAACTTCTTAAAGGGACATGAACGTCACCAACCTACACACATCTTTTCATTTTTTTATTACCAAATTTATTGACCTGGAAAAAAACGATATCGGTTAGAGTCAGAAATTTTGATAATTTTCGATTTATCGCCCAGCCCTATACGATATATATCGATATTAAAAGCTAGATGCTATTTGCAATTTTTAAGACAGAATTTAATTGGACAACTCACAATGAACGGTCTAAAGCCTGGGACACACAGGAGACAGACGCGCTGCGCCACGGAAGCGCCGCAGTTAAATGGTCACACAGGAAGCGCCGCTGAACCAAAGACTGTAGCGCTGAACGCTTCTTGGAAAGTCACGTGATAGTCACAACATCTTGAGAACAGGAACAGCCGCTCCATGGCGCGCCGCGGCGCTTGAAATAGAACTGGCGCCTATCTTCAGCGCCTCTGCGCGGACCGGCGCTTCTGGGACGCGACGCTGCGCTCCCCGTCTAGCCACTCTCATGGCTTCTAATGGCTTCTTTTTAAAATGACGGCGCGGGCGTGATGCGGCGCGGGCGTGACGAGGCGCGGCGCGTCTGTCTCCTGTGTGTCCCAGGCTTAACTGTTACATGCTTAACATGAGCTATCTCAACCAAAATAAAGGGAGCCTAAGTCTCCTCCCCTTCCGGGCGCCTCATGGGTCCTGTGAATGAAAAAAAAGGAATGTAAGTAAACGGTGCTATAAAAGTTATTTTCTGGTCTGCTTTTCCTTACGCCCTGAATCATACATATGTTATACTTCAATTTAAATGAAAAATATTTATGTCCATTTCCACTGAATTTGAGATTTCAGTCCACCGACTCCCATTAATTTTTTTGGGCCGTAGGGGACCCATGGTCCGGCAGTAGATGGACGCGACTTATTACTTTTCACTAAAGAAAACCAAAAATGCTCTTGTGGTTCCGTCAGAATGAAAGGTGGCTGTCAGCTAGTGGTCGGAGGTTAAAATGGACCACATTTAAAATAAATACACAGCTCTTGAATATCAATTTAGTATCATAACATTAAATATGGCGATATTTCAGTGTATCGATGCTTTCTTCCACCCCCACTTGCATGTACTGCACAAATACTTTATAAAGCTAGTAAAAGATTTTACCCTTCACTATTCAAAAACTATTTATACAAAATGTAGGGAGCTATAATCTGAGGGGTTGTAGTAGCTTTAAATTCCAGGCGGTAAGAACTACCAGGAAAAGCTTCTGTGTGTCTGTGTGTGGTGTCAAAATGTGGAACCGATTGGAAACTCAGCTCAAACAATGTGTAAATATTAGTCAGTTTAAATTAACATATAAAAAATGGTCTGGTCAAAGTACATGATGTATGATCATGGAAATTGAACTCACTGTACTATAAACTGTTAATAATTGAAATTACGATCAAAACAAATTATATGGTGAATCTCAGGACATTGTTAATGGAAGCAATTTAATGAATAGCATGGGATGCAATGGGGGGTGGGAGTAAATAAGTTATCTTCATCCCACTCCATTTCAAGCTATGTTAAATTTGTATGGAATTTGTGTTTATATGTGTATGTGTATATGTATGTGTGTGTATATATGTATATATAGAGACTTATTACAATTGTTGTGCACAACTGGCAAATGGCTTGAAATAAAAAGAATCAACCAATCAATCAATCAATCAATCAATATACATGCAATTTAAATTATATTTAATTAAACAGCTGCAGCTCACCGCTCCCCACCATGGGGATGGGTCAAATGCGGAGATGTAATTTCACCATTGTGTGGTGAATACTTGGGACTTTAACTTTAATTTAGAGTTTAGCTGATGATGCAAAATTTCCCTGTTTCTCTAATTAATGTAATTAAGCAACAAGTTCAAGAAATAATTTTTTTTAATCCTGTGTTGGGTTCTAGAAGTTGTCCAGATGAACAGGTTTTCTGCATGAGTAGGTTTGTTTTTATGTAAGACCCCGGTGTTAACAGAGTCCCGTCGATTCTGGGGACTGGTCCAACGTCATGCACAGAGTAGATGGATGCATCACATTCCTTCATTGAATGCTGCTGCTTTTCACAACAACAGATGCGTCAGTGAACAAAAGTTGTCTTGAGTGCAGGCACAAGGTTTGCATTGTTTTAAAAACTACACGTTCTGATTGGTCAGTGACGATATTGACTGTATTCAGTGACATGAGTCCTGCAGGGCAACACAAGTAAAACACGAATATCTAAAATTTAATCTCTCAAACAGAAGTAGGCTGTCTTTGGCCCTGAGTAACCTCACTGTGTCATCATGTCTGCTTATGAAACATCTAAGTTGTGTCAGTCAGAACTTTGGTATTTGTCAAACTGCTTGTGCAAACAGAACTGGATCATCAATGCTTGTAGCTTCTAAAAATAGTTCTTATGTTACATTTATAAAAACATAAATTGATATTCAGCTTGTTTCTAAATTATAATTGGTTGTTTTACATTTTTTTAAGCATTTCTTGAAACAGATGGACAAAAATACTCAATTATTTACAAAATCAAAACAATTCCACTGTTTTTTCCATTTATTCTAATAAGATTGAAGCAATCATGTGCTTTTATTACATTTAAATAGGTATTATGTTGTTATTCTATCATTCAGAAAGCCTCCTGGATTAGATGTCATGGATGTTTTTAAGCATCAGGCCCATATTACTTTAGATTTCGCATATTTAAAAGCAAGAAAATAATCGTAATGATTGTTGACATTTTAATCATCCAAACAAATCCCACTCAGCAAAATAAAACTAAGATTTTATTTAAGCTTTTTGCATCGTGATGCATTAAACACATCCTGCAGGATCGGTTCTCTTCTTGGTGAGCATCGCTTTAATTGTAAGAGTCAAGTGGGTCAGGTCTGTAGGAAGATGGAGCGTGTGTGTGTGTGTGTGTGTGTGTGAGAGAGAGAGAGAGAGAGAGAGAGAGAGACTGGAGAGAGTAACAGCTAGAGAAAATAGGAGGCTGAAGAGAATGTGAGAGACAGAGAAAGGAGGAGATGGTGGGGGAGGGGACGGGAGGGCTACCTGTTTCCATAGCAACATTAGATCTTGGCATTTTGGCGTTTTGATTTTTTGTTTCCTGGCCTGATTGCCGAGAAGATTTTATCTTCTTCATGTTGATCTCAGTTCTACCAAACTAATCAAATAAAGAAGATTGCTCTCCAGTCAGACAACAATAAAATATTATTATTAATGTGACATTGTGTTCAAAGTGCTGGCTGCTCTAAAGCTTTTTAGATAGTTAATGAATTGATTTGTAAATTCTAGGGACAAAACAAATCACTGTGTGATTAAAAGTAGCTATCACTTTCACATGTCGTCTAGCATCTTGGATTACATGCATACATGTGTTGTGGGCTCACATTCTAGCCACGATGAGACAAAATAACTTTAACTACAGCTCTGACAACATTACATAATTCAGTTTCTTCTAAAATGCTGATTGTTTAAAAGGAAAGAGGTTAATTAAAGTTTTCTGCTCCTCTCCAGCTTTCCCCTGGTTTGGCATGGACATCGGAGGGACCTTGGTGAAGCTGGTGTACTTTGAGCCAGTCGACATCACTGCAGAAGAAGAACAAGAAGAAGTTGAAAACCTCAAGTCTATTCGCCGCTACCTCACCTCAAACGTGGCCTACGGTATGTGGTAACTGCTGATTTGTTCATCTTTAGCATGGAAAGTCTAGTCAATGATACTCTGTAAAAGGAAATCTAAACACGTTTTACTGCGTTTGTCTAATTAAATGATGGCACATGTTCTACATATAAGGAAAATCCTGCCTTACTTCAGGTAAAACAGGTGTTCGTGACGTCCACCTGGAGCTGAGGAACATGACCATGTGTGGCAGGACAGGAAACCTGCACTTTATCCGCTTCCCGACGCAGGCCATGCCTCGTTTCATTCAGATGGGAAGAGACAAGAACTTCTCTAGCCTGCACACGACGCTCTGCGCCACGGGGGGCGGGGCGTACAAGTTTGAGAACGACTTCAGAACGGTGAGAGAATACTGATCGATTAAAAAGAGTTATGATAACAAATCAGTCCGAATTTTACCGTTTCATTTTAAAGAGCGTAGAATTCTCACTTCAATTAAATTTTTCTCTTTTTTTTAATATTTGCTCTGTTTTTATCAAACATTTCCTGTTGTGTCCACGTTGTCACAGTAGATCTGCTCCTCTCTGCCCTTTTCTAGTTATTTCTTAACTCTTCGCCTGTAAACTCGAGTTCAATGACCTTGCCTGTAGTTTAGGACTCTAACATGGTGCTGCAGCATGTTCTGACCCAAATCAGGCTTTTAAACTGAAAGTACTAGAACCATTTCCTGTGCACCAGTCCTGTGTAAGTGATTAAACGGTCTTCATGGTATAATAACTTCATATGTGCTGCAGATGGCTGATCTGGATCTGCTAAAGCTGGATGAGCTGGACTGCCTCATCCGCGGCCTGCTGTTTATCGACCGGGTCACTTTCAACGGACACCCAGAGTGCTACTACTTCCAGAACCCGTCGGATACCCACAGCTGTGTGAAGAAGCCCTGCAACCTGGACAACCCTTTCCCAATGCTGCTGGTCAACATCGGCTCCGGGGTCTCCATACTGGCCGTGTACTCGGAAAACAACTACAAACGGGTGACTGGGACAAGGTGAGGAGGACCTGTGTACATTTCTGCACAAGGCCCATGTGATTAGGAAAACCAAAACACGTGCTATTATCAAAAAGCAAAGTTATACTCCGATAAGTTTAGTGTTGGGTAATGAACGTACTTTGCTTAGCTGATACTTTTGTAGAAGAGGCGTAAGTCAGAACATTCACCTGATAAACAGACTCAGGTGTTTAAATATCAACCAAATCAATCATTGTATGTTTCTAAGTACTTATGTAACATTAGAACAAGATCTGATGAAATACTGGGCTGTAAAAAAAACTAATCTGTCCCTCCCAGACTTTTATGTCATATTTTACAGTAGATTCAGTCTCATTGTTATCAGTCCCAGCTGATAAACCCACCCAATAAAACAGAGTTCAGACTGTCTGTGTGTGTGTGTGTGTGTGTGTGTGTGTGTGTGTGTGTGTGTGTTCATGTGCTATCTTAGTACATTGCTGGGTATTTGTTACATATTTGGTATGAATAAAGAAAAGGAAGGTGGCTGTGGGATGATGCGTTTGTTCAACCATCAGAGGTGAGATCATTTCAGGAAAAAAAATAGGCAGATTTTTTTCTATTCTCCTATTCTTGCTGTTTTTAACCAAGTTAACACAGGTTAGCCCTTCCTCGTATCTCCATCATCGCGCTCAGCATCCTTTCTTTATGTTCACAGTCTGGGAGGCGGTACATTCCTGGGCCTTTGCTGCCTCCTGACGGGCTGTGAAACGTTCGAGGAGGCGTTAGAAATGGCCAGCAAGGGCGACTCTACGAATGTGGACAAACTGGTGAAAGATATCTACGGGGGCGACTACGAGCGCTTTGGCCTACAGGGCTCCGCCGTCGCGTCGAGGTGAGCGTATGATGTCACTGTGACGTGGGTTGACTTCAGATTAAAGGTTTCTGACCATAACAGGTCAGTCAGTGGAGTTGTTCAGTCAACAAATGGATCAGATCTGTTAACTGTGTAATTCCATCCATATTATTAGACTGCTTATGTAAAGTGGATTAAATCATTTGTGAAAGTTCATAGCAGGTTTCTCACCTTACACCATTGGAGCTGGAATGTTTACCAGGATTTGTACAAACTGCCTCTAGAGCGTATGAGATGTTGTTATGTGACGGCTCATGGTAACATAAACACAGCAGCTCAGTTCAAAGTTTAATCCATAAAGCAAAGACTTTATCTCAAAGATCACATTATGGTCGCTGTTATGATGTTCCCTTCTGTTATTTCCTAAAACAAAACACTCACCAGATAACTCAACCCAAGGTGATTTTATTAGTTTGAACTTGATCCACGGCCCAGAGGAGTAATAAAATCAGTGTTTATGTTCTATGCAAAGCAGCTTCTTCACTTTGTGTGGCTTGTTCTTTTGCAGTTTTGGTCACATGATGTGCAAAGACAAGCGAGACAGCATCAGTAAGGAGGATCTGGCGAGAGCCACTCTGGTCACCATCACAAATAACATAGGATCCATAGCACGCATGTGTGCTGTCAACGAGGTAACCACTCACACTGAGTTCATATTGAGCTATGAACAACCTTCTTTTTGTGCGTGTGCGTGTGTGTGTGTGTGTGTGTGTGTGTGTGTGTGTGTGCGTGCATAAACTGAGTTCCAGCAGCTGCAACAGCCCGGTATTTCCTCCTAGCTTGCTAGAAATGTTTAAACTGTAGTTACTAATGAAGCGCTGTGTAAATTATGGGTCTTATTACAAATAAAAGCAGTATTTAAATGGGTTATAATTACTCAGAGCGATAAGTGAAAGGTTTAAAAGCAGCAGCATTGATTTTTCTGCAGCGGAGAATCAGTCTGGAGTCTTTCTGTGTGCTGTGAGCTTCTTTACAGTGTTGCCTTGTGGCATGGCGATCAAGCAGCATTGTACAGGGCTATCACTGCATACAGAACTGCAGCGGGGACAGATATCGATCACTTTCTTAAACTTAAATGGTCTGGAATTATTTTTAATAATAACAAAAGACCTGATATCTTCACAGAAATACTAAAAAACATTAACTTATTGTGATTTTATAGTATAAAAATGTCATTATAATTTGAATACACAGTGTCTGTCTGCATAATAAACTATTTGGGTTGCCATTCACTTTATTTAGTAAACATTTGGTCCGATTTGCTTTGATTAGTGCAAAACTCATGATCTGTTAGATCTATACCACCATCTAGTGGTTAGAAGGGAGAACTGCATTTGTTTTCAGATGAAGTCCCCTGATCCATAAATCCTGTTTGTTTAGTCACAGTTTAGTTTTTTACATGAAGGACACTTTAAAAACAAACAAACTAGAGTTTATGCTGCATATGTCACTGACAGTATTTGTTACTAATTGTGAGATTAAAATTACGGATCCGAATTTACAAAACCTGCTTTTTGTTTATGATTTGGTCAAATAAATCCAGATAATCTGACATAAACCACTTTGCTATTTTTAATTAGGATTTTATGCTGTAAAATCATTTTATTATAGTTTACTCTTTGAGCTATTTATTTCTCTCAAATTCCTTTTTTTCCTGTTTTTTTTTAATCTGAAAATGTTCAGTCTGAAAACAAATCAACAGAAAAAACTTTACTTGGGGGTAATAGACTATGGAAAAACTATCATTGATTAAATATGGATCTTATATTTTAGTTGTTTCACAAATGTAACAAGACTATTTTTATATGTTTTCCTGACTTAAATCAGAAAATTGAACGCGTGGTGTTTGTTGGGAACTTCCTCCGGATCAACACGCTGTCGACGAAGCTGCTCGCCTATGCCATGGACTTCTGGTCTAAAGGACAGCTAAAGGCCCTCTTCCTGGAACACGAGGTAAGCGACCAATCGACAACAGCAGGTCAAACAAGTGAGTGTTTAAGTGTGGCAACACTTGGTGGCATGACGTGGACCGCATGATCCTCCTGTCTGTTTATTCTGCTTTTAAAATGACACTAAATGTTGCGACTGGGGCTTGTTTTTTCTGTGCACATTAAACAAACCATGTTTCCATGGTGATTAGGGTTAAGATTAGGTCATTATGCTGCAATACTTTATATCCTAAATAAATAACTGAATAAAAATTGTAAACTACCGGTAATGCATTAACTATTAATGCAGCAGTTTTGATTTTTGGGGAAAATTCTAGTCTTCCATGGATTTTTCTTAACCCCTTCAACCCTTGTACACTCCTTGTGCATTTCTTTGTTGTGTTTTTGTGAATAATTTTAGCTATGCTAATGCAATTTAGCTAATTTTTTTCACAGGATGCATGTTTTTTGGGAGGAATTATGAAAAATAATGAAAACATTTCCGTTATTCCTTGTAATATAATGTTGGCATCATTTTATAACTTTCTATAGGAAGTTTTGTTTCAGTATTTTTTGTGCACAAGGAGTAGAAACACTAGAAAATCAAAGGAATATATGAGGATGACCTTGTGACCTCGTTCCAGGGTTATTTCGGAGCGGTGGGAGCGCTGATGGAGCTGCTAAAGACAACGGAGGACCTGTGAGGAGAATCCTGTCGGATCGATCCATCTTAGCCTCCGACCCCCAACGTGGTGATGTCATCGACTTTGAGCTCTGCTTAAAGCTGACCTCTTCAAGGAACCCTAGGAGAGGGACACAGACACTGAGAAAAGCCATTTTAATAATTAAACTCTTGTAAATATCGATAGCCTCTAACGGTCGTCCCTAGAGTCCTTCTATCAGAGAATTTTAATATTGTGGTCTTTAATTTATGGTTCCTGTGATCAGACCCTGTCACAAATTACAGAGACAAGATATTTTAATATGTGAGTGTTTTTATTTGACGGGGGTGTGAGTAGGTGTTTGTGTGAATAACTACTGTAGCATTACGTCCTGGGGACAGTGGGACATTTGATGACTATTTGTGCAGCTGATTTGACTTTTCCCACCTGTGACTTAAGGATATCGTACTTCTGCAGCCACAGAGACCTCACTACGGGGGTTTGCCTACCTTTTTGTTGCACAGATAGTCACCCACCCTACTACCGTCTTCTAAGGAGTGCACTGAAGCCAAATCCAGTTGAGACTCACCTGCCTCCTTGTGGAAGGCAAATAAACAGATTTTATTTCCGTTTTTCGCTCCTCTGCACACAGCCTTCGCTTTCTGTCCGTCTCTCCTTTTTCCTGCTGAGTGTCCTTCGTGCTGAGCTGAGTCTGAGATGATGCGACCAAAACTTTGCATTACTAGACCTCTGTAACTCAGTTATGAGTGAAGTACTTTTCTACCTGATCATGTATGTCTTTCTCTGCTTTTATTCTCTAGCTTCTGGCCTCTGTGCCATTCTGCATCCTTGTTTGGATTCTGCGGGGTTGCGCAGTGAGGCAGCGTTCCAAAAGAATTATGCAAATTGTGAATTTACAGCATTAGGAGGTCATATTTACTGAAATCTAAAGCTATTTCAATCCAAAACATCTTATTTATTTAATAACTGCTAACCCTAACCCTGCAATCTCATAAATGAAGACAATTTTGCATCATAGAAGAGAGTGGTTTGTACGAAACTCCACATTCAGTGATCCAAACAGCCATGAGGTTAATTGAAAAACAAAAAATGTAAACGTAACGACACTTTAATGCAATTTGCAAAATTAATTTGGAACGCGTGGTATGCAGTGGCTGAAGCTCCTCAGTTGTTGGTGCAAAAGAATTTAAACGGAGGGGACCATGATGCTTCTGGCTAAATTTACTATAATTTAGAATAATCTCGTGTGTTAAAGCTGGAAACGTGTTTAGCAGAAAATGTCTGTAGTTGAACTGATTATTTTATCCTGCAAACTGAACCGTGGCTGAAACGAGAGCGTCGAACGGGGAAATGATCTCTAAATGAGTCAGAGCTGCATTTTTTATGCAGGGTTTTATTACACGTGTGGCTGATCTTGTGTAAAGCTGTAGCTTTGTGATTCATCTCCGGTGGATTCTAGGCTTCTTATTTAAAGCAGTTTGAGGAAAAACTGACCACAAGTGTATTTAAGTGTCCTGTGATCTCATAGAGGTGCTGCAGGCACCCTGACCTTTTCTATGCCTGGATTCCTACAGCCTTCATCTCTGTTTTATCGTCAAAGCAGGACTCTGCTGTGTCAGACATGCCTTTACTCTCCTGGCTTTGAATTTCTCTTTCATTTAATCGCCTTCTCCTTTTTCATCTGTGATTATTTCTATTTCACCTGCAGCACGGACACATCCGTAACCCTAGTCAGGGGTTTCCTACTAAGCAGGTATTCTGAAGGTCAGAAATCAGCTGTTGCTGTTATCGAACAGACACTTGGACTACACTTTGACCCCCTCACTGACAGCAGGTTTGCTGCTATGTTGTTTTTTAGTTCCCATACTCCTTATGAAGCTGTTTTTATCCACACCAACTCAAACGACAGTGACAAATATGTTAAATTAAGCCAGCCTTTGTGAAGAGATACTACCAGTATTTTTAAAGGGATGTTTTTTCTAATCATCCCTCCTGACGTCACTTTTCTAGCTAGCTGTCACGACGCTGCGAACTGTGACACAAACCATGTTTTTTTTTTCTTTTATTTGCCTTTTTCCAACGCGTGTTTGGATGATTTGTAGTGACCTCCATCCATCAGGTGCCGCGCTGCCGTAAAACCCAGCTGGTCACTCTGAAATCATCTCAGTTGCCTTTACTGTGTGTTTCGCCACCTTTGTGCCCTTTGCTTTCATTTACGATTTCAGTTTCCTTCCTGCTGAAACTCACTTGTTTTTGTAACATGCATGCATCTGGTAATCATCTGTTCTTTATGTTTTTGTGACCGTACTGTTAAACTTAGGTTTAGTGTGAGCATGTGTCAGAACTCCAAAAACAATAACTCCTACTGCTCCTGCAGGACTGTGGGATCTCTGAATAGCTTCATCAATCTTTAGATATTAACAAAATTCTCAGTTTGTACTTGCTTTTCTTTTGTTTGTTCTGCTGGGGAACATTTTTCTAATTTTTTTGTGGTTTATTGTTTTTGTTGGCATCAAAGAACCTGTGTAATTGTTTTTAAATGTGTAAATTTCTCCACGATCCGTCTGCAGAAATCATTTTTGCACACTTTTTGTAATTTTCAGCGCTTATGAAAGTTTCCTGGTAAAGTATTTGAACGTGTATTGTGCTGGTGAAGGTTGTCCAGGTCATGGTAATCCAAAAGGGTTCAATTGAAGGCAACTGGACTTCTTTGGCTTCTTCAGGATGTTTCGCTTCTCATCTGAGGAGCTTTGACAATTCTACCCTCTTGCATCTAATCAAAACAACCAATTAAACACAATAGGGCCTAATGACATTGACGGCTTCTCAGGGGATAGGGAGGAGGGGTATTCATAGGTAGTTTCGGCTCGTTAAAAAACAACAGACAGCTACAGTTTATAAGCTTGACTCTCATATTTCAGTCAGATTGACAAAGCTCCTCGGATGAGAAGCGAAACATCTGAATGTTGAAGTTCAATTGCCTTCAGCGTGTGTTTGTCCTGCAGAGCCTTTAAAGTTGGTCAGTGCTGCCTTTCAAAGGGAACATTTTAACAGACTCTGTCGGGACACTCATGATACGTAGTTTAATTGAAATCATGTGAGTTTGTCCCAATTTAATTGTGCATTTGTAAGTTTTGTGTAAATTTCTTAGCAGCCTAAAATGCTCCTAATCCAGTGTCGAACCAGATGTTCAAATTGTAATTTTGGATATAATAATGCAACTTTTTGGTTTGTAGGTGTGATTTTAGATTTTATTATTTTTAATCACAAATGTTTTTGTCTATTTCCCTTTGGGACCATCTGATTAGCATGAAGCTTAAAGCACCAACTAAATAGTTTAACTAACAAGCTATGCAGTAACTCACCCATTTATTTTTGATCTTTCTAACATATTCATCTTCTTCCCCCTAAATCACTTGTTTGTAAATGTTCTTTTTAACGATATGCAACCCTGTCCCTGCTCCGCTCTGTGAAATCCTGTTTGAAACTTGACAGAGTTTCTGTCCCTGCTGATTTTGGTGTCGACTGTAGCGAAGCAGATGCTCGTAACGGGATGTTTTAGACGTTTTTATGCACCGAGAGACGTAGGAAACTTTCAGAATGCTTAATAGTCGCTAAAGGAATCAACTATTTTGAATGTTGTGAAAAAAGAGCTGAACAGAGTTCACCTTTTTATTCATGTTTGATGGAAAAGAAGGTGTTATTATTTAACTTCTCCTGCTCTACGTCTGATTTTCATCAGAGGTTCTGATCCTGGTCCAACATCCTGTTACGTGAGCATTTCCTTTCTTCATGACTGGCAGGGCAGATGCATTCACCCGTTCTGTATTTGATTGTACAGAGATTTGTAAATAATAATATAAATAATAATAATATAATATACACCAGCAATCTGTCTGTTGACAAAGTGGTTTTAAATGTTCAGAACCCAAGTGACACTCGGCACTTCCTCTACAATCCCTCTGCAGACAGAAGACGCATCACGTAAACCGTTTTCCTCCATTTGATCAAAACTCGTTTGTGATATACTTGCATGTGTTCAATACTTTCTGCCCCGTATTCATGTTCTGGGCTTTTATCGAGCTCCCCGAATTTGTTTTGACCACTAAAAGAAAATGTTGGATTGAACTGAGTCGGGATGCATGTTTTCTGTCTGCTGGATTTCAGTGCCGGATGTTTGTTCTCACGGCCCAGTGCTTGTCGTTGGTGTCAGTTCTGCTGCTTTTAATGTCGGTGCAAGAAAAGGAACAAAAAAAAAGATGGAAAACTGACATAATAAAGAAAGGCTTCTTGCCTTGTGCAATGTGTATGTACTGAAGTGAAGAGATTTTTTTTTCTAACAAAGAATTAAACTAAAACTGGATTAAAACCAAGTTCTGGAAAATGTTTTTTTAAAATACATTTACATGTAGAAACTGAAAAGTTAATTTTATTTAATCCTTTAATGAGTGCAGATTTGTGGGCATATTTTCCAATAACATCTTGCCCGTTTGGTGTTCCATTAAAACGAACATGTAGGAAATAAAAATGATGGATGTCTCTTAAAATAAAGTTAAAATGTAAATGGAAAAATATTTGAATAAAAGGGAAAAATGTAAGCTGCAAGTTCTTTCCATCCATTTTTCTCTGCTTATTCTGGGGTCGGGTCACACGGGCAGCATCTTAAGCAGAGAGGCCCACACTTCCCTCTCCCCAGCCTTGGGCCAGCTCCTCTGGGGGAATCCCAAGGTGTTCCCTGGCCAGCTGAGAAACATAGTCCCTCCAGCGTGTCCTGGGTCTTCCTTTGAGTCTCCTCCTGGTTGGACATCCCCGGAAAACCTCACCAGGGTGGCATCCAGGAGGCATCCTAACCAGATGCCCGAGCCACCTCAGCTGGCTCCTCTCAATGTGGAGGAGCAGCGGGTCTACTCTGAGCCCCTCCCAGATGACCGAGCTTCTCACCCTATCTCTAAGGGAGAGTCCAGACACACTGCAGAGAAAACTCATTTCAGCAAAGATGTTGGTTGCTTCTAAAATGTTTTTAAGAAGCCTGTCTGAAGAAAAATGCTTTGAAATGACTGAATGCACAAATAACAGATGAAAATGTGAAACTTACTAAAAGAAATGAGTTGAAATAAATCAGACAAACCCTTAAAAAGACAGAAATGAGATTGTTTAAAGTGTTTTGATGAAGAAGGATCTCCTTCAAACAATCAGGTTGCACTCAAAACATTTATGATGCTTTAGTTTAGGGATGCACCGATCTGATCTTAATATCTGTATCGGTACAGATATAGAAGAAAATTCTAGATCGGGTATCGGAGACTATGGGCCCCATCCATCAGAACTGATCTATTCAGTACATTTCTATGTGCTGTGAGTAACGACGTCATGCGCTACAGTCCCACGCTGTGCAGAAGCTCACGTTGATTTCAAAATGGAGCCAGCAAAAGGATCGGCAATGTGGAACTTTTGGGCCCCTGTACAAAAGGATGATCCCAGTCTTTTTCATATAGTAACAAATGGTTCATTATGTAATACAGTTTAATACTGTTTTTCCATATCGGTATCGGATCGATATCGACCGATACTAAACTTCTGATATCGGTATCGAATGTGAAAAAAGTGGACTACTTTAGTGTTCGACTGAATCAGCTGTGCTGGAACAAAAATGGCTGCAAGAAAAACTGACATCTAAAGATCAGCAGAATTTGTCACTCATTAACTTTTCTGCAGCTGCACATGTGAACATGTTTCTCCTATAGAAGGTTAATGAATATAGATCTTTAAAATGTTTCTTTATGAAAGACCTAAAATAATAAAACTTTGAATAAAAACAGTGAAAACTACAGCATTTATAACACAGTTACAGCAGTGCAAAAATTCAAAAACAAGGGTGAGTAACTTTATTATCCGAGGCTGGAGACCTCTCCTCCTCTTCTTGCTCCTCCTTCTGCCTCCTCTCTTCATATCTTCCCTTTGCAGAGAGATTTGTCTTGCAAATCACCTTCGTGGTGTTTGCAGGACATTTAACGGCAGGAAAAACCACCTTTGTTTGAATTTATACGATGAATATTTGGACTTCGAAGCTACAGTTCAAAGGAGCAGAGACCTAACTGGGAGCTGGTGTGAGTACAACACGTTTACATGCATGTTTCTCAGCTTTCACTGATTCTGTTTAATGTTTGAGATCCAAAAGTTTATTGCAATTAAACGACTTTTTATCTTATTTTGTATTTTTTGTATTAAAATCTATACAAAATGTCTTACATGAGCTAAATCTATAAAAATGCAATTTGCAAAATGCATAATGGTAAGGTGTTTTTAAAGCGCAGTTAGCTGAATATTTTAACCCTTGGAGGTCTCTAAACAAAAAGCAACATTGGGGACCCTTAGCACAAAAAAATGTCCTTGAACAAAAGGCGTAATTAAAATTATATAATATTTCATTGAAGTCTGATTTTTTTTACACAGATTCCATCTTTGGTGTCAGCACTCACTAAAGATAATAAAACGTGTGTTGTTTTTTTTAGATTTAACCCCTTTAATGCCAGGTTTTATAAAAAAAAATTCTGCATTGTAAAAAAACAAAAAACATTACTGCCTGCACAAAAAAATGTACTAAGGCACCTCCAAAGGTTAAATTAGCATCCTTAAACTCAGAGCTGCATGAGCTGGATAGAATAATTTTATTTTCAGTTTCAAAATAGGTTTGGAAAACAGAATATTCTCTCTATTTATCTAAT